>CM076576.1:538747579-538924892 GCA_034641835.2 Pinus albicaulis | reverse complement strand
GCTTGAGATTCATATGGCATGCCCACAACCATAAACTGTTGATATGATATATAAAATATTAAGTTAGGAGATGGAATAATATTTTTTTGTTTTTGTTTTTTGGTTTCCAATAGAAATAATAAAACTAAATTTTCTTGCTTACATTCTTGAAATAGTTATTTTTTATTTGATATTGAGATTTTCTATTTAGTTCACTTAGTATTAGCCTAAGTCACATGACACGAGGACACCGTACACGAAGGATAAGTAAATACGCGTATTCTACACGAGACACCATGACTCGAAAAAACAAAATGACACGAGGGACACATTTTATTTATATTTAAAAAAATAATATATATATTAAATTTTAATATATATATATATATGTATTAAAATTTAATATATATAATAATTTATAAATTAATATTAACAAATTAGTAAATTACAATTATACAACTTACAAGTTACAAGTTACAACTTCAAGGCTACAAGCACATAAGAAATACTAAAAGTAAATAGTCATTAAAACCAGAAGTTATAACTTATAAACTTATAACAACTTGCATGTTTGTAGAAGACCTAAACAACTTTTGGTATGCAATGTCTCCAAGGGATGCTTATAATTGAAATTAGAACATGGACAAGCAAACATGGAATACATTAATGGATTAGGACTAAAATATTGAAATGCTGAAAAGATTGTTTGAGAATCAGGACATTCAAAAGATGTAAAATTTCTTCAAAAGCCTGCTACTTGTGTACACTGTATAGATATATTTAGCATATGGTAGGGTGCCAGTCTGTTTGCACTTGTACTATATATGGAGTTTCCACTTAAGATAAAGGAAATGTTGTTAATTATTAATTTCATTTGCAGGTTCAAACAGGGGTTCAGATTCTTCGTGACAAGCAACAAATAGCTGAGGCTCATTCTCAACATGTGAAATCCCAATCGTATGACTGCACTGCCTCACAGCAAAGCTTAGAATCTAGCTCTATCGATAGTCAATAACTTACAACAATAAATTATAATGAATAATAATAAATTTAAATATTATAAATTTAAATTTTAAAATTTATACATATATCATATATGATAATCATATTACATACCTGTGTGCATTAACGCGTCCTCTGTCTGGGCAGTCAAGGCAGCAACGACAAGGCAGTGCCAGGTCAGTCGGGGCAACAACAACAAGGAGTGCCAACAACTTTAACGTCAAACAACACTGGGCAACAACGACACAGGGTAGCAATGCAGTAGGAGGCAATGCAACAGCAATGAGTTTGGAACTTGAAATGCACGGAGGCAGCAGCAGCAACGGGAATGCGGCAATGGAAACGAAGGTTCAAGGCAAGCACGAAGGTTCAAGGCAACAGCGACCACATTGACGGCAACAGCAACCATACCGAAAAGAAATAAAACTAATGAAATTTTTATCATTTTTGTATTTTTTGGTGGAAAACGTGTCCAAACGCGGGAATACGTTAGGGCAAGTATTCCAAACCTAGGACACAAGTATTCCATTTAAGGACACGCATTCAAAAACGGAGGGTATGTATTCAGTTTCAGAGGACACGTCCAAAAACGTATTTGACACGTTTTAGGTCGTATTCCGTGTCCGACACGTGAAATACGAGACATGTGACCCTGGAGGACGTGTCTTGTGACTTAGCATGTTACTCATAAATTCGGTTTTATAAATTGATGTATTTAGAAGTTTGATTAAAAAACAACTCTATTTAATGGTTGAATAATGAAATATCATTTTTTTTGCTTATTTATGGTTATGAGTATTTACTATATGGTTTTGAATGAAACTATGTTATGTTTGGGTCTTTCAAGTGTTGGGGGGACTTATAAGACACTGGCATTTTTACTTATCAAATCAAAATACATGTCTTATATTTGTTCAAACTTACTTTATTAATTTATTATGTAAAAAATCAAAATAGATTGTTCATTTTTAAAATATATTATAATTAATAAATTTGACCAACATAATTCGTAAAATCTTTAAACAATCTAATTATTCTATTTTTTAAATTAACTTTATTATAAAAATAGATATAATTAAATACATATAATTGTTTTAAAATACTATCTTTATTTATAGTGTATTTTTTAAAATAATATTTACGATGAAATTAAAAATAAAATGTTGAATGTTTTTGACAACCAAATTTATATGTAACTCAAAAATATTTTAATATTCACAACAAAAAGTCAACAAAACCCACCTACAATTTTAAATCATGAAAAAAAAATATTAAACATAGCAATTTTGAAAAAACGAAAAGAAACATGACTAATTAGAATACCCACCAAATTTATAAAAAATAATATTAAACATAACCATTTTGAAAAAAACCATGTAAATTGACAAATAAGAATACCCGCCAAATTTATACCCTAATACACTTGTTTTGCTTTCATTCTCGGTGAGGTTTAAATGTTCTCCTGTAATATAACTGTAAAGCGTCTCTCGAGTAACCGACCAAACGAAAGATTAGAAACTTCTAAACTAGCATTTGCACCGAGAGGTGCAAAATTTTTAAATACCCATATTTTTGAATGAAACTTTGTTTGCTTTCATGTCTTTCATAGTTCATTTGCAGGGTCGAGAAGAAAGCAGAAATGTAAACTCTTTTTTATTTTTCTATTTAATTTGAATCAATGTTGCATCTAACCTCTCGAACTTGGTTAACTTATAATCAAGGGCTTTATACTGTCCAGGGTTTGAACCAGGGTCATTAAGGTGATGGTCCTCTGTCTCAATAGCTACCATAGAGCGACGGACCAGAGAAACATAATTTTGTTCCTTATTTCTATCCTTTTTGATTTGTCAATTGTTTGGTTGCACTTTTCGTGTTGCTGTTACTTGATTAAATTTTTTTACCTGTTATGTATATTGTCTAAGTTTTAATATTTTGTATTTTTTGTGTGTGGTGTTAAAATTCACAAGACTCGCAGATTATATGAGGCAAAGATATTGGCCTGCAGCACTTTATTTTTCATATATTATTATCCCGCATCCACAATCAAACATTGCGCATGCCTTGCCTATCTATGCTCATGCGGATCCAATCATCTATGTGGGTTCTTAACACGGAAAAAAACATGGCCAAGAAAACAAATGAAGGCACCGTTGAAAGGTAAATGTTTTAGTTTTAATTACTTAAGACTCCCACTCAGTCAAACATTTATGTGAACTTAGGCAATATTGTAGTTCAATCCGAAGCGACCTTTGCAATATTGCAATTTGTCCGTCTGAAAAGCTTTCACTCATGCATTTTCTAAAATTGACCCAATCTCACAAAATTCCATCTGTGAATTTTGCTTCTCCACTTGTTGGTGAACTAAGTGGATTGTCATGGCAATGCAGCTCTAGCTATCACATCTAAAAACTGTGGGACTCAACTGTCCCATTTCAAAATCTACAGATCAACTTTCTTGATCAGACTAGCTGCTTGATTTCATAAAAAGCTGCTAGGTACTCTGTTTCTACACTCAAAAGACAAATATTGGATTGATTCCTACTAGCCTATGAGACGATTCCACCCTCCTATTTGAAGCAGTAATCTCATGTAGGCCCATGACATCAAAATCTCTTGCCCATCCACATCACAGTATGTGATTAGCTGCAATGCATCATCCAAACTCCCACTGATGTGATGTTGAAGTTCGTTGGACATAAAATACTTGAAAAATGCGCTAAATTGCTTTTGAGTATTGCGAATCAGGACATCCCAAGAATTTAATTACATTACTGATAGCCATATGTGATATCAGGACTCACACTTGAAAATTACAATCTATAACTATTCAATATTTGACTAACATTGCCGAAGACATATGCAATATCAAGGCTCGTTGTTATGTTCCAAAACTTTTAATTTGAACCCCACTGTAACATAGAAATTAGACCAAAAAAATACTACTGTTTTCTAGGAAATACTGTTTGAAGTCCTCTATTGTGAACATTATTTGCCATAGAAATGTACTCATGTGGGTAATAGTGTGGTCTCCCAGGAATCTATATATCTTAAATAAATCCTAGACATATTGTAGGGATTTGTGTAATCAAGTGTCATAGATAGGAGATTTTAAAATTGTAGAAGTTATTCCAAGAAGCCAATTAGTGAATGCCTTCACCTTCAATAATGAAATATAAGTTGTAGCACAGGCTAGCACTTGTCTGGAAAAAAAGAATAAGTATTAAAACCTACAGATGACCAAAACACATCAACGGAACCAATAGTTATAAAAAATTAAATTCCACCCAAAGGAATGCATTCATCAGCTAAACGATTGTATATGTAAATGTGTGTGTATCTATCCATATAGTATGCACATACATATATTTGAATCTCCATTCATACATCCGACCACACTAATAAAAATAGTGGATCTACGGTGTACACAACATAGGCCTTGTAGGTCTGTATAGTATGGGTATTGTGCATCCATAGGTGCTGAAGAGAAAACACAAGAAGATCCCTGAGGGCCTGCATGACATGAAAATAAGTGATGACTGATGCTCAAGTACTATAAAACCTAATATAAGTAAGGAACAAAAAAAATGGCATGATACTTGAAATGCAATACAACTACAGGCTGGAAATGTGCCGCAACATCTCTTCCTAACGAAAGGGATGCAAGCATTAGGAAGAGATATTCAACATTTTGTTTCAGTGTGGGGTCAGGTAATGTCCTAGTTTAGCAGGCAGCAAGCGAAAATTGCATTTAGTTCATCAGAGGCACTATATGACAACGAGATTTTCCAGTTATGTATTCATATGGTTTCATAAGTTAATAAAAGAGTTTCCTGATCAGAGTTGAAGTCCATTGTGGTATATCGTGACAATCAAAGTTGTATGGGCTCTGAGTAAAAACCACTGAAGTCCCCAACTTATACAAATATGAAAAACAATGAAAAATAAAATTACGAATTCATCAAAGGATCAATACATGTGAATGAACAAAAACCTACAACCCTGAATCCATTACTTGACAATTTCATTCACCCAACCGACATCTGGCAACTCTTCTTGTGATGATGAGTCTTGAGATTTTCTCTGGTAAACCTTGCGTATATCTTTTCCCTCAAGTATTTACCAGATTAGACCCTCTGAACAGGCTCTTCAAACCAATCACCTACATCATCGGCGTTTTTTGAGTGAAAACAAGTGGAGTTGCTGCGGAGTATGACCAAAGAAACAGACTCTGCGCAAAAGCTCTGCCCATATTTACAAGGCTTAGTCCGATATCGTGCAGGATGAAGCACAATGACTTGAATACCTGATATTTGAAAATATTTACAATGGCTTGAATACCTGGAACAAAACTGCTAACCCTTACTGTCTAAAACTTGTCCCGTACATTGGAGGGTCGAGCCTGGGAGGCTTGCAAGTTATTATAAATACAAGAGCTATTGGGGAATGCTTTGACAGTGGCCGAGAATATTAGCAGGTCTCTTTTCTTTTCGAGCAGGTGTTTAATTACTTCCGGCAGTTTGTCCAATAATGTGGATTTTGTCTACAAAAATTACAAACAAGGGTAGAACCATTACCCCTTTTCTTTTGTTTTTATTGATAGGTTTTATCTAAAAAAATGGAAAACACAAGTTTTGATATGAGTGAGATAAAGAAACCCTAACCTTGCGATATTCATTAGGAAGTACTGATAACAGCATTGAACAAAACGCTTTCATTCTATGCTGCCTCTGCCTCTCCACCAGTTTATGAAGATGAGAATTCCCATTACATTCCTTGCAGGCCTCGTGGTCATGACCTCCTCCTCCTGTTGTCGCCTTCTTACCCTGATGCCTCTGCATCAGTGAGAAAATAGGGTTTCTATAACTCAACAAAGAACATACCGGAGAGCTACAGGTTAGGGTTTGAAATGGGTTGCCGATGTTGGCTCCAAATTTCTGCCAACATTGCGTGACCGCCTGTGATGAATCATCGGTAGCCTGATCTAAGCTGCACCAGAGGCCCTAAAGAAGATGTTATGGGCAGGCCGTAATCATGTGGCCTGTTGGTGGAGAGGTTATCCAATATTACTGCTGCAACGACATCATCATCGCTACAAGGTTGTGTGGGAGCGTGGGGTTGAGGGTTCTGCGAGCGGAAGAGGGATTCTCTGTAAAATCAATGGGGGTTTGTTCATAGGCCTCAGAAAACTGGTATAGTGAAGCTTGCTACTACAGGCAGAGAGAGTCTCGGGCTCATTCATCGTAGGGCGTGAGCGAGGATGAAGATGAGTATGGCAAGGCAGGGGCAGTGGTGGGCGGATCGACATTGTCGGTGTCTCAGTTCGTACCTGCTTTCTAGTTCTAGGTCTGCTGTCCAGTTCTAGGTTGAGGCCGTGACGTGCAAACCCTTGGAAACGTATTTTTCAAATGATTAGCTGGTTGGAGGAGGAGGTGCCACATGTCCAGATTTTAGTGGCTAGAAGGACGATAAGAAAAGCCTCTCATTGGCTGGGGTGAACAATGTTTGCTCACCCCAAGCCAGAAAAGAGAACGCCTCGGGCATAAAAATATTTTAAAAAGTTCACATAAACATAATGTATTGAAAATTATGTAAGTGTAACATAATGTTTGCTTTATGTTACATTATAATATAAATGTAATGACTAATATTATTATGGATGAATTACAATTAAACAATTTTCAATATACACCAATTGTGCTACAATTAGCAGATAGTTCTATTATAAAACCAGAAGGTGTACTAGAACATATTCTTGTATCCTTGGATTCTTGGGAATACCCTGTTGATTTTATGGTACTTACACAAAAAACAATATGGGTGGTCATCCATTAATATTATGTAGGCCTTTGTTAGCCAGACTGATGCATTATGCATTTATTAGTTGTAGATCTAGTGATAGGATAATCTCTAATGTGATTCAAAAAATAAGTTTACATTGTATCCTCGAGTTAAAGCAATTATTGGATTTAAATATAATGAATATATTGATGATGATGAAAATAAATACGAAGATATACAACATATTATAGCAATATCACAAGTAATGTCTTTTGAGCAAGATGATACAAATAATTAATTAAAACATCCTATAAATAATTATGATTTTTCTCATTACTTGAAGAACAAAGTTATAATGTGAATATATTAAAAAATTGTTTTCAAGAAAATTGTAAAATATGGGTTTTTTCATCATATCATTCCATGATATCATTAAATTCTATGAATCGATTTGGTACTAGTGTAGAAATTTGTCTAGGTAAAACTTTAAATATTAACTTGGAAGAATCTCAAAAAGACCAGTTAATAAAGATGCTGCAAAAAGATTCCTCTGCTTTTGCATGAGAATATACATATATGAAAGGAATTAATCCCAATACTTGGATGCATCACATATATATATATAAGATAATTCTAGACCTAATAGACAACCTCAACGAAGGATGAATCATATGAGGGAAATTGAAAAACAAAAATTGAAAAAAACATAAATGTGAACTTCATTTATCTGATTTCTGATAGCCAACGGGTTTCTCCATTGGTTATTGTACCAAAGAAGAACGGTAAGTGGCAATTCTGCATAAACTACAGAGAGTTAAATAAAGCTACTTTAAAATATCGTTTTCCACTTCCTTTTATTGATCAAGCCTTTGACATATTAGCAGGGAAGAAGTACATTTTTTGTTGATGGTTATAGTGCTTACAATCAAATTCAAATAGAAATAGAAGATCAAGATAGGACTAGATTTATATTTACTTTGGGAACACATGCTTATAGAGTACTACCTTTCAGACATGCAATGCCCCTGCTACAGTCTAGAGAGCAATACTAGGTATTTTCTCCAACTTGATCCATGATTGTGTTGAGGTCTATATGGATGATTTTACAGTGTATGAAAATTATTTTGAAGAAGATCTGGAAAAACTCGACTATTTCCTTATTAGATGACAAGAAACTAACCTTTATCTAAGCCATTAAAAATGTTTTATGATATTCAATGAAGGTATTGTGTTGGGAAATTATATTTTAGGTAATGGAATTAAAGTTGATCCAACAAAGATCAAGGTCATTGTCAAACTTTTTGTACGTAAGTCTCAAAGGGATGTAATAGTTTTCCTTTGGATATGTAGGCTGTTACAAGAGGTTCATAGAAAATTTTACAAAAATAGCTTCACCACTTTTTAAATTTCTTAGTAAGGATTGTGAATTTTATTTGGATTCTTTATGTCAATTAAGTTTTGACTCATTAAAACAAAAACTTTCTGAAACACCTATCTTAAGAGGGTCACACTGATCCCTCCCATTCCATACATCTACAAATGATTCAAATATAGTTCTATGGGTTGTACTTGGACAAAAACATCAACAAACCCTTATGCCAATTATAATATGAGTATAAATTTAACTCTTGCAGAGTAGAATTATATAGTTCCTCAAAAGGAGTTTTTAGTAGTATCCAATGTCAAAACAATTTTAGACATTATATCACTAGATATGAAACCTTTGTTCATATTGATTATTCTGCAATTATATATTTAATGAAAAAACCAGTAACTAATGGCAAAAACAAAGTATGGTTGTTGTTATTATAGGAATTTAGCATCACTATATTGGATAAACCTAGGAAGAAGAACACAAATACTAAATTTATTTCTAGAATCCAAAATGATAATACAATAATTCATGTAGAGGATATTTTTTCCAATGAACATCTTCTTGGAATTTCTACTAAATCTCCTTCGTTTGTAGATATTACTAACTATTTCGCAATAGGAAAATTACCATCACAACTATGAGAAAAGGAGAAACAAAGGGTTATCAAACTCAATGCACATTTTTCTTGGATAGAAGGAGAATTATTTTGAAGTGGACCTTACTTGATCATACGAAGGTTTGTGAGAGAAGATGAAATACCAAACATATTGAAATCTTTCCATGATGAGCCATGTGGAGGACATTTTGTTGAAAAAAGAAATACATACAAAGTTCTTCTTTTCAGATAATATTGGCACACCCTTTTGAGGGATGCCAAACAATATGTCAGAAGTTGTGACAATTGTTATAGAATTGGAAGATCGATTAAAGTATGAGACGCCTCTGCAACATTAGGTCCTTGTAGAGCCATTTGAAAAAATGGTTCTAGATTTTGTAGGCCCAATTAACCCAGCGTCCAGGAAAAAAAGGTATTTTATTTTCTATATTGATTATGTGACAAAATGGGTGTTCCAAGAGAAATTGTTATAGATCAGGGTGCATAGTTTACATCCAATCTCGTCCAAAATATTTTGGAGCAGTATAAAATCAAGCACTGAAAGTCTACTCCATGTCATCCGCAAGTGAATTGGAAAGTCGAGCCAATAAATAAAGTTCTTGAAGATATTTTGACCAATATAGTTATCAACATCTGAAAGATTGGGTAGATAGACTTCTAGAAGAACTATGGGAAAACCATACCACATGGAAGAATGCCATTGGACATACACTCTATGAACTTGTTTATGGAAAGTAAGTATTGCTTCCCATAGAACTCCAAGTGGATAGCAACAAGATTGGAGCGAGATCTCTCCATAACACAAAAACAAATATTAGCATAGTTAAATGAACTAGATGAAGTTAGACAAGATGCCATCCAAAGAATTAATGTCATCAAACAACAAAGAACAAGGTGGCATGAAAAGAGTTCATCAAGGTGAAGAAGTTTAAAATAGGTGATTAGGTTCTCTTATTTGCTTCAAAATTTAAATATTTTCAAGGAAAGTTTCAAATACACTAGTTAAGTCCATATGAAATAGAAGTAATATGTGAGAATGAATCAATTATAATAAAAAATATTGATGAATAAGGTTTTACTTTTCTTGTTAACGGGTATTGATTAAAATTATATCATAAGCTTTGACAAAATAAGACTTTATTCAAAATCTGCATCAAATTTCATAAATGGAGTTGGTGAAAAAGGGACATCATTCTCTCTCACCACCAAACTCAATATATATATATATATATATATGAAAACCAGGATATCGTCACAATAAGATAGAGAATCCTAGTTGAAAGCCAAGTTTTAAAGTAGTTTGTAGAAATTATATGCACTAAGCATGCATATGTCCTAGATTCAACTGATCTCATACTATTTAACTTTATGCAAGATATTGAATCATTCCACTTGTTAATATTTTTTGCGGAAAATTAATTGCACACACACATGTAAAGCATAAATAAAAATAATCGTACATAGCACAATTGTTTTTAACCGGAAGAGCCTGAAGCTGAAAACCCCAACTATATATTATGTATCATGGAATAATATGAAAATCCTCATACAAAGCTTATCAAGCTCTCAATATAGTACAATTGTCATACACTAATCAGGAACAATGTTGCAAATCCATGCACCGATCTTTGCCCCCTGCTAGCCTGCCTCCACTGTGCAATCCCTGCTAAAGAATAGCTCTGAATGAATTCGAATTACTCTTGCCTTGACTGTGCAATCCGCATTGGAAACTCCAATGTGTGTGTGATGCAATCACTGCATCACTATAGTCACAACAGATAGTCAATCTTGCCCTTTAACCTACCTCTCCACTGGATCTCCACTGAAACTGCCATGCACTGTAGTTAACTGCTGTATTGTCCAGTTGATTAATGAGTTATTATTTGTGAATTAATTAAATAATTAATTCACTCCACTCTCACTAGTGTATCATTGAATTAGATTAGATACAACTAGCAAAACTGAGTCTAACAGAGTTAAGCTGAATAAACTCCATAACTACTTCTTCCAACTGTGTCATAACTCTGCCACTTGAGTTCTAACTGAGTCCTCCATGCATTAGCTCCAGTAAACCCACGGAATTGTGGTAATTCCTGTTCCATGATGTCTCTTTCATGCACTAAAACAAAAGTGTTCAAGAAATAAGTTGTTATTTCAGTCCGGGGGGGGGGGATTATTGTAAAAAGAGCAACCAATAATCATTTATACATCTATTTTAGTCAATGATATAAACAGAAGAAACTTCTCCAAATATTAAAATGAGCTATTCTATTTTTCAGTTTCAGTAACCAGACAAATAAAGTCTATATTTCTGAAATGCCAGTCAACATAAAATAGACATAGCCTAAAAATAGACTTGCGCCAAAAATAGCCTGCGGGCCCACTTAGTGAAGGTGACTCTTTTCACTAAGCTCATCATCTTGTTGAATCTCAACACTCCCTCTCAACAAGATAGAGATTATCCTTCACCCCGATCCTGCCTCTATGGTATTCGAATTTTCCCCTGGTGAGCACCTTCGTCAGAATATCTGCATCCTGATCCTCCGTAGGAATGTACTGAATCAACATGATCTTCCGTTTCACACAATATTTGATATGATGATACCAGATATCAATATGTTTAGATCTATCATGAGACACAGGATTAACCGAGAGTTTAATGCAACTATGATTATCACAATGTATCACCGTGGGATCTAAATGTGAACCGAACAAACCAACCAGGATCTTCCTTATCTAGATATCCTCACATGCAGCTTGACTTGCTACCATGTATTCCACTTCTGCTGAACTAAGTGCCACGGATCTTTGTTTCTTGCTGTACCAAGAAACTGCCGTAGATCTGATACTGAAATTCCCTCCCGATGTGCTCTTTCTATCTGTTGGGCTTCCCGCCCAATTTGCATCCGTGAAGCCATGCAACTTCACCTCATCCGTCTGTCTGTACCATAAACCATACTCAGATGTACCCCTAAGATATCTCAGTACATGCTTTCCCGCCTTCCAAAAGAGCTTGGTATGCTTAACCATCACTTGTGAAAGCTGGTTCACCGCATAGCATATGTCCGGTCTTGTATTGACTAAATACATGAGCGAACCCACCGACTCTCGATAAACAGTGGCATCCACTACCTCTGCCGATGTAGCATCCTCTTTCTTCCAATTTCCTGGAAGAGGAGTGTCGATAGGGTTGCAGCCTTGCATGTGAAACTTCTCCAGTATCACCTGGCCATACTTGCCTTGAGACACAAACAGTTCAGCTTCTCGTTGCCATATTTCCAACCCAAGGAAATAATGAAGGAGGCCCAAATCCTTCATCTCAAAATCCTTTGCAAGATCTACCTTGCATGAGTGTATCAACTGCTCATCACCTGTTAGTATTAAATCATCAACATAAATTACAATGATTAAAAGCTTACCCTCCACCACAATCTGGTACAGGTTTGCATCCGCCTCACTCTTAGTGAAGCCAAGTCCTATGAAATAGCCGTCGATCCGAGTGTACCAAGCACGTGGTGCTTGTTTTAGCCCATACAACGCTCTTTTGAGCCTGCAAACATGCGACTCGCTGCTGAAGATCTCAAATCCTTCAGGTTGCTCAATGTACACCTCTTCCTTAATCATCCCATTAAGGAACGTAGTCTTCACATCCATCTGATGAATGTGCCAACCCATCTACGCTAAGAGAGAAAGGATGGTCCGTATGGAAGAATACCGTGCGATAGGTGCAAAGGTTTCTTCATAGTCAATCCCCTCTATCTGTGAGAAGCCCCAGGCAACAAATATTGCCTTATATTTCTCGACACTCCCATCAACAGCTTGCTTTACCTTGTAGATCCATCTTGATCCTACAACTGATTTTCCCATCGGCCTTGGAACAATCTCCCAAGCACTATTTCTGACAATGGAGTCATAGTCCTCCACCATGGCATCTACCCATGTGGGCTCCTGCACTGCTTCTTCGAAAGAAGATGGCTCTATCATGATACGCTTGCTCATAAGAGCCATGTATCGAGTAAATCGGTCAAGTGACTGTCTCTATCTGCACTGTGATGTAGGGACTCCTACATGCTGTGCCGCATCAAGCTTCAGTCTCTTAGCTTCTGTGGTACACTTTCTGCCTTGTTTGATGTTTGGTTCTGCATGAGTGGACTCCTCCACTCCATGAATCTCCTCCTGTGGCTGATCCACATCCAGAGGCTCATCTTTGGGAACAAGAAGTTCCTCCTCCGCATGCAAGTGTAGCTCCCTCTCAAGCGACAACTTCATGGCTTTCACCTCATTTAATTCTATATCTCGTCACATAACAGTCATTCGAATCTCTGGAAAATACACACGATAATTATGGGGTGTTTCTGTGTACCCCACAAATATCCCAAATTTTGCAGTCAGCTCCAACTTCTTCCTGGCGTCCTTTGTTACATGAATGTAAACAGGTGAGCCAAAAATCTTCAAATGAGAAATATCAGGCTTCTTACCAGTAAAATCTTCTTCAGGTGTACTCATGCCAAGTACTCTATGAGGACAACGGTTTTTCACATAAACTGCAGTGTTGCATGCTTTCGCCCACAAGTGTATCGGTAGGCCTTGGTCATGCAGCATTGCTCGTGCAGCACCCATGATCGTTCTGTTCTTCCTCTCCGCGACCCCATTCTGCTGTGGGTTATGAGGCACTATGAGTTCTCTTCGAATTCCTTCTTTGCTACAGAATTCTTTGAATTCGCCCGAGATGTATTCACCACCATTATCGCTCCGTAGAGATTTTACTTGCTTCCTCGACTCCTTCTCCACCAATGCCTTGAACTCACAGAACTTTGAGAATGTTTCACTCTTCTTCTGCATTAAGAAGATCCAACATCTACTAGAATAGTCATAAAAAAATATAACATAATACCTGTGTTTTGCTGTTGAAGCAACCGAGAAAGGTCCACACACGTCTGTGTGAATTCTCTCCAGGATCACCGAAGCACGGTTCTCCTTCGCATGAAAGGTGGTATTCAAAAACTTACCCATAGTACATCCCTTGCACTGATATGACTGCGCAAGATTACCCTTAGGAAGTCTAGTAGAAATCTGCTGCAAAATCTTCAAAGTGCCATGGTGAAGATGGCCAAATCTCCTGTGCCATAATTTGCCCTCATCTCGACTCACTACTTCTTCTGCTTTGCCTACCATTGCAACGCAGCCATCTACCTCCAGCTTTTAGGGATTCTTAACTCGAATCCCTATCTTCATGGTTTCACCTGTTGTTTTATGTCGAAGGAATAATTTTCCCTCACTGAGAACAACATCATAACCTCTGTCTTCCGGTATTGCAACTGAGACCAATTTCTTCTTTAGTCCTGGAACATGCATAACATTCTTCAACAAGAATGGATTACCAGACTCCCTCTGAAAGGTAATCGTCCCAATGCCAGATGCACTCTATCGACCATCGTCGCCCATATCTATATGCATCTGGAGGTCCTTCTCCTCCAAGTCACTAAAAAACTCTTTGTCTCCCGTCATATGGAAAGATGCACCACTATCAAGATACCACACCGATCCCATACAACTTGAAACAAAGCATGCGATCAAAGAGAAATCAAGTTCAAATTGCGAGGCTAAGGCCTATCCAACTGCAGATCCAACAACCTTCTTGTTCTTCTTCTTCTTCTGTGGACAGTTAGTGGCAAAATGTCCATGTTCATGACAGTGAAAACACTTAACTTTGGACAAATCTTGCTTCTTGCCTTTAGCATCGGATTTTGAAGGATGTTTCTTCCCCTTCCCTTTCCTTGATTTGGCGGCCAAAGTGAAATTCTCTTCATCTTAATTCTTCGATGAAGATCCATCCCTGGTACCCCGCCTTATCTCCTCCTGCACAAGATTCGACCAAAGTCGCTCCAATCCCGGTAGTTTCTCCCATCCATTGACAGAGTCTTCGTAGCTATGCCAACTCTTCAGAAGCCCAAGGAGAGCCAAGCTCACCAAGTCTTCATCATCAACAGTAACCCCCACACTTCCGAGTTCATCCTTGAAGTGGACAAACTTCGTGAGGTATTTTGGAATACTGTCCCCTTTCTCCATTTTTATTTTTCTGAGCTTGTTTTTAAGCGCCAACTTCCTCTGGTCACTTCTGCTTTGAAACAAGTCTGTCAAAGCCTTCCAAATTAAGAATGGAGTGGCTTTCTCGTGAAGGCTAGACACAATATGGTCCTTCATACCTTCCAACAGAATCCTTCTCGTCTTTGCTGTCTTCTTTTTCCATGCGTCAAGTAATGCAGCATCGCTAGATCCCGGCTTCGGAACATCGCTATCAATGAAATCCTTCAGTCCATTATCCTCCAGCACTGCCTCCATCCTGTCCTTCCAGGCTATGTAATTTGAGCTCCCATCAAGGGCATACTCCAATCGCAACCCATTGAAAGCCATTTCAATGTATACTCAACTTCTGCACTAAGAATCTTCTGTAGCAAATTCGAATTGTCCACCAGCATAAAATCACTTTACAATTGCAATCTTCAATTAACAATGCTTTGATACCATGTAGAAATTATATGCACTAAGCATGCATATGTCCTATATTCACCCGATCTCACACTATTTAACTTTATGCAAGATACTGAATCATTCCACTTGTTAATCTTTTTTCAGAAAATTAGATGGACACACATGTAAAGAATAAATAAAAATAATCGCACATAACATAGTTGCTTTTAACCGGGAAAGCCTGAAGCTGAAAACCCCAACTATATATTATGTATCATGGAATCATATGACAATCCTCATACAAATCTTATCACGCTCTCAGTATAGTACAATCGTCATACACTAATAAGGAACAATCTTGCAAATCCATGCACCAATATCTGTCCCCTTCTAGCCTGCCTCCACTACGTAATCCCTGCTAAAGAATAGCTCTGAATGAATTCAAATTAATCTTGCCTTGACTGCGCAATCCTCATTGGCAACTCCAATGTGTGTGTGATGCAATCACTGCATCACTATAGTCACAACAGATAGTCCATCTTGCCCTTTCACCTACCTCTCCACTGGATCTGCATTGAAACTGCCATGCACTGTAGTTAACTGCTGTATTTTTCAGTTGATTAATGAGTTATTATTTGTGAATTAATTAACTAATTAATTCACTCCACTCTCACTAGTGTATCATTCAGCTAGACTAGATACAACTAGCTCAACTGAGTCTAACTGAGTTAAACTGAATACAACTCCATAACTACTTCTTCCAACTGTGTCATAATTCTGCCACTTGAGTTCTAACTGAGTCCTCCATGCATTAGCTCCGGTAAACCCTTGGGAGTTGCGTAATTCCATCAGTCCACTGATGTGCCACATCTGTGCACTGAAATAAAGTGCTCCGAGAGAATAAGTTGTTGTTTAGTGTCTAATTATTATTAAGAGCTAAAATAATCGACATGCATCTATTTTTAGATCATTGATCTATAAATAGACTTCGCCCAATATCCTAAAAATAGAATTTCATATATTTTTCTAATTTGATCAACCATCCACAAATAGCATCCTACAACTTCTGAAATATGATCATCATGTCTAAAAATAGACATAGTCTACAAATAGACTTACGCCAAAAATAGCCTGCGGGCCCACTTAGTGAAGGAAACTCTTTTCACTAAGCTCATCATCTTGTTGAATCTCAACACTCCCTCTCAACAAGATATGGATTATCTTTCACCCAATCCTGCCTCTATGGTATTCAAATTTTCTCCTGGTGAGCGCCTTCATCAAAATATCTGCATCCTGATCCTCCGTGGGAATGTACTGAAGAAACATGATCTTCCACTGCACACAATCTCTGATATGATGATACCAAATATCAATATGTTTAGATCTATCATGAAACACACGATTAACCGAGATTTTAATGCAACGAAGATTATCACAATGTATGACCGTGGGATCTAAATGTGAACCGAACAAACTAACCAGGATCTTCCTCATCCAGATAGCCTCACATGCAGCTTGAATTTCTGCCATGTATTGTGCTTCCGTTGAACTGAGTGCTACGGATCATTGTTTCCTGCTGTACCAAGAAACTGTCGTAGATCCGATACTGAAAATCCCTCTTGATGTGCTCTTTCTATCTATTGGGCTTCTTGCCCAATCTACATCCGTGAAGCCATGCAACTTCACATCATCTCTCTGTCTGTACCATAAACCATACTCAGATGTGCCCCTGAGATATCTCAGGACATGCTTGTCACTTCAAGAAACTTAGTGGCTTAACCATCGCTTGTGAAAGCTGGTTCACTGCATAGCATATGTTTGGTCTTGTATTAACTAAATACATGAGCGAACCCACCAATTGTCGATAAGCATTGGCATCCACTACCTCTGCCGATGTAGCATCCTCTTTACTCCAATTTCCTAGAAGAGGAGTATCAATAGGCTTTCAGCCTTGCATGTGAAACTTCTCCGGTATCTCCCGGGCATACTTTCCTTGAGACACAAATAGTTCACCTTCCTGTAGCCATATTTCCAATCCAAGGAAATAATGAAGGAGGCCAAAATCCTTCATCTCAAACTCCTTTGCAAGATCTGCCTTGCATGAGTGTATCCACTGCTCATCACCTGTTAGTATCAAATCATCAACATAAAGTACAATGATTAAAATCTTACCCCCAACCACAATCTAGTACAAGTTTGCATCTGCCTCACTCTTGGTGAAGCCAAGTCCAGTGAAATAGCTTTCGATCTGAGTGTATCAAGCATGAGGTTCTTGTTTCATCTCATACAGCGCACTTTTGAGCCTGCACACATGCGACTCGCTGCTAAAGATCTCAAATCCTTCAGGATTCTCAATGTACACCTCTTCCTCAATGATCCCATTAAGGAACACAATCTTCACATCCATCTGATGAATGTAGAAATTTGCTAAATAATGATTAATTATCCACCGAGACTATCCTGATCACATACAATTTGAATTTATATGCAACACATAATCTCTTCCACTCAGATCATCAAACATGCGGAAATAAAATCAAGCGATAACACATCAAATCATCATACACATTAACACAGTATGTATGGGGAAAGCTTATAACTGAAAACCCCGCAGCTATTGTGTATATTATAATGGAGAAATCATGTAACAAACTCAGTACAATACTCCTCACAAGTACTCAGTACTTTCTCATGAAGTTACACACAAACTAGCTTGGTTTTGAACAGGTTACTGGTTCAAAATTCACCGCCAATTGCCTTGCCTCTATTGCGCAATCATGGCTTGTCTATATAGAGATCCAAGGTTCGAATCTCCTTGGCTTGACAGCGTAATCATCATGGGCAATTCCTCCAAGTGTGGTGCAAATCTCATGCACAACTGATGTCGCCACTGATAGCTAACTCCACCCTTTCATCTACCTCTTTCACTGGTCTCCACTGAACTGATCATGCACTGTAGTGAACTAATGTGTTCTTGAGTTGAATAATGAGTTAATAATTAATGAATTAAATAATATTTAATTCACTCCACTCATAACTAGTTGATTAGCTAGTTAAACTAATCTCAACTAGTTCAACTAAAATAAACAGAACACAACTCCACTAGGTGTCTCATTAACTCCACCAAACTTCTGCCACTGAAGTCCTAACTGAAGTCAACCATGCATGTGCTCACCAAACCCTTGGGAATAGCGTAATTCCTCTGTCAGATGCATGAGCCACTTCCAAGGCTCAAACTGAAGTGCTCCAAGAGAGTAAACTGAAGTTTATAGTCCAAATATTATTAAGGGTAAATAATATTTGACTTCCCTATTTTTAGGATAGGCAGTCTAAAAATAGACATCGACCTATCGACCTATAGGTCAAAAAATAGAGTCCCATCTATTTTTTACCAACATGACCAATACTCCAAGAATAACATACTGCAACCCCTGGACCATGCTCCATATGTCTAAAAATAGACATAGTCTAAAAATAGACTTTGCGCCAGAATTTGCCTGCGGGCCCACTTAGTGAAGGCGACTTCATTTCACTAAGCTCCATCATCTTGCTGCATTCTCAACACTCCCTCTCCGCAAGATATGGATTATCTGCAATCCCTATCCTGCCTCTGTGGAATTCGAACTTGCTCCTGGTGAGCGCCTTCGTCAGGATGTCGGCATCCTGATCCTCTGTGGGAACATATGAAAGCATCATGATTCTCCGCTGAACACAATCTCTGATATGATGGTACCTGATGTCGATGTGTTTGGACCCTATCATGAACATCGGATTAGCCGATAGTTTAATGCAACTCGCGGTTATCACAAAGAAATCACCGTAGGCTCCAAATGCAACTCCGAACAATCCCGCGAGGATCTTCCTCATCCAAATAGCCTCGCATGCGGCCCAAGCTAGATGCCATGTACTCGGCCTGTCCCGAGCCGAGTGCCACGGATCTCTCGCTTCTCGATCGTACCAGAAACTGCTCGCCGACCCAATGTCGAAAACTCCTCCGCATGTGCTCTTCCCGGTCCGTTGGACTCCCGTGCCCAATCCCGCATCGTGAAGCTGAAAGCTTCGCTCCATCCTCCCTGTCTGTACCATAGACCATATCCCGATGTGCCTATGATATAGCGCAATACATGCTTGCTCGCCTTCCAAAAGAGCTTGGTAGGCTTAACCATAGCTTGCGAAAAGTCGGTTAATCGCATAGCATATATCGGGTCGTGTATTGACCAGATACATAAGCGACCCCACCAACCGTCGATAGACAAGTGGCATCCACTACCTCCGCCGAAGTAGCATCCTCCTTCCTCCAACCACCAGGGGAAGAGGAGTGTCAACAGAGCTATGCACCATGCATGTTGAACCTCTCCGAATCTCCCGTGCATACTTGCCCCGAGAAACAAACAGATTCCCTCGCCGACCGCCAAATCTCCAATCCCAGGAAATAATGAAGGATGCCCAAGTCCTTCATCTCAAACTCTCGTGCAAGATCCTCCTTGCATGAAAGTATCAACTCGCTCATCGCCAATCAAAATCAGATCATCTACATACGAAAGACGATGATCAACAGCCTTCCCCTCCACCACAATCTAGTACAGGTTAGGATCCGCCTCACTCTTGGAGAATCCAAGCTCGGTGAAGTAGTCGTCTATCCGAGTGTACCAAGCACGAGGTGCTTGCTTCAGCCCGTACAGTGCTCTCTTGAGTCGGCACACATGTGACTCACTCGCTCGAAGATCTCGAAACCTTCGAGCTGCTCTATGTACACCTCCTCCTCAATGACTCCGTTGAGGAACGCAGCTCTTCACATCCATCCGATGAATGTGCCACCCCATCTCGCGCCGAGAGAGCAAGGATCGTCCATATGGAAGAGTACCTTGTGACAGTGCAAAGGTCTCCTCATAATCAATCCCCTCGATCCGTGAAAAGCCCACGGCGACAAATCTCGCCTTGTACTTCTCCACACTCCCGTCGACCGCTCGCTTCACTTTGTAGATCCATCGCGAACCCACCACCGATTTCCCACCGGTCTTGGGACAATCTCCCATGCACTGCTCTCGACGATCGAATCATATTCTTCGATCATGGCATCAACCCATGCGGGTTTCCTCCACAGCTTCCTCAAAAGAGGATGGCTCCGTCACAACACATCGACTCACAAGAGCCATGTATCCAGCAGTACCGATCCGGTGACTGCCTCTGTTCTGCGCTGTGTCCCGTAGGTGGTCCTACAAACTTCTCCCGCATCTCGAGCCGCCGCTCGGCTTTTGTAGTGCGCATGCGCCTCTACGATGGTTTGCGCGCATGGGTGGTTTCTTCCACCTCCCTGAACTTCCTCTTATGGCCGATCCACATCCGAAGCTCCTCCTTAGGAACTAATAGCTCCTCATCCGCATGCAAGTGTAGCTCCCTCTCAAGCGAACATTGCATGGCTTTCTCCCTCCCGAAATTTTATATCTCGTCGCACAACGAGCCTTGCGACTCGTCCGACAAAATACACTCGTAGTTGTGAGGTGTATCGGTGTACCCCACAAATATTCCAACCTCAGACAGCTTGGATCCAGCTTCCTTCTCGCATCCTTCGTCACATGTATGTAGACAGTGAGAACCAAAAATCCGCAAATGGGAAATATCGTGCCTCTTGCCGGAATAAGCCTCCTCCCTGGTGTACTCATGCCAAGAACATTGTGAGGACAACGGTTACGCACATACACCGCCGTATTGCATGCCTCAGCCCACAAGTGAAGGGGTAGGCCCCCGATCATGCAACATCGCCCGTGCAGCACCCACGATCGTTCTCGTTTCTTCCGCTCAACCACCCCGTTCCGTCGTGGGTTATGGGGGTGCGATGAGCTCTCTCCGAATCCCTTACGCATCGCGGAACTCCTTGAATTCAGCCGAGATGAATTCACCACCGTTATCACTCCTTAGAGCAATCACCTTCTTCCCCGACTCCTTCTCGACCGGTGCTTTAAACTCACGTAACTTCGCGAATGTATCGCTCTTCTTCTGCATGAAGAAGATCCAACACTTTCGAGAGAAATCATCAACAAAGATCACATAATACATGTGCTTTGTTGTCGAAGCAACCGAGAAAGGACCACACACGTCCGTGTGAACTCTCTCAAGGATCGTCGTGGCGCGACTATCCTTCTCGTGAAAGGTGGCTTTCACATACTTCCCTAAAGTACACCCCTTGCACCGATCCGATCGCGCAAGAGTGCCCTTAGGAAGCCCAAGTAGAAATCTACCGTAGAATCTTCAAAGCTCCATGGTGAAGGTGGCCCAATCTCCCTGTGCCACAGCTTTGCCCTCATCATCCCGCTCACCACTTCTCCCGCCTTGCATGCCATAGGCTACGCAGCCATCTACACTGCGAATCGATAAAGGTTCTTGGTTCGAACCCCCTATCTTCCGGTCTCTCCAGTAGTCTTACTCGCGCAGAATGCTTTTCCTTCGCCGAAGACCACATCATACTCCTTATCCTCCAACATCCCCACAGAGATCAAGTTCTTCTTCAATCCAGGTACATGCATGACATCCTTCAATACAAAGGGTTTTACCGGACTCCCTCCGAAAGGATATGGTACCGATACGGTCGCGCTGACCAGTATCTACCATCATCGCCCATCTCGATGTGCACACCCAAATCTTTGTCCTCCGGATCCGAGAACAAATCCCGATCTCCCGTCATATGAAATGACGCACCGCCGTCCAAGAACCACACCGATCCCATCACACTTGAAACCAAGCATGCGATCAGTGAAAAGTCAAGCTCGAACCGTGAAGCCAAAGCTTCTCCATCTCGCAGATCTTCCCGCTTGCTTGTTCTTCTTCTTCTTTGGACAATTGGTAGCATAATGTCCGTGATCATGGCAAAGGAAAACACTTCACTTTCGCCATATCCCGCTTCTTGCCCTTTGCACTCAGACTCGAGAGGTTTTATTACCCTTCCCTTTCTTTGCTTTGGCAACCAAAGCGCAATTTTCTTCATCAACTCCCTTTGATGAAGATCCATCTCGAGTAGTCCACCTTATCTCCTCCTCGCATGAGATCCGCCCAAAGGCACTCCCATCCCAGCGCTTCTCCCGACCATTGACACTATCTTGATATGAGTGCCAAGCCTTCGGAAGACCAAGGAGATCCGTGTCGGACCATGTCCTCGTCTTCGACAGTCACCCCCACACTTCCCAGCTCATCTCTGTATTGAGTGAACTTCGTGAGATATTTGGCGATACTGTCGCCCTTCTCCATCTTGATGTTCCTGAGCTTATCTTTGAGCACCAGCTTCCTTTGGTCGCTCTTACCCTGGAATAGATCCGTCAAATATTTCCACATTAAATATGGAGTAGCCTTTCCATGCAGGCTGGATACAATATGATCCTTAACACCCTCCAACAGGATCCTTCGACACTTCGCCATCTTCTTTTGCCATGCTTCGACTTCAGCAGGATCAGTGGGCTTTTGGACATCCGTATATACGAACTCCTTCAGACCATTATCTTCTAATACTACCTCCATGCGATACTTCCATGCAACATAATTCAAACTGCCTTCAAGAGAATATTCAAGTCGCAAACCATTGAAAGACATTTTCAACACTGGCACCAAGAAAACAAAACTGCTGCAAAATTTCGAATTCCACCTCAAAGCTCAACCGCTCTAGATCTGTGAGAACAAATTATTTCTAGCACAGAGATTGACTGCAAGGGGCATTTACTGGATATATCACCTTTCAAAGAAAGGATGGATCCAGAGGCTACCTGGCCCGCATGCAGACTCTGTCTACCGAAATAAGTTTGTAATCACTGTGATGATCAATCTCTGCTTCAATAGCTCTGATACCATGTAGAAATTTGCTGAATAATGATTAATTATCCACCAAGACTATCCTGATCACATACAATTCGAATTCATATGCAACACATAATCTCTTCCACTCAGATCATCAAACATGCGGAAATAAAATCAAGCGATAACACATCAAATCATCATACACATTAACACAGTATGTATGGGGAAATATTATAGCTGAAAACCCCACAACTATTGTGTATATTATAATGGAGAAATCAAGTAACAAACTCAGTACAATACTCCTCACAAGTACTCAGTACTTTCTCATACAGTTACCCACAATCTAGCTTAGTTTTGAACAGGTTACTGGTTCAAAACTCACCGCCAATTGCCTTGCCTATATTGCGCAATCCAGGCCTGTCTATATAGAGATCCAAGGTTCGAATCTCCTTTGCTTGACAGTGCAATCATCATGGGAAATTCCTCCAAGTGTGGTGCAAATCTCATGCACAACTGATGTCGCCACTGATAGCTAACTCCACCCTTTCATCTACCTCTTTCACTGGTCTCCACTGAACTGATCATGCAATGTAGTGAACTGATGTGTTCTTGAGTTGAATAATGAGTTACTAATTAATGAATTAAATAATATTTAATTCACTCCACTCATAACTAATTGATTAGCTAGTTAAACCAATCTCAACCAGTTCAACTAAAATAAACAGAACACAACTCCACTAGCTGTCTCATTAACTCCACCAAACTTCTGCCACTGAAGTCCTAACTGAAGTCAACCATGCATGATGCTCACCAAACCCTTAGGAATAGCGTAATTCCTCTGTCAGATGCATGAGCCACTTCCAAGGCTCGAACTGAAGTTTAGAGTCCAAATATTATTAAGGGTAAATAATATTTGACTTCCCTATTTTTAGGATAGGCAGTCTAAATATAGACATCGACCTATAGGTCAAAAAATAGAGGTCCATATATTTTTACCAACATTACCAATAATCCAAGAATAACATACTGCAACCCCTGGACCATGCTCCATATGTCTAAGAATAGACATAGTCTAAAAATAGACTTTGCGCCAGAATTTGCCTGCGGGCCCACTTAGTGAAGGCGACTTCATTTCACTAAGTTCCATCATCTTGCTGCATTTTCAATACTTACAACCCAGGTCTTGATGTTGGAGGCTTCCTTTGGTGAAAATATGAGTCCTTCACCGAAGCATTAGGATGCAAAGGTAATGAGGGGATGCAAAGGGAATGAGAGTTCAACCTAGCCCGATAATGACCAACCAAGATATAACATTGTTGGGATGAGGGATGTGAATTTATAGGAAGGGAGAAGAGGTTGGGAGCCCATGAAAGGAGGAGGAAGGCCCACTTTCTAAGGGACAAACCCCCATGGTTGAGATCAAATCTCTAAAATCATGGAGCTTGACTCTATCACCACCATTTAACAACCAACTCACTGCCCTAGAACTTCTAGAGGTCGAAGCTTCTCCTACATTTGAGGAAACACTACAAGAAAGGGATCAATGTGGTTCTCCAAGAAATAAGGGCACTGGAAAACCTAAGCCAGAACTATGAGTATGAAATCATCGCTAGCATGATACCAGGAAAAGCATTGACTAGGAAACTAGGAAATTGACCAAGTTTATTTAGTAATATTCCAAGGCATTTTTCTTTGGATCTTTAGGGGATGTATTAACATATTTATTCATGGTGGAAGCATTGCACATGATCTGTCACGGGGAATTTCAGGATCAGGGACAGGAAAATGAGCATGGTTACAAATTACTTTGTAACAGATGCCCCATAAAGCATGAAGGTAGAACATGGAGCTATGGCTGGAATGGTCTATGAAACCAAGGAAAATAACACATACCACCTCTAGAAAACCTACCAAATCAAACATATTACAATATATGACATCTATGGTATGAATATGCCTAACGACATAGCTCTGCACTAGGCATCAAATAACACATGAACCCATGGCATGGTCGCAACCATCCGTCTAAAGAGATCATATAAATGGATATGTAGTATGGATGCAACCATCCATATAGATAGGATCATGTATACAATCATGAATACTCAAAAACTCCCTGCAGCTTGGATAAAAAAACAGATGTGATGCGAGGTCTTCACCGCGATCTCAATCAACCCAATGTATGACTCTAGCCATGCAAAAAAATGTGTTGGTATCGAACATGGTAGAAACCACCTGATTACCGGTTAATGATGAAAACCATTAACATGCACGAGAGAGATCAGCAATAATGACGATGGGCCTCAAGGTACAACATCACAATCTACAAGTGTGAATAAATGTGTTGATGTCAAAGAATTTCAAAATCATTCGATCGAAGCCCAATTATGTGAACCTGTCATCGAACATGAAGAACTTGCCATTTTGGCATGCACGCTCCAAGGTACTAAGAAGAATTTTCCAAATCACCTTCCTGGATAATGGGTTAAAGTCGACAGAAAGTGATCCATCGAAGGAGGGCCATGATGATTCCCACATCATCGATGCAAAACAACAAATATCTTAAGATGATAGGAGTGATTCAGGATTGTAACAGATGAGGTCATATAAGTAAAGGATGTTTGAAAAAAGGGACTTCTCTTAAACATATTAGTGACATGACTCGAGATTGTGGTAGCATTTGACTCAAATAGGATCATAGATAATGTTAAAAAAAATTGGGAATCAAATGAGAGATAATCATATTTCCCAAACCCATGGAGGCAAAGTGACAAAGGTAGGATGTCCCTAGACCGACAGGAACTGCAGATGAGTGTCATGTTCAAGAGCGACAAGTTGCCCAAAATACACACAAGATGTTCAATTTCAATTTCCCCCTGCCATTGCTAATGAGTACCTCTTTATATTTTATAGCCAGTGTGAAGAGGAGAGCATATTTTGGGCGTGTAAGTTCATTCTTCGAATGAATCCATCCTAGTAACTTTAACAAGCCCTAGGAAGGAGGAACTCAGCCTCGTCATGGTGACAAGTCTTTCGTCTTTTAATCTTTAATGAGTCCAATGAAATGGTAACTCGGTAAATTTTCATGTTTAAGGAGTTTTATAAGAAACAAAAAGGAAACTCCATCATGTCCCTTTTTTGTAAATCGTCTCACGAATCTGAAAAGGAAGAAAAAAATATTCAAGAGAACCTCTTGACCATGTTCGATCAAGGTATTCCTTTTTTGTAAATAGTAAATCTTAGCCCGAAAAAGGGGTAAACGTATACTGAGATCATGTCAATTTAGTCACTTTAACGAGTTCTAAATGACAAGTACTCGAAAATATTTTCATTTTTTGAGAGTCAGAAAAGTGATGAAAGTTGACTCAAGGGGTGTTCCTTTTTCATAAATGTTTACCGAGCTCGAAAAAGAGATAAAATACAACTCATTTGCATAAAAAATAATGACCAACAATGTGAAAGTCCCGTTACTGCACAAAAACAACAAACATCACTGATATGGAGGAAAAATAATAAAATAATGGCAGAAAAATTTCAAAAATATATAAATATAACAAAAAATAAATTCATTTTCACCTTTCTATTTTAATAAGTTCATTTTGTCCATTTTCCCTCCGAAGCTCAAATAAGTGGTAAGATCGATCCAGGAAACTATTCGTCGATTGCTCAGCATCAGGTTAGAGCTCTAAGCCTCCTCTTCATTTTAATTCCATTCATTTATCTTTTAATTTTAGAAATAGGGATATTGGGGGTAGGATTTTAAACCTCAAAATCGTGCGTGACCAGCACGATTTCAACCTATCGAGGTCGTGTTGGTCACGTTTATCCCGTTAGGGCAGCGCACCACGAACACCGAATTAATTTGGATAGTCGCGCTGGCTGCGGGGAGGATTTGGAAATAAGAAATCCACCCATCTCTATGGATAATTTATAAAATTACTCCAGTGAAATCTCCTAAAATTCCTTTTAAACATGTTTTGCAGGTGTTTTCCTTAGATATTTTGATTGAATGGAGAGAACGAGGCCATGAGGCGGAAGACCGCCAAGCATTGGAAGACCAAAATAGCGTAAATGCCTTGCACGATTGCAGTTTTTTGAAATTATTTCAAACATCAGGGTTGAGATCTCTGCTGGAGCTACTGCAATATTTGATTGGTTTCTGGGATGTGGACCGAAAAATATTTGTTATCGGGGACCAGGAATTGGAACTAGATGTGATGGAAATCTATTTCATTACTGGTTTGTTCAAGGGAGGGGAGAGAATCCAACTCTCCAGAGCTTACACAGGGGGTGAGAGTACGAGTATGATCATCCATAAACACTGTCCCTCAGCTCGAAAAACTGAGAGTGTGAAGACAAATATTTCTTCTATTAGGTTTCTTCCTTTGCGCACATTTCTTCACTGCATAACTAGGGTGGTAGTAGCCCAGGCATTACATGAGGCAACGAAATCTCAGTTTTAGTAAGTAGTGGAATGTATGGCCCCAACGATGTTTAATTGGTGGGAGGGGTTGCTGGCCAATATGAAGATCCTGTTGACCAAGTGCAAGGTAGGGCAGTTGAAACAATTAGGTGTTGGACGGATAAGTCGTTCTTGCTGACAAGACAAACCTCCCAAGTGTCCTATGGATAGCTAGCAACAAACGAAAAAATAAAAACTATTTTCTGTAGATACTATTTGATTCAGAATTAATTATAACAGGGTTTTGGAAACCTACCTGTAGTCCAATAATGATCTTCTTTCCAGTGGCTTGAAGAAAGTCGTCGTCAAGGATCTGCAATCACAAACATAGTAAAGGATCAAAAGAACCTGCATAATAAAAATTAATTCATGAATCATATATCTATCAAGATGATCAAGGAATTCAAGAAATAAGATAATTAATTAAATAACCCATTGATAAAACATGATAAATAAGCTACTTAATTAAAGAACTTATTGAGAAAACGATATTCATTCATATTATGTTTAATAAAGAAGAGCCTTACAACCGTGTCCGCCTTGATGTCGTACAGGCCTTCTCGGGGTTCGGAACAGGCGTTTCCTTTACTCTGACAAGATTTGCACTCTCTCAGCTAAAATGCACATGGGTGTGTAATCATTCCCGTATAATGATTGGTTAAGAGAGTCTGAGTTTCTACATCATTTCTCCTCAAAAATTCTCAAATTATAACTCCCTTTGAAGCTGCACTATGGCTTCAATTTATAGGAAAAGAGAGGAGGTTATGGTTCCACATATGAAGGGATAGAATGCTCTTTTTAAGAGATTGGGCTCCATAAATCAAGGGGTAGGCTCCCATAATGGAGGAATGAACATACATGATAGGAGCGAACCTTCGACTGGATAATTGCTTCTAGAAACTTCCAGACTTGACTACTGGGCTTCTAAATGTTACTTTCCACCTTCATTTTACCTTTTACAGGGGTCCGCACCCTTAATGAAGAAAAAGTGCGTTTAGCTCCGCATGATTTATAGCAAAAAGGTGCGGCACCACAGACAATGTTAAGAGAAAGTGTGGTACAAGTGTTTTTAAGACTTTTATGAGCTTTTCTCTTAATTTCAAGGCTTGATTTTAGGAAATTTGATGTTGTAGACTTTTAAGGGAGTACTAAAACGTCATGGTGAAAAATTTTAGTGTAACAAATTTCCCCCTAAAGTATGAAGTATGAGAGCATTCGAAGAGTGATGTGCTTTATCATTTCAAGGATTAGCTTGTGGCCACCCTAGTCAGAAACCTGTAAAAAAATTCAATGCAAATCATATATATATATATATATATATATATATATATATATATATCATCATTGAGGTAGGCATTCCCATACTCAGATCAAAACTAACTAAACTTGTTCAGATACATAAATTATTTTAATATTACATCAATAGTGTAGACACAGCATGGGTGCAGCCATTTGTAATGAATAGTCTATTGTATAATGAATGATAAAAATCCTCGTAGTCTGGATGGTGGAAACTAGATCCAAGGTCTTGATTTCTGCTTCCCGAACTAGTACGATTCTATCCTTGCGATTAAATGTGTTGAAGTCGAGCATGGTAGAACCCACTTGATTACCAGTCAATGATGTGAATTGTTAAAAAGTGTGAGAGAAACCACCAATCATAATAATGGCTCTCAAAGTACTCAATACAATCCATAAAATGTGAATAAGTGATCTGAAGTTGAACATTTCACGGAATCATTCGATCGAAGGTCAATGATGCAACCTGTCGTCGAAAGAGAGAAACCTGCCATTAAGGCATGCAGATTCCAAGGTACTGACGAATTCTAGATCAACTTCCTAGATGATGAGCTATCATCGATAGAAAGTGATCCGTCGTAAGCAAGCTCACAACACGAAACCATAGATCAAGTTTTGAACAATTGTTTTGCAAGGACTGACTCAGGGATGGTCAACGCGAATGGAGACAAATGTTTGCAGATGAATGGTTTGTTTGATTGTCCTCTTGAACACGTAACGACACTGCAGATGGTTTGGTGACAGTTTCCCTAAGCTAATACCCAGAAACTGGCTGAATACCTTCAATGTGGTTTGATTAACTGATAGGCAAAGGATTTTCCCAACCCAGGTAGAAGTGTGACAAAAAGTGTTGTGTTCAAGAGTGGTATACTGCTTTTATAAATCAAAGTGTAACAAATGAATTCGTTTTCTCTCTTTTCCCCCACCATTTCTAGCAAGTACCTGTTTATTTTTGACAAGCTTGAGGAGGATAACATTTTCTTGTTTATAAGCTCATCCTTCGGATGAGTCCAACTTAGTTTAAAATCGAACCCTAAGAAGGAGTGGTCCGTTCCTTTTTGTAATCGACAGGTCCTTTACTGTTAAATTTTAACGAGTCTAGTATAGGAGAAACTCGGTGTTTTTCATTTTTAGGGAGTCAGAAGAAAAAACTTAAGAAAACTCCACGGGTGTACTTTTTCGTAATTTTAGTCTCTCAGGCCCGAAAAAGGATAAAATAATGTGGGAGAGAACTCTGTTTACCATGATTAGTCAACGTAGACCTTTTTCGTAAATAGTCAATTTCAGTCCAGAAAAGGGGTAAACTTATATTGAAGGGACGACTGTTCATTTCCTTTAACGAGTTCGAATAGTCAAGTACTCGACAATATTTTCATCTTTAGAGAGTCTAAAAAGAGCTTAAAAGAGAACTTCATGATTTCAATTTTTCGTAAATTTTAAAGAGCCCGAAAAAGTGATAAAAGTATACTCTTTGTAAAAAATGACCATTTCACCTGAAAATTCCAGTATTCTGCACAAAAACTCAAAAAATTAAACATACCTGCTTCAATAATAAAAATATTTTGAAAAACCGTATTTTTAAAATGAAAAATAAACAAATTTAAATTTCATTTATTCGAAAAAACTAATAAAAAGGAGTTTTCCAAATTCATTTTTACCATTTGAGTTTGGAGTGAAAATTTTAGAGCTTTTGGAAAAAAACGCTCTAGAGAAGATTCCGGACAAACCGACCGTTGAAATTGAAAACTGTCTTATCCAGGTAATCCACATCCTCTTTTCCTTACTTTTCATCCATTCATTTCCTTAATTTAGGGTTTAAAATTAATTTTTGGAGAGTAAATAGGTTCAAAATTCCACCCTTGGGGGTTCGCAGGTAAGACACACGGTACCTGCAGACCTCGAAATTTTCTTACAAAGAAAAATGTCGTGGCCTCACACTTTTAGCATAGAGCCCGTGTGGAGCTACGCATTGTATCTGAACATAAAGTGTGGGGGCGCCATGAAGAATTTAAAGACATAATTTCTTCCCAAATTAACCAAAATTTTTGTTTTAAAATGATTCTAAACTTTCATTTTTCTCATTGTAGGATATTTACAAAGCTTATCTGGTGGGAACGTGAACATGAGTAGGTAGATGAAGTTGCAATGATTCATCAACCTACATTACAAGTTTTGAGAGCACGTGGGTTATTCAAATTCTGGGCTATTAGTGGCATGAGAGCTCAAGTAGACCTTCTCACTTGGTAGGTAAACAAGTGGGATGTACAGGACCAATGTTTTATAATTGGAGGCAACCGGCTTGAAATTGAGCTGGAGGACATATATTTTTTGACTGGTTTGTCTAAAAGAGGCGAGCCACTTTCTCTATTTGGGGCTAGGCCAGGTGGCCAGTCTGTCGCTAGCCGGCAATTAGAGTTTTGCAATGATGAGGCCAATCCTAAAGACAAACGGATTGATATCAAAACTATCATCTATCCTAAATTAAAAGTGATTTCATTTACTGTAACCAAGTTATGTGGAAATGAAACTTTGCACGTTTCTATTGGATCTCAAATGCGGATTGCAGTAGATTGTTTTCGAGGCACCATATTCAACTGGTGCAAGGGAGTGTTGGATAACATCAAAGGCCAACTAACTAGAGCAAAGAATGGGAAGTTAAATAACTTCGGATATGGATTGATCATAGTTACTTTTGTTCTAGAGAGGATTCCCCCACTGGCCCTGTAACATATTCCAGTTGATGTTGGTAGATCTCAAGAGCTTTGGATGGTTCGATGGGTTGCTTTGATGGCCCGTCAAAACGAGGGTATAGAAATTGTTCGATTTCCACTGGCATACTTCCGTTGGATAGAGCACCAAATTTTTGTGATAGATGATTTTCCTTATGTGGGTATAGATTTTCGTGGCGACCGAGATATGCCACTTCTTGCAGGAGCTCAGTAGGACGAGTCAGGTAAAAATATTTTTGACATGCTCTAATTTCTAATTTTTATTTTGTCTTTTAAATTGTCCAAAACTGATAAAAAAAATTTGAAATGCAGATGTGGGTCCACGCCGACCAGTCACTCTCCTCCCCTTCGAGAGGAGGCAAAGGGATGCAGCTGCAGCAGCACCACCACCACAGGATCAGACAAGAGAGATCCTTACTGATTTGGAACACCATTTGGAGCGGCTGACTATGGACATCCCTGAGACTACCATAGACGGCATTCCACTTCATTTACAGAGATATGTCATTGGTGTTCCTGGACCATTCAAGAGATTCCTGAGTAGAGTGGCACGAGCTGTAGTATATTATCATCATCATTAGCACGGATATTGGATGATCGACTGTATAGACTCATATCATTTTTTGTATCACTTTTTTCCCGATCATAAGGCGTTTTGAACCTATGATCGAGGACGATGTACTATTTTTTGAAACACTACTCTATGCTATGATATACTATTATTACCAGTTACCTGTCCAATCATATTATCGAATGTTGATTTACTGATTTATTATTGCAAATTTCTGTTTATAACACTAGAAGCTATTGCATCTGCTAATGTGTTTAAAATTTTTGGAATGTGTTGATACTCAATATAATCAAATTCTCATTCCCAGAGACGAACTCTTAAAAATAATCTTAATAACATTGGGTTTCTAATGGCATATACTTGATTTAATTGTAATACAATGAGTTTAGAATCTAACTTAATGATCAGACTCTGAATTGAAAATGAAATGGATTTAGACAATAACTCAATAACTGTGCTATATTCTGCAATATTTTTTGTTGTTTGACCGAGGCTTATCCCATGCATAGCTACTAACTCGTTAGTGGGTGAATAAATAACCCAGGCTGTGGAAGAGATGTTCCGTGTACTACGACAGGAGCCATCAGCAAAACCAATCTATGTTTGAAAAGATGTCGACATCTGCAATATCAAGAGTAATCCAGATAATCAGGAATAGTAGTAAAAGCACACTTAAGCTAGGCACACATTTCTAATCTACAACACACCAGCTAGAAAATAACTAATATACAGAAAAAATCTCCACACAAAAATCAAGCATAATATCTCTTCAGATAAATCCCATTTCTGGGTTTTCCTAAAGAGACCCCATCAAAATCAATCAATTCATAGGCCCCTTTTGCAAGCTGTCGCTTGACAATATAAGGACCATGCCACATGGGTTCGAATTTCCTAGCCCCTAGTTTATCGTTAGCTTGATCATAAATCAAAACTAGGTCTCCTTCTGAAAAATTACGAGGTGTAACACTTCTATCATACTGAGCTTTCATTCGTTTCGCATGAGTCTCGGTAGCTAGTGCAGTGGTGTGCCGATTCTCATCTAATTGAGCCAAGTACAAAAAATGTTTCTCCTCTTCAGAAGTGGCCAGTAGTAACTGTATGGCTAGTTGGAGTGACGGTATCTCGCATTTAATGGGTAATACCGCTTCTAAACTCTAAATCGGTTGAAAAGGGGTAAAATCTGTCGATGTTTTTGCTGAGGTTCGGTATGCCCAAAGTGCTGAAAAGAGAATGGTATGCCAATTCGACTTATGAATTCCAATGATTCATTTGATCATGGTGACATAAAATTTATTAATTGTTTCAACCAGACCATTAGCTTGTGGATAATATGGTGTAGAACTGTCATGGCGTAGGCCAAGTTGGTCAGTTAGCTTGGTCATCATGATATTTCGAAAATGGCTCCCATGATCAGTAATTATCGCTTGGGGTACACCGAAACGAGCAATCACATGATTTAACACGAAAGTAACTGCAATTTTTCCATCTGCCGCAAATGTAGGCATCGCCTCAGCCCATTTGGTAAAATAATCTACTGCTAGAATAATATACCCATGCCCCCTGGCCGAGTTAGGGTTACATGTAATGAAGTCAATACCCCATTTTGAAAAAGGACTGAAAGAAATTATAGGCTGAAGAGGAGTAGGTGGTGCACACATTTTTTGATCGAATATTTGACAATTATGACATTTTCGGACCGCATAAATACAATATTTAAATAAGGATGGCCAGAAATAACCTGTGCACAATATATTTTGGGCTGTGGCATACCCAGACATATGACTGCCACATGCTCCAGAGTGACAGTCATTTAAAAACTTTTCGGCTTCTTCATGGGTGAGACAACGTCGAAAAACAGAGTCCGCACCACGACGGTATAGTGTGTCGCCAACAATATGATATTGTTGAGACTGGAAACAGATTTTACGTCATTGTGACCGTGAAATTTCAGGCCGAAAATATTGGGTATGAAGATAAACAATGATATCTCCATACCAAGGATCAATGGTACTAATAAGAAACAAGGATTCATCTGCGATTGGTTGTTCCGCCACAGTTTCTGTATCAGTACATGGGAAATCACACATAAGTTCAAAAAATATCAATGATTTCTTTGATTTGGATTTTTCAAATTCCAAATCAAACTCCTACAGGATAACAATCCATTTGGAGTATTTGCCCTCTAGCAATTTTTTGGTCAAATTATGCATCATAGGGTTACAGTCAGAGATCACTGTTGTTTTGCATAAAAGTATGTAACGACGAAAACGTCGACAACTTGAACAGTTGCCAAGGCCAATTTCTTCACATGTGAATATTTGAGTTCAGTCAGATGCAAATTTTGACTAAGATAGTAAATCACATGTTCACCATGGAATTCATCTTCCTAAACTAGAACCATCCCTATCGCGGAATCGGAAGCGACGAGGTACAAAAAGTAATCCTGGTTGTAATTGGGAGGATGCAGTAACGATGCATGGGTCAACGTGTGTTTCAGAGCATCAAAAGATCTATCAGCGATCTCATCCCAAAAGAAAGGAATATTCTGTTTCAACAACCTGGTGAAACCTTTCGTTAGCTCAGCGTAGTTAGGAAAGAATCGACGTAAAAATTTTTCTTTCCCTTGCAAACTTTGGAGTTTGCGAAGAGTAGAAGGAGGAGGTAAATTGATGATTGCCTCAACCTTCGATGGATTGACACGAATGCCTGCCTTTGAGACAATAAATCCCAACAATCATCTAGATTGTACGCAAAAAACACATTTGTGAGGATTCAGAAGAATCTTATAATGCCTACATCGTATAAAAATGGCTCGTAAATGAGTGATATGATCTACTCTGCGTGAAGAATGAGCAGGAAAATCATGAAGGTAGGGTTATACAATGTGTTTAATGTCATGAAATGCATAAGACATGGCCCTTTGAAAAGTGGTGCCAACATTCTTAAGTCCAAAAGGTAGTTTGCGATAAGCAAAAGTTCCCCATAGACAAATGAAAGCTGTTTTGGGTTGATCTGCAGGGAGTATGTTGATTTTATTGTAGCCAGAAAATCCATCCACGAATGAAAACATTTCACTTCCAGCACAATCTTCAATAATTTGATCGATGTAAGGGGTTGGATAATTTTCCTTTGGACAAGCTCGATTTATATCCCTATAATCGATACACACTCGTATTGTTCCTTTTTTTTTATTGACCGGAACAATATTAGATACCCAATCCATTAACGGAATCAGATAAATAAAACCTGCACAGAGTAATTTTTCAACTTCTTCTTTAATAGCGGCAGCTTTTCGCGGATGTATCTGACGTAATATTTGTTTGACGGGTTTAGCATTTGGGTATGTCTTAATTTCATGAACAACAATCGACGGATCAATTCCTGGAATTTCTTCATATGACCAGGTGAAAATGTCGCGGAATTCCTAAAATAGGGCTTTATATGCTTGGATTTCATCAGTCGTACAAGAAGCACCTATATGAATGTTTTCAACAATTCCGGGTTTTACTGAAATGTCAAGGGGAACCGTTGTGGAAATATTTTCTAAATTCAATTCAAAATCGAAATCTGAGAGAGGATTCTGAGGTTCTTCGATGTAATCAGTAGTAAAAATGGAGGAAAAATCATTCTCAAAATGATCGAGATTAGGTAAAAACGAAGACCTATGATGAAGATCTTCCCATGGTAACTCATCAACCAACAAGAATTCACGAATATGTTCATCAGTATTGAATACTTGTTGACCAAGATCTGGAATTGATTTCAAAGCTGAGCTCGATATTGAAAATGACTCCTCATTGATCACATTCACTGGATCAGATTTAGTTGAAGGAGTATCAGAAAATGACTATATAGTCTGATATGCTAACTCAAAAGGACTCAAAGGCATCGCACCATCAAAAGAATCCAATTCTGATTCTGAAGGTACTATCCAAGGATCATCAAAGGAAATAGTACTTGATGTAATCATATTGATATTAGCAATAGGAGGTTGTACGTTAGGAGCAGGCAGGGAAAAAGTTCCCAGTAAAGCCGAATCTTTAAGAAAACCTACTCTGACATCCTTATAAGGGATATTCGATTTTCCGATATACTGGACGCTATCAGTAGAGGCCGGGTTAGATGAATAGTATGAGAGCTGATCTATTTTAACGATCTTTCCTTTATGAAGAAACATGATGAGATGAAATATCGATGATACAACAACAGTCATGGCGTAAGACTAATTGCGACCCAGGAGAAGGTGCATCAACCGCTTCCACATCTAGATTAACCATTTTTCCTTCGACCTCTATTGGTAGATCTTGTAAAATACCATACGACTGAAAACCTCTTCCATCAAAAGCTTTGAGAATAGTCAGTGATTGGTTAATTGTTGGAGAACCAAGTTATTTCCAACATTTTAACGACATAATACACGTAGAATCCCCTTCAACAAAAACAATACGAAAGATACATTTGTTTTTGACTATTACCGGAATTTGAAAAGCCATTTGATGGGGAAGGCGGTGTGTAAATTTCTCTAAATTGAAGATCATGAGGTTCGAATCCTAGAGGTCTATAGCTCCTAAGGATGATAATAGTAATTTTCTTTGGGCTAGGCATGATTGCAGCACTTCCAAAGCCGACATTGCTAAATGGGAAATCACCAAGTCTTCAACAATATTGTAATTTTGAGCAGCTCTCGCATGTGGATTGAAAGCTGATTTACGAAGTACACCTTTAGTAGGAATTTTGATTACTAAGTCAGGATTTTGTTTCTCGATCTATAATGGATTAGAAACTGAGGGAGATGTAGTTGATGTTGAATTAGATGTTTCTTCTTCTTTACCAGGATTTTTACTACCGTAATCTTGCAATTGCATCGCAACCATCAAGATATTCTCTAGCGCATTTGTGGAAGATCCAACCATGTTACTATCTTGAGTAGGAAAGGGATCCTTCAAGACAGCAGGTATGGGCGAACCCTTAACGAATTTTGATACCTCGGCTCTATGTGGGCACTCTTTTGTAAAATGATCCTCGTCACATATCAGATAAGGATATTGAGGTTTGCGTTTTTATTCAGTTGGTTCAGTTGTATCGTTTTTATCTTTTTATTCTTATCTTTATTCTTACCACCATTTTTAGGTTTGGTTGTAGATGATTCTACAACATGAATGTCGGTGGAAGCTTCAATGGAAGAATCTTCTTTCGGTGAATCGGGTAAAGTGATAATAGGAGAAATTGTCTTGGAAGATTTCTTCTTACTTTTACCAGTGTTAACAGAACCAATTACACCATCAGCGGCATGAGAGCTAGAAGGAGTTGTAGTTAATTGACCAGGTCTTGGTAAATTGGGGATTTTATCATATAGAGTACCTGACTGGGTATATACAAGGTCAAGGTACTGAGCCTGAGAAATGACTTGCTCTTCTATAACAATGCCTCCTTTGGTCACATCTTTAGTAATTTTGGGCAATAACGATTTAATAAACCATTTAGCCAAAATTTGATCCGGAATAAAGACCTTCACTAAACGCCTTCTATGTCTCCATTCATGAATGTGATCGGATATGTACGTAGATGTAGACTATTTTAAAGAAGTAAGCAATTTTGTGCCTTTGTCGTATCTGACAGGCAACTGAAAATGGGTTAAGAAAGTAGTAGCTAGTGCATTAAAATTATTAAAAGAGCTGCGTGGTAACTCAATGTACCATTTGGAAGCTAGACCAATGAGATTTCTCTGAAAAAGACACAATCGAATCGAATCATCGATTAGTGAATTGGATGCGCACCAGAGGTGATAAGTCATAACGTGATTAGATGGGCCCTCTCCTGACTTACCCTCAAACTTTGGAATATCACTGGGCAACTTGTTAGGCATCGACAGCCAATATGGAAGACAAAAATTAGGATCGTTCGTAAGGCATGATAGATCCGGTAAATCTAAAGTTGGTATAAATGGTAACCGATGGCTAGGGTCTTGATAACCTTATGTGATCAAATCAGTTCTAGGAGGAGGATATCCAAGATACCCTGGAATTGGATGTGCATTGGGAATCGTAAAACCTCCTAGATAACTAGGATTAACCAGACCATACTGGGGTTGTTGAGGTATTTGATAAGTATACCCAGGATATGATTGATACTGATAAGCTGGATTTTGTGTAGCCTGTCCAAATTGATACTGTCCCTGGTACGGTTGATAAGTATATTGTGGTTGACTAGCAAAAACCGTCCTAGTACCATCTTGTTCTGTAGGCATCTGGACTATAGTCTAAATTGTAGGTCCTGACTGTGGCACAAATACTTGAGGAATTTTCACTAATGCAGGGACAGAAGAAACTAGAGCTGTAGATACTCCAGAAACAGGTGTGGTAGGCTGAACAGAAGTTGTAGCAGCAGCAGCAGTATGAGGCAGAGTCTGAGGTGTACTTGGCCTAGGCTGCTGAACAGAACCGGGTGCAGGGACTTGAATGGTAGGCTGGACAGGTTGTTGGGTTGGACCAGAACCTATGGACTGTCCAGGTTGATTAAGTAACTGCACATTGGGTTGCATAGTCTGTTGAATTTGAGATGGATCCCACACCATATTCATTCCTGGGTATTGACCCATAGAAGTTGTGCATATGAAGGACCATAACCTGGTTGAACATAGGGTTGATAATTAACTGGAAAATTTCCAGCTCCTTGTAATAATGGTTGACCGGAAGGAGGTTGGAAACCTTGAGTTGGGTACTGACCTTGAGGTTGATAAAATTGAGGCATGTACTGATTCTGGGGTTGATATTGACCCTAAGGAAGAAGATGAATCTGGGGTTGATATGGACCCTAAGGAAAATACTGAGTTTGGGGTTGACCTTGGGGTATGTACTATCCCCAAGGTTGATAACCTTGAGGTATGTACTTTCCTTGAGGTTTTTATCCAGGTAAATAATATTTTCCTGCAATTTGTCCTGGTAAAAAATTACCTTGAGGTTTCCCCCTAGGCTGTAACTGACTACCTTGAGGTTGCCCCCCAGGTGGTAACTGACTACCTTGAGGTTTCCCCCCAGGCGGTAACTTACTACCTTGAGGTTGAGGATTTGGAATATTGCCAGACATCATAAAAATCTGCTCTGCGTTCAACGTTTCAGTTTTAGTTCCATTTGTACCAGATGATAACACTTGTTCAATTGGTTGAGGAGTTGCTCCCAAGAAGGTACTAGAGAGTGACTGGTATTCCGAAGGAACAGACAGATCACTGTATAAAAATGTTTCCGGAGATTGGGAAAACATAGATGACTCACCCGACATAGCTGATGAAGGACGATAACCTCTCGGTGTAGGATGAAAAGGAATTCGGGGTGGTGAATAAGTAAGACCCGCGTTTTGTAAAAAATATGTCAATGATAAATACCAAGTGTCAGTTCTAAAGAATGTAGAATATTGATTCACGCTCCCTAAAATTCAAAGTTTCTTGGGTTTCGGGAAGATTTACGTCTTCGTCTGGACCAACAAGTTCTTCAATACATATGAGGTCAGAAGGAAGACTTTCAGTAATGCGATGTCTTACCCTAGGTGAATCAGGATCACTAGAAGTTGGAGTAACAAATCCTGAAGATGGTTTGAACATAGAAGGTTTAGTTTCAGGCTCAGAAATTTCAGGCTCTTCAGCTAATTCACTGGAAGGAGAAATACTACCAGTAACTTCGAAAATTGAAAATGGCTCTTGAATATATTCTACTGTTTGTGATTGATGATCAGGATGAATAACTATGGATGATTCTCCTAGTTCTGTTGATCTAATTCTACTGACACTATGTTTTACTAGAGCTCACAATCCTTCAAGTTGGCTTGGTGTATACTCAGGGGGTTTCCCCTGGAGTCTACGCGATTGTCTTGGTAATTCAACCACAATTAAAAATTATTAATCACACGCAATCAAAGAAAATTTCAATGAAAATTCCTTAAGTCGCTAAGGAGAAAAACAAATGAATCACACACCTAAAAATCTAGGAGATCAAACCACACACAAACAATAACTTCCCACACTAAAAACACTATTTGGTGATGAAATCCAACATCGTGGTATTTTAATGTAGAAAGGGCGGTTGGAATAGTTACCCCAAAAACCTGCTTAATGAAACAGATCGGTGCAAGTTTCTCCACTTAAACCATCTTCAGTGAAGATAACCATCCAGAGAGTCCAAGTGAGTCTAATCGACGTCTTCTCCAGGTACAGTGGGATCTTTCCTCCATCGTCACCTTAGGAAAAAACCGTAAAGATTATGGCCACTATGGTTACCAACATGAACTAATATACCTGGGGGAACAGTCTACGATCCGAAATATGCGCAAGGGCAGAGTAAAAAAGCTCAATCCCCTTGAAGGCTCCTTGACATAATCCAAGGTATATCGACAAGTGACCCCAAGCTCCTCGACAATGGTCTATCCGAGGTTTAACTATTGTTAATACGGCACATCTACTATCGTTCCCAATGAGATAGAATTGATTATCCCATCGGTTTAGATATGACTCCGTGCTTGACTCCTTTAAGAGGAGCTTCCGTAGCATACAAGTGACTATTGGATTTTTCCTACAAGAAGATCACTACTTGTTTGTTTTAATTGTCATGAGAGTTAATTACCTCTACTCCAAGACACTAGCCTAAGCTATATTGGTGAAAATATCCCTAGAAGTATAAAAATTACTATATTGATTTTAATTTAAGCGTTGATTTTAATAGGCCGTTTCTTAGGACAATAGGTGCGAAAGTGAAACCGATGACATGTAGTGACCCGACTAAAACATACTAAAAATGCATCTATTATGAGAAACAATTCGTCTCCTTACAATGAATTCTATCTAAAGGAAGAGTTGAGAAATGCAACCTTTTAAAACAATTCTTTCTTCAAACAAGAATAATGAAAAGAAATCTAATTTCATGAGAACTCAAAATGATCTATTGCTCAATAAGAAATCCCTATCATTCAAGATCGAAACTACAAACAAAGTTTTTCTTCAAAGAACACTACAATTTCTAGAAATAACACTCAAAACTAAAAACACTAATTTTGAGATCTAAAAATTATAAAGACTAAATCTGAATTGCAAATTTAAATATTTTGAGGATGTCTTGCTTAGCTTGTTATCTAACTAAGAAATTCTTTGCTTGGATCAGCAAGAACCAAAAACATCCAATTTTGGTTTTTTAAGTGAAATTCCAAACTTTATCAACAAAAGTTTTTTTAAGATTTGCAAATGAGAAAATGGGATCTAAATCTCATAAAACAATTTTGCTATGATGTCAAATTCAACAAGAAAGCAAGGAAATACCAAAGATCTAAAGGTATACCAAGGTTTCTAATCTTTTGAGCGGGATAAAGACAAAGAAAAAATCACTATAACATGTAGATCTTTCGTAAAATCATTCAAAACTAAAAAACGTCGAAATAAACTCTTAATCAAGGCTTTCGATAGAAGATACAAAACTGCATACACCGAGAATCTAAAAACTAATCCGTAAAAGAGGATTTTAATATTTTCTAAAAAAATTTTCATAGGGTTCACATTGTGGATAAAGGTGTGTCCAGGTGCGGTCCCTCACCGTTTATAAAAGAAAAGAGCGGAGATGCCCACACCGTTTCTAAAAGAAAAGTGCGGACAATTTTCGTAAAACTAAAAGAAAAAAATAAAAAATCTAAGACATTTCTCAAGGATTCTACATGTCTACTACTCAAGCCAAGATAAACCAAATTAAAATCAGAAAATTAAATTCACCAAATTAAAAATAAAAGAGAACAAAGTTCAAAAACCATTCCCCAACGGAGTCGGCCATTTTGTTGGATGATAAGTCATTATTGCCGACAAGATAGATTCTCCCAAGTGTCCTGGCTTACGTCTAGCAACAACAGAAAATAAAACTATTTTCTCTAGATACTCGTTTGATTCAAAATTAACTATAAATAGTGGTTTTGGAAACCTACATGTAGTCCAACACCGATCTTCTTTCTAGTGGCTTGAAGAAAGTCATCGTCAAGGATTTGCAATCACAAACATAGGAAAAGATCAAAAGCACTCGCATAATAAAAATTAATTCATGAATCATATATCTATCAAGATGATCAAGGAATTCAAGAAAATAAGATAATTAATTAAATAACCCATTGATAAAACATGATAAATAAGCTACTTAATTAAAGAACTTATTGAGAAAACGGTATTTAATTCGTATTATCTTTAATAATGAAGAGCCTTACAACCATGTCCACCTTGATGTTGTACAGAGCTTCCTGGGGTCTGGAACAGACGTTTCCTTTACTCTGAAAAGCTTTGCACTCTCTCAGCTAAAATGCACATGGGTGTGTAATCATTCCCATATAATGATCAGTTAAGAGAGTCTGAGTTTCTACAACATTTCTCCTCAAAAATTCTCAAAGTCTAACTCCCTTTGAAGATGCACTATGGATTCCATTTATAGGAAAAGAGAGGAGGTTATGGTTCCACATAAGAAGGGATAGAATGCTCTTTTGAAGGGATTGGGCTCCATAAATCAAGGGGTAGGCTCCCATAATGGAGGAATGAACATACATGATAGGAGCGAACCTTCGACCGCATAATTGCTTCTAGAAGCTTCTAGATTTGATTGCTGGGCTTCTAAATGTTACTTTCTGCCTTCATTTTACCTTTTACAGGGGTCCGCACCCTTAATGAAGAAAAAGTGCGTTTAGCTTTGCATTATTTATAGCAAAAAGGTGCGGCACCGCGGCAATGTTAAGAGAAAGTGTAGTACAAGTGTTTTTAAGACTTTTATGAGCTTTTCTCTTAATTTCAAGGCTTGATTTTAGGAACTTTGATGTTGTAGACTTCTAAGGGAGTACTAAAACGTCATGTTGAGAAATTTCAGTGTAACATTAGGGTACGGGTCCATCCTGGTGACCTTATTTTTAGAGATAGTACCAATGTTTCAGTACGAGTGGTTAGGGATCCATGATCCATCCTTGAGGGACTCGAGGCTGATGAGATGGTGCGATATCATGCCCCGATAGGGTGGGGGAAAACAGATGCATTTCCCGACAACCTTTTTAGGTTGGTTGCGTCCTCAAATCACCGTAAATTAAATACTATGCATATGCCGACCTCAAATTCAGAGGATATCCAAATATTCCCATTCCACTAGGCATACATTGGACTGATGCAGGTAATTTTTTTTTTTTTTAACATTTTTACTTTTTGAATGTTTTTGTGATGTATTATGAAAAGTAAAATTACGATGTTTTACAGATATGGGTCCTCATAGAATGCCTGATATGTTACCGATTGCGTGGAGGGTAGCCTGCTCGGTAGAGGATGCTCCTTATGAGGAGGAAGCATATGCACTAGTCGAGTTATAGCGAAACCTTGTTGGCCTTACAAGAGGAATCCCAGAGTATGCTACCTTCGATGAGATTCCTTTGCACCTCCATAGGCATACAGTTGCCGTCCTGGGTAGACTAAGTTGATTACTCTGGTGAGTGATTTGAGCAGTCACCTACTATCATGAGCACCATGTGGGTGGATAACAACCCTGTTTTTACATTTTTTGTACTGATGTAGGCTCAGAGAGCCATTTTTTTAACATATCAACATATTCCGAGACATTTAAGCATATTAATAGATACATTAGCGAATCATGTATTAGATAGACATGAGCGCAATATGTAAAAGAGCACGACATCATTATGATAAACAAGTAGTCATAGAAACATGAATATGTATATATATATAATCCCAATAATGTTAGATCTTGGTTGGTCATTGTTAGGATGAGGGATGTGAATTTATAGGAAGGGAGAAGAGGATCGGAGCTCATGAAAGGAGGAGGAAGGCCCACTTTCTAAGGGATAAACCCCCATGGATGAGATCAAAGCTCTAAAATTAGAGAGCTCGACTCTATCACCACTGTTTAACAACCAGCTTACCACCCTAGAACTTCTATAGGTCAAAGCTTCTCCTCCATTTGAGGAAACACTGTCAGAAAGGGACCATCATGGTTCTCCAAGAAATAAGGGTATTGGCAGTGCTAAGCCAGAACTATGAGTATGACATCAACGCGAGCATGACACTAGGAAAAGCGCTAACCCAGGAAACTAGGAATTTGACCAAGTTTCTTCAGTAATCTTCCAAGGCAGTTTTCTTTGGATTTTCAAGGGATGTATTAACATATTTCTTCATGGTGGAAACATTACATAGGATCTATCATGGGGAATTTTAGGATTAGGGACAGGAAAATTAGCATGGTGACAAATTACCGTGTATCAAGAGTGCACTAATAACATTGCAGAATATGAAGCACTCATCCTGGGATTAAAAAATGCTATTGAACTCAAATTTAGGGTTCTTTAAGTGTTAAGTGATTCTGATATATTCGTACAATGGGCACGAAATACTATACACTGTGTTTCACCTAATTTGAAAATTTATCAACAAGAGGTTTGGTGTTTAATTTCTCAATTCCAAGCTTTTAGTATTTTATGTGTTCCTAGAATGTGTAAAACAACTACATATGCATTAGAAAATGTTGTTGCTAGCTTGTCACCTACATAGGGATGATTTTTCTATTTAAATTATTTATAAACAATTTGTCCTTGATAATATCACTAATTTACGCGTTTTTAATGATGACTAGCAGATACTGCATTGCATGGCAAACACTGATGTATTCAAAGATGAAACCATAGGCAAGGACAAGCAAGATAAATCATTTCAAGGTGCAGCTCGGGAAAGAAAGGAGAAACCAATGCCAAAGGGTGTGGTATAATTAGAGAACTTGTATGACTTGTAGAATCGCTTTGGAGGACCAGTCAAAGTCAAAACCCACAATTCAATGCTATCGCATGAGCGGATAAATATTGGAACATATAAAGATCCAAAGTTTGTTAATATTGATTCTTACTGCACACCACAAGAGAGACAATCCTTTATCTGCTTATTCAAGCAGTATCGAGATGTTTTCACGTGGAAATACAATGAGATCAAAACTCACAACATGCAAATAATCCAACATGTTATCCCAATTAAGGAAGGGGCCAATCCTTTTTAGCAGAAGATGCAGAAGGTGCATATGACACTTGAGCCCTTGATTCAAAAGGAGTTGAGGAAGTTTCTAGATGCTCAGATCATTTACAAGGTGTGACATTCAATATGGGTGTCTAATCTAGTCCCAATAAGGAAGAAGTCTGGGGAAATAGGCTTGTGTGTGGATTTTTGAAATCTCAACCGCTCAGACAAGGATAATTAACCTATGCCATCAGTGGAACAGATATTATACACAATATTAGGGCTAGAAATGTTATCTTTACTTGATGGATTTTCTACATACAAAAAATTTCTAGTCTCACAACCTGACAGACTCAAAATTGCATTTTGAATGAAGTGGGGCATGTTCGCATTCAGAATAATTCCATTTGGGCTAGTCAATGTTGGTGCAACCTTTCAATGTGCAATGAACATCACATTTTTTGGTCTAATCGAACAAAGCATGGTGGTGTATCTTGACAATGTCACAGTGTTTTCAAAGAAGATATATGACCACCTGTGCCACTTGAAACATATCTTTGAGCGATGTCAAAAATACAAGATATCTCTTAATCCCAAGAAGAGTATTCTTTTCAGTGTCTGAGGGAAGTATCTTGGGACATATCATAGTGAAGAGTGGAATTAAAGTGGAGCTTGAAAGGGTCAAGGCTATTACGCAGATTCCCTTCCCAGTGAAAAAGAAAGTTATGAAGTTCTTCTCGGGGAAGATAAAATTTCTCTACAAGTTCATCTCTGATTACGCTCAAATTGTGAAACCTATGTAGGAGACGGTGAGGAAGGATGCAATTTACAAGTGGGAAAAAATGGAAAAAGATGCATTCTCCCATATTAATCAAGCAATCACAGAATCACCAACCTTGTACAACCCAAATTTCAGCAAGGATTTTCTGCACTACACCTTTGCTTTTGATACTTCTCTTATCACCATGCTTACACAGAAATATGATAAGAATAATGAGCGACCAATATCCTTTGTGGGCGCTAGCCTATAAGGAACTCAACTCAACCATCCCGCCATTGATAAATAAGCTTATGTAGTTTATAAGGTGGTGAAGCACTTCTGACCCTATATTTTGAAAAAACATTGTATTATATTTGTTCTGCACCTAACAATTAGATCATTGTTTTTCCAATAAGAGTTGGGTGAGAGAAGAGTCAATTGGATGACTGGTTTACAAGAGTATGATCTAGAATTCAAACTACTTCACACTATTAAGGGCCACGATCTATATCAGTTAGCGACAAAAGTGGTGAATGCAATAGAAGATGATTCATCTAGGTGGGAGCAGGTAATCAAGATCTACAATGTTGAGAAGGCCACCCCCACTATCTTAGACTCTTGTTACATATATGTGCGCCAATAGCTTGAGCATGGCAATTTTTCCTCTCACTTTTTTGCATGAAAGAAGAGGGTAGTTTGGTTGAAAGCATTATCTTACCAGTTAGTGCATGGGGTGATTTTCTGAAAGCGCCATAATGGAGTATTTCTTAGATGTCTGGAAGCACATGATACAAAAAAAGTGTTACGTGATATCCATAATGGACCATCTGGAGGACACATCGCGGGTCACACTACAATGCTCAAATTCATGCGGGCCAATTTTTATTAGCCCACATTATTCAAATATGCTCATGCATATGCCCGCAAGTGCCTGATATGTCAATCGCCCTATTGCAACCTATCAATGTGGAAGAACCATTTCAACAATGGCGTATAGATGTCACTAGTGATATTTTTCACACTCATCGAAACAACACTGCTATATTTTCACTGCCACAGATTACTTCAGTGGACAAAAGTAATTCCACTCAAGCAAGTGAACGATCAAGAATTTATCAACTTCCTCATGTAGAATATCATCTCCAGGTTTGGCTTTCCATCTTCACTTGTTTTTAAGAATGCAACATATTTTTAATCATTAATATTATATGATTTTACATTGGAAAATGGTATTTTATTAAAACATTCTGATAATTATTATCTGCGGGGAAATGGTCTTGTTGAGTCTACCAATAAGAACCTTATCTGCATTATCAAGAAGAGTGTTTTCTCTGAAAAAAGGAATTGACACTCTGCTTTGGTGAATTCCTTATGGGATGATCGAGTCATGCCTAAACCTTCTTTGAATATGTCTCCCTGCTTCCTGGTGTATGGAAAAGAAGCTATCCTACCCACAAACATCTATTTTCCTACCCTTCAACTTTCACAAGAATCCTAGGAAAATCCATTCTTATTTGTTTAGAGTAGGATAAACACCCTCCACAAGTTGCAGGGAGAAAGAGAGAAAGCTAGAGAAAAATTTTCTCTTCACCAAAGTCGTATCAAAAGGTGGTTTGACAAGAGGTGGTTCGATCCTCCTTCTTTGTTTTGGTTATATATTTTGGTCCATGATGTTCTGACAGAAAATATGATCACTCCATAAGGATATTTTTGTGTCGAACCATGATACTGTTGTGCAGGAAATCCATTCTGTGGATAGAAGTGATCCTTCCATCCCTAATGAGAGGATCTAGGAACAAACGAGACAAATATATGTAACCTTTCCTAACTTATGCTAAAAAAACATGAAGGAGGATAGATGTCCTACCTCTTTTTGATGCTAATGCATGCCTTTGGTGTCATCCTTGCTTCTTTCGCTTCCATGCTCGTGATTTCCTCTCCATCAATGAAGAAAAATGTGTGCAAGGAAGAACAAGTGGATACAACAAATGGATGTAAAGCATACCAATATCTAGTATAAGAAATGTAGCAGATCAAGGAGAACTACAATAAAAATGCAATAATAGACAAATTTATGGAAAGGAAACACACAAGTTTATCGGAGGAATACAACCAACAACCTTGATGTTGGATGCCTTCTTCAGGTGAGACTCCAAGTAATAGCCTTAAATCTTCAAAAAAATTCCTCCTTCACATATGGGTAACAATTGGGCATGCTTTAGCTCATAGGATGGAAACCAACCAAGAGTGAATGGTAGGGTTTTCATTTATAGGGAAGGAGAGGGAGTTGAGGATCCATAAAAGGTGGGAGGAGTTCCACATCTTAAGGGAAATATGCATGGAAAGAGGATCCATGGCCATGAATTAGAGGTCTTGCTCCTATCATCAACAACCTGAAACCATGTCATTGTTCTCGAGGCTTCTAGTAAGGTAAGCTTCTCCTCCATTTTTAGGAAAACTTCCTGAAGAGGACCAAAACGGATTTTCTTGACAAAATTCTCGATGCCAACGCTAGAAACATGTTTTGAAAAAGGTGAAAAGCGCGGGTCATAAGCGATGTATAGTGTGCTAGGCTTGTAAAACAAGGTTTTTGACAAACTTTTCAAAATATTTTAAAATCAAGTCTTCTTTCACTTCTTTAGGGATGTTATAGGCATGCTTGATGGAGAATATATTATGTGACACTGGTGGCATGATGACACAAAATGGAGTGCCAAAAAATATTGTATAACAGATGCCCCCTAAAGAATGAATTCAGAATGGGAAGTGATGGTTGAAGTGATTTACAAGTAAAGTCAAGGAATTTAGAGAACCATCGTCAAGAAACCTGCAAATAAAACATGATACAATATATATGACATCTCCGATGTAAGTATGGATAACAATACATCTCCGAGAAGATATATAACAATACAAGGATCCATGACATGGATGCAACCATCCGACTGAAAAGGGCCATGAATATATGAAGACATGAATGCACGACATGGGCACAACCATCTAACTAGAAAGGATCATGTGTACAATCATGAATAACTCCACACAACCTAGATTTATCAAAGGAAACCTAGGGTCTTCGCCTCTATCTTGACTCATCCAAAGTACGAATCTGCGCATGTGAATAGACGTGTTGAAGTCGAACATGGTAGAAACTACCTGATTACCAGTCAATGATGTAAATCGTTAACATGTACGAGAGAAACCAATGATGCTGACAATGGCTCTCAAGGTACGGCAACACAATCTACGAGTGTGAACAATGGACTTGAAATTGAACACTCACAGAATCATTCGATCGAAGGCCAATGATTCAAACCTATCATCGAATGCGAAGAACCTACCATTGAGGAATGAAAGATAAAAGGTATTGAAAGGGAGTTTCTAGATCATCTTCCTGGATAATGAGGTGGAGTCGACAAGAGGTGATCCTTCGAAGGAGGGACATAATTTTTCCCATATCATCGACACGAAACATAGGATTTGCAGAGTTGATAAGACTGATTCAGGATTGATACAATGGAGGTAAAACATGGTATAAGTTATTTGAATTTGAAGACGAGGACTTCTCTTGAACATATTGACGACTCAACTCTAGAATTTGGAAGCATTTGACTCAAAATAGGATTAGAGGTCATGCTGAAAAAAGGATGTAATCGAATGAGAGGCAAATGGATTCCGAAAACCTAGTAAGACAAGTGACAAAGTGAGGATGTCCCAAACCCAACATGTTATGCAGATAAGTTTCGTGTTCAAGAACAACATACTTCCTTACACACAAAATAAAATATATATGTTTCCTTCCATTCCCCCCCACTATTTCTAGCGAGTACCTCTTTATTTTTAATTGAAAGCTTGAAGATGATACCATATGTTTGTTGTATAAGTTCACCCTTCAGACGAATCCATCTTAGCAAGTTTAACGAGCCCTAGGAAGGATTAACTCGGTATATTTTTCATGTTTAGAGAGTTTGAAAAAGGAAAAAAATAAACTCAAAAGGTTCCTTTTCGTAGATAGTCTTTTGAATCTGAAAAGGTAGAAAATAATATCCAAGAGAACCTTTTAGTCATGTTTGAATAAGGTATTCCTTTTTTTTAATTAGTCTAACTCAGTCCATAAAAGGTTTAAAATTATACTGACTATACATCGATTCATTTACCTTTACAGGTTCGAAAGGACAAGTTCTCGACAATATTTTCATATTTCGAGAGTTAAAAAAGAGCTAAAAGATGACTCCTCCTAGAGGAACAAGTGGTACAAAGGGTAGAAACTAGTTCTGGTGATGATGGAACTGCTAAAAAAAATGTAAAGGTAAAGAGGCTAGCTAATAAGACCACTCATCGTAGCAGTTCCCTAGGCAATGGTAAAACAACCAAATAAGAGTGTATGATCATCCAATTAGATGGTGAGGATGGAATGAGAAAACTGAGGCTCATCTAGCATAAGAGGCAGATAAAAAGGCAATCATGAGAGGCAGGATCAAAATTGTTTCATTTCTTACAAAATCTTTAAACATGGGAAACTATGCTTGAAATTGTTTTTGTTTTTTCACAAGCTTGATACATGAGGAAAAAATATGCTTGAGAGTCGTTTCATTTTTACACAAGCTTGAAACAAAGAAAAACTATGGTTGGAATAATAAGTCGGTATGCCCTCAAAATAATGACTCAATTCAAGTTGCATGCCCCCCAAGCTTCATTTCATTCACCTAAGTAGACTCCTGGTTACTAACAGGTGGATGGAATGAAGGTTCATTTATGAGATCAAGTGAAAGAATCAATTGGGAATTTACGAGATCTATTCAAAGACTTGAATTTAAAGGGGGTTCATTTCATTTTGTAATGAGCTTGACACAGTAAAAGAACTATGCTCATAGGGACCTATTTCATTTTTTAACGATGTTGACATAGTAAAATAACTATCCTCATGACACCTTGTTTCATTTTTTAATGAGTTTGACACAAGAAAATGAACTTTGCTATGAGGATTTTTTTTCATTTTTTAACAAGCTTGACATAAGAAAAGGAGCTCTGCACTGACACCTTGTTTCATTTTTTAACGAGTTTGACATAAGAAAAGTAAATTTTTTTCTGAAGAAATTATTCATGGCCCATAGGAGGTCATGGATTCCAAGAGGTTCTCATCATATGGGAGAATAACACTTTGGAAATCAAGGTACAATTCTCCTAGTACATGATTCACTATATCACTGACTAGAGCATCAGCAAACGCGGGCATGGAAAAAGTTGCCACATAATTAACCCGTGGTAGGGAAGATACCACTTGCATGTGAGGACCATTTAGGGAATTTGGTTTATTGGGAGTCAAATTAGGACCAATGAATGAAAGTTGATCAATGGTCCCAATTCTCCCTTCATGCGAGAAAAAAATCACGTGAAAAAGAGAAGATACAAGAGCTCCCATGCCGTAAACATAGTCATGGAAAAGGATTAAATTAAAATCCAAAAGGCCTTGGAAAACCATTGAATTGATGTAAATGATATTTCCTTCCAAAGTAATAGGAAACTTAGGAAGGAGCCCTAACGGTTGACTAGTTCCTCTATTAAATGCTAACAAATTCTGAGTAATGGACACAAGATGCGGAGAACCCAAAGCTTTCCAAGTAGTTAAGGACATAATTCTAACATATGCACCTTCATTTACGATTGCACCAAGTACTTCCACATTATAAGCATGTATTGTAATATGAAAAGGCACATAGGAAGTAAGACGATATACTGCCAGTCAAATCCAATCAAAGGAAGCGACCATACTACTTGGAGAGGGCATCGTGGGAATGGGAGAACTTCCCCATAATGTTATGGGAATGGGAGGATCACCCTCATGTATAGTGGGAACACGAATATCACCCTCCAATTGATGGGAATCTGAAGAAACAAAAAGAACCTGAGTGGTATGGGGTTCGATCTCTATGGGAAAAGAAAGATAAAATGGAGGTGAAATTAGGTCAAACATTTTCTCGACCAACGGTTGGTCAGGAACATACTCATAGGATTCACTTTTAGAGAGAGTGGGATTGACCAGAGATGACTTTTGATCAATAACTTGATCAACTAGTGGATGATTAGGGAAAAGCTTTCGGTAACCAGTGGGAAGACATGGCTGAGAAGTCGTAAGGTTATCCAAAAATTTGGAGGCTTCATCCATATAAGAATAAAGGTGAATGGGATGATTCCCTTCACACAACCTATAGGGAAATTTTAATTTACCGATTTTTCCCATGGCCCTTACTATCACTAGTTGAGGGTTTGTCACCAACATGATCACTAGAGGCCGATGAAAAAGGCTGATGCGAGCCTGTGGACCACACTTCTAATACCTTGGGAATACCAGGGAAATATCTAAGAAGGTGGTCACCCTTACATAACTTGCAAGGGAATTTGACTTTGTGTGGCTAATTGGAAAGTTTATCCACCTTAGTTGCATCGGTAGCAATGGTTGCTGGGTTTGAATTTTGCTTATTTTGCTTTTTCTTCTTTGACCTTTTCTTCTTCTTCTTAGCTCCCTGGTTACTAGAATCAAGATTTTCACTAGGCGAAGCATTAGGGGAATTTTGAGGTCTATTATGGGCCTAAGGAAATTATAAAATAATAGTGGAAATAATAAAATAAGATTTGATAACATCATCAAATTTTAGAGGGAAAAAAGAAAAAACTATTTTTTGATCTCATATTTTCAACTTATCTCCCAAAGTTTTTACTCACATTTTGAGCGGGAGTACTTGTTGGATGAAAAATTTAATTCCTTATCCAAGGAGTACCCATGTTGCACACTTCTTATGGGTCCCGCTACACGAAAATTGATAAATACATGAAAAACATTATTGTAATCACATTTTTTTATATATTTCTCATTTTTCGTGTAGTAGGGTCCATCGAAAGTATGCAACATGGGTACTCCTTGGATGAGGAATCCATTTTTTCATCGAAGAAGTGCTCTCACTCAAAATTTGAGTAAAAAACTTAGGAGAAAAGTTGAAAATACGAGTTGAAAAAGTAGTTTTATTATTTTATTATTGTTTAATATTTTTACCCTTTTACTTAAAAAATGGTGAATCATCCCCCATGGTTGACATCATCATCTTGAATCCTATTGGTTCTTATAAAGTTTATTTTTTTTGTACATTTTTCTTAGGAGGCCCATTTTAGACCTCAAAATTCCCCTAATGAGGAAGAATGGGGGGAGGGGGGGGGACTTCGGAAGAAACAATATGTGAAGAAGGCAAAGGATCAAATTTAGGGTCAACATGACGTTGACATTGTTCAAGTGGAGGCGAACTTGGTTGAGAAGCCGTTTGGACATTAAGAACCGTAGGGGTTGAAAATAACCAAAATGGAAAACCAATGGTAAATCCAGGAAGGGACAAAGTTGCCATATAAGGAATACCAATATTTCCCAAAGAAGGAAAAGGAACAAGATTCTCATCTAAGGGGTTTCATTGATTGCTAAACTCAGGAACTATTGTCATTAGTCTCAACCTAAGATCCATTAAGGAGTTGTTTCTTGGGTACGATGTTATTCCATGGGTGATTGATTTTAGAAATTAACAAAAAATAAATAAAAAATTGGTACGCTAGGAATAAAGGTTTACCAAGAAACCGTGAACTGTAATATACACCTTGGAGAACCAAATACTTAACATACAATATCCAATCTCCTGAATTTTATGTTCGGTGTATCAAAATTTACAAGGTGGTTGACTCGGTTACTTATGTATGGATAACAACCAAGTGGGGAGTCCCAAAATATACGTGGTGGTACGTGGGAGTGCAGTCAATAGTAGTGATGTCTAATTCATAACCATTCGATGAGAGCATTCCCATATACTTATCATGCGTGTAGCACCGTCCGATATACTCGAAGGTGCGTCGAGAACGATCTTATACACTTCCGTACATGGAACGGGATATCACCCTCGGGATGCAACGCTGGAAAATAATGACAAATCCTACATTTAATGAAGACAGAACACGTCTCTAGCCTAGACCTCTAGATGTTTGCGTTAAGGTTCCAAATTCTCCTTAGGTTAATTGAGGTGAATTTTAATTTGATCTTGAATTATGTTTCAATTTCAAGGCTCAAAATTGATGTCACCTAAACATACCTATAATGCAACTAATATGAGGAAAATACTCTTTCCATTTTGATGAAAGTTATCAAGCATAAGTAAGAAGTGAAAACATGATGAAAAAATAAAGTATGAAGCAGATAAGATCTTCCTAACTATATCTTTCAGTTTCACATTTCCAATTCAATTCAAAGCATTGAAAGATGCCAAACCATGTAATGTAATCTATGCATGATTCCCCTGAAAACTATGAAAATGAAATCTATGCATGATTCCCCTGAAAACTATGAAAATGAAATCTATGCACAATTTCCTTTTAAAATGAATGAGAATGCACTTATAAGCTTTCAACACTAAGAAATGTAATCTATTTTCAATGACAATCTCAAAAACAAATTTCAAATGCAATGTAATCTAATGCACTTTTCAGAAGTAAAATTTTAGATGAAAGTTAAACAAATGCAAATGAAATTCTTTCTGGTTTCCAAAAGAGCTAAAATTCTCATGAAAGAGACATGAAAGAAACAAAAAATTAAATTCAATTACCCAAATAAACTAAGCTTCACCTCAAGCTCATTTTCACTACTTGTACATGGAACACACTTTTGCAAACTACAAAGAATCTAACAGCAAGCCATCAAAATGCTATGCACACAGAGCATAAAGAATAATATAGAGATAAATATATCCTAGAATTTTTCTCAAAACCCTAAAAATATCAATCTTTTGGACCAGTGGTACTTTACCCAGAAAAATCGATGCTAACAGGGTCATCAGAGCTACTTTACACAACAAAATACGTGCTGGAAGCACCATTTTTATCAGAGAAAAAAGTGATGGCCGAGAAACTGGACCAGTGTGGGCAGACAGTGGAGGACAGGGTCTTCAACGTGACTATACTCAGTAAAATTTGGGCTATTGGGGCTTTTTTTCTCAAAGAAAACGCGTTGGGCTAGGAAATATTAGGAAAAGACAATAAAAACTAAAAAGGAATCCAAATTGGACACTCTAAGGACTAGAATACTTAGAACGAAAACTTATAAGAAATCAAAATGATGGACTATAAGGCGGTTGGCCAAACTAATAGAAGATACCGAAAAGATAAGGATGATTGAAGGGTTAATGGCTCCCCAGCGGAGTCGCCATTTTGTTGTGCAAGAAACCCCTTTTGCGAGCAGAAGCAATCCCTCTAGTCCTAATGAGAGGATATAACAAGAATCGATACAAATATATGCAATCTTTCCTAAATTATGCTAGAAAAACACGAAGGAGGATAGATGTCCTACCTCTTTGTGATGCTAATGTCTGCCTTTGGTGTTAGGCTTGTTTCTTTTGCTTCCACACTCACGATCTCCTCTCTGTCGATGAAGAAAAATGCCTGGAAGGAAGAACAAGTGGAGACAACAAACATATACAAATCATAATAATCTCTAGTATAAGCTATGTATTAGATCAATGAGAACTATACTAAACATGCAATAATAGAGACATTTATGGAAAGGAAACACATAATGTATTATTAATAGAATGATAAAGGGAGAAATGCAACCAAAATCCTTGATGTTGGACGCCTCCTTCAAGTGAGACTCCAAGTCTTGTAGAAAACCTAGAAACAGGATTCAATCTGATCTTGTAATGTACTAAAAAAAGATATTGAATCCTTCCTACAATTTACGGAAACAAAACATGATCACATAATCACATATAAGAAGGAGAAATAAATTATCAATCTCACAACACAAGATGTATCTCAGGAAATAAGCTTCTTAAAACCATTCTATCTCTATATTGGATATGGCCAAAATCATGAAACAATACAATGTTATTCCTCCACTGAGAAACCTCCGCACTCTATTTACTGTAACACTCCTGCTCGAAACGAGCTTGCAATATAAGCAAAATTGGTAAAGTATTTAAAATTTTTCTTGCCTCCTCCTAGCCCACCTTGATTACAAATTCTTTGGCTAATTGAGCCCCTATTAATTAGGAAATTCCCAATTAATGATTGTGCAATCCTTCAAGCCCTTCCCGATGACCTCATGCATGACCTATACAATTTTCTAATAGTACAACTAGTAGTTATCTTCCCTTTAAACTCAAACAAAACTCGGCCTTCCTTAGAACTGACATGCAAAAAATATTTATAGCGAATTATCAATTAATTGATTGATCACTACATGTGAATTAAATCATATTTAATTCACTGGACCTCTCACTAGCTGATCTCTCAGTTAGAACTAGTTAAACCGATTTTAACTCAATTAATTGAGTTAACTAATTACAACTCACAAATAACTCAACCAGGGGTCCTAAAAAGTAGGAGATCACTTTGCATGCATCCTCTAAGAACTCTAACTCGAATTTCCTAGCTAACTAAGTTTTCCTGGCTCAGTTAACTAATACAAGCTGTCATGAGATGAAATTACAATTTTTCTTTCAATTTAATTAATGGAAAATTAAATCAAAAGTCTCATATGGTAGACATTTACGGGTGTCATTTTCTAGATATCATTTCTGGTTGCCAATTTCTCTAGTGCTTGTTGTAAATTTCAACGCTCCCTCTCAACAAGAATGGAATTCAATATATCAAGATCCGGTACCTATGGAATGTTCTACATGCAACACTTCTCTAGTGTTGTTTTGTCCTGCAACTCCTGAAACTGAATAGCCTCCAAAAAAAAAAATTGAATAAATATAATGCATTTGTGATCATAGTCTTTGACTTCTACTAGTTACTACATTGTCTACTGGAATCTCTGAGTTGCTGCTGACTCTGAATCTATTCCCTCTGCACTGCTTCCAACTTTGATCTGCGCTCTAGTATCTGACGTCTGTCACTCTGATTTTTGTCTTCCTGACATCTGACTGCATCAATATTAATTATCCTTCTTGCTACTTATGTATTGTGGGCTCCTGGTAGCCAAGTTCAATCCATGAGACAAGTCATCTCGATGGACCCTGCATGAATTTCTTCTCTTGGGATTATATCTGCACAAATACCACCTCTCGCTTGGAGGTTGAATGCATGTGCTCGCTCTACACATCTATCTCAAAATTTCCCCCCACTGGAGGTCTCTGCTTGAGTGGATGCTTCCACTCAGTCTCAATATGCTTCTCTAATTGTGCCTGCTCCACAACCTTTTGACACTGCATGTTGAGAGGCTCCCTCTCAACCACCAAGTCACTAACCTTTTATTTCCTCCTCAAATATTTACATGCATTGTCGACCTAGAGAGCATACAAGTTATTGACTCTTGCACCAATCTGTTTCACCTGTCCCGTGGAAATGTGCCTAAGGAACACCTTTCCTATTCTAAACATGACATTATAACCACGCTCTTCCAATACCGCTACAGACATAAGATTTTTCCTTAGTCCTAGAACATAAAAAACATCTGTCAGTCTGAGAAGGGATCCATACTCCCTCTAAAAGAAAATTGTATTTATGTCGGTCACGCTATACCTCCCAACATCTCCAAACTCTATGTTCTGCTGGAGGACCTTCTCCTCCAAGTCACTGAAGATATCTATATTCCCCGTCATATGGAACGAGGCATCGCTGTCTAGATACCACATGCATCCCATGATAGTGCTGGCCATGCATGAAATGAGAGTAAAATCAAGCTTGAATTGTGAAGCTAATGCTTCACCCACTGCAATTGCAGACTCCTTCTTGCTTGCATTATTTTGTGGAAAATTTGAGGCATAGTGCCCATGCTCATGAAAGTGAAAACACTTGATCTTGGACAAGTATATCTTGCCCTCTGTTGGAACGGGGTCTCCTAACAAGCTGCGAAATTAGTCCATTTTGGTTAATTTTGATTATATTTAATATAGCGCAAGGGTTTTGGGCTGGGTCAAAGCCTTGAACGCATTTTAATGGGTCAAAGGGTAAACTAGGGGTCTGAAAACCATGGGTTGTGGACCATAGGAAAGTTGGAGCTAGATTGTTATAAATAGAGATGTATTTTGTATTGAGAAGGATAGGAATTGATGAGATATTGATGCGATCTGTGGTTTAAGCTATCTGTTTGGGTTTTGGGGAACAGACTCCTGCTGGATGTGTGCGAGGAGATCCTAGTCTAGTTGTGTGCGGACCCTGCTGCTGTGTGCGCAGGTTGGGAAGGGAATTGTAAGGAAAGGTTGATGAATGAATGAATGCGAAGGGTTATTTAAGGTTTGAATCCGCAAGTACTATTATATGAATCTCTAATAATTACTATGTTATGTATTTTCTGTCTTTCTGCTGTGAAAGTTTGTAATGAACGCTTGGATCTAGATGTATTCCGCTCTGTTAGATAATGCTATGTTAATGTTATGAAAAGTGTATAATTGTAGATCTAGTGTGTGTGGATGCAAATAGATACATACTTAACCCTGTGAAGAAACAAGGTAATATGAACAGAACGCAGCTCTGCTTTCCTTACCCTTCCTTTCTCAGGGTGCGAAAACCTGGTTCCAACACCCACCCATACTACTTCGGGTGAAACTGTGACCTGCAAAATCAGATCACTGCCGAAAGGGCCAGTAGTATAGGGGTTTGTTGGCAAACCTTGCACACTAAACCTGGGTCAGGACCCCTCAAGCCAACAAATGGTTCCGTTGCCGGGACTAGAAGGAGGTTGAGAAAGGGATCAGGTACTGGAAAGTATGGATCGTCAGGCCCTAGAAGCTATGCCTCGTAAGAGCGCTACATTAGACGTCGAGCAGATCCAGGAGCAGATTGAGGCCATGCACCAGGAAATTCAGAATCTGCGACAGACTGGCACAGAACAGGGACCAAGAAGGAGTAGCTCGGAACAGTTGAGCTCGAGGGAACCTACGATGAGGCATGGAGAAAGCTGCACAGCCTGGTGGTGTAAGGCCAACCCAGGGGCTTGTCTGGGCACTCCAGGTACCGCATCATAACGATGCCGGTGCCGGAAGTGCCAGTATGTTGGCCATAAGGAGAAAGACTGCCAAGTCCATAAGGATGCAATGAACGAAGATCCCACCTCACCAAGAACCCCCCTCGGGTAGGAATGGCTCCCCCCCTCGGAGAAGGGACTGGAGCCAAAGTGGAAGCGCAGGTCGGGGGCGAGGCCAATCAATCTGATATAAATGTGGAGGCACAGGGCATTTTTCAAGGGCTTTCATGCACCCTGTAGGATAGTCTTGCATGTATTGTAGAAATTTGGGCCACGCACTGGAAGAATTCCCAGGCCTAAAAACTAGGATGTGGGGAAAGAGACTTTCGTCTGCGCAGAAGGTGCGAAGGGTCCATACCGAACTGAGGGGTTCGGATGCAAAGTTAAATGTAGTAACACGTAGCGAAGTGGCAACGGGAGGGGCTAAGGAAAAGGATGAAGCTGATACACTGATCCGTAGGGCAGTTAGAAACCAAGAAGGTCTTGACCTACGCAAAATAAGGGACATGTTTAGGGATGCCTGTAAGGACGTCCTTGAAACTAAAGTTTTGACATCCACATACCTGGGTGATGAGGCAGTAACTGAGGAGGTTAAACCATTCTTACAAGCATGCACGAGGCTGCTCTGCAACCCTCGGGCAGTACGCAACCTCTAGCCTTTACTGGAAAGATGTGCAACGCACGATATCATTACAACCAACATTAAGGATGTCCATACGTTGCACAAGACCCAACAACGCTCCGATAGGGAGATGCGAGTGATAGTCCAGATCCGTGGCTATCCAATGGATCGGGTTATCTTAGACTTTGGATAAGACATCAATATCCTACCTAAGCAAACTTTGAAATGCATGGGAAAACCTAAGCTGGAACGATCCGTCATCCAGCTTCGAATGGCCAATCATAGTAGGATCACTCCTTTAGTTAGACTTCCCAGTGTCATGGTGGATATTATGGGGGTAAGGATCCTAGCCGACTTAGAGGTAATAGAAATGATGGAAGATGTGGATCCCTACCCTGCGATCCTCGGGCTAGATTGGGCTATGAACATGGGGGAATTATTGATCTAAAAAAACGCAGCATGATATTTGAAAACCAGGGCCAACGGGTCGCCGTACCATTAGACCCAGGGAAAGACAAAGGTTATATACCTAAGAAAGGGACTAATATCTATAAATTAACAATACCATGCCACAAGAAAGATATTGAGGATTCTAGTAGGGATCTAGAAGCTTGGAAAAATCGGCTAGGAGAAGCCTCTACGCTGCGATGTCTTTGTATCACTAAGGAATATCTCTTTATGGCCCCTGAGGAAAATATGGGAGTGAAACTAAGACCTACCTCGAGCAAGGGATGGATTTACCTTCGAATAAGCAACAGAGTCCCTATGACACCTATTGATTCCATGAGTAGCGGCCCCTTGCCTCAAGCCAATTTTGCATCGGTGACGCAACCAGGGGTCAGGCACTTGATGCCAACATCAGCCCACTTAAAACCCTAATAGCACAGACGATAAAGGTCTCTTGGTCTTGGGCCAAGTGCTACTTAGGCAGCAAGCTTGTGTTGGGGGAAGCCAGGCAGCTGTCACAAATTGGCAACCTTAGCGTGATAAGTACGCCTAAGATACTGGGGATGCGACAACTAGCCATTGGAACTATACCTTCTGGGTAGAAGCATAAATTACCATTAAAGGGAGCGGTCCTTGAACCATTGGCAAGATGAATTATGGGAGATTTTTATCTTTCCTGGGGAAACCCGCCCCGCGCGAAACATCTATCTCTCTCCGTCAATGGAAAGTGTTTAAAAGTCGGCAAGGCGATCGGCTTAGCGGTATTACCTCGGGTAAACAGGTAGCATACTTTAAGTATCAAGCAGAAGCAATCGACCAAGAAAATTAGTTATAGTTGCAGCCTCCCTCCCATGACAGATAAACCCCCCCCGTCAGATAGCAGTCACCCAGAGCCGGGATTCATTTTTCGCACAAGGATGCCGACCACTGCCCCTGCCAAACCCTCTATCCCATTTGAGCTTGAGATTGAAGAAGTTTTGGAAGATGAGCCGGAGCTGGAGGAAGTCCCTCCTCCACGAACCATGCAGAAGGGCAAGGAAAAAGCTCAAAGCTCAAGGGCTCCTCCACAGGCAGCAAAGAAAACCCGAAGTTCCCCAAGACATCCCAGGCCTCCGCCCTCAGCACAAGATGAGCAGGAGGGGGCTCTTCCGGCTAACCCAATCAACTGGTTACCCCCTATGTCTGACCATGACAACCGTCTACGCAGATACCGAAAAACTTGGATGGCTTGATCACTTACTTGCAGACTTCGTTAACCCTAGGTGAGGTCCCCGTCTTCGGTGATCCCTGCGGACGCCTCCATGAGGTCAAGTTCGATGATCATAATCTTGCGGACCAGGACGCTTTTCCAGAGTTGACCTCTGCATTATACTTTGACACAATCCATGAGGATGATGGAATCACGGTGATACCTCAACGGTGGGTATGTGGCTTGGCAGGATCTGGACTTTTGAATTTGCTTCGCATGCCCTACTTCGGTCGCTACAATATCACTGATCTATTGGCACGCCAGTTACTTGCCCTCATTCACAATGGTTGTTTATGGATTCGGAATAGAGTCCCTATTGATGCTGAGTTGATCCACGAGATCACGAGCGTCCCGATGTAGGGGCCGCACCCGTTTGAGAAATTTGGAAGGAAATATGAAGCCGCTACCACTCTGTATGTCCGAAACACCTATGCGGTCCAGCAAAATTTGCGAGGGTTTGTGATCCAAACCATCAAAAACCCTGCTACGAAAATGGGCACTCGATTGTTAGCCTGCAAACTCATGCGGAAGTGCCAGGTTGCGACTATCCCTGCCTATATCATCTAGCTAGCCGGGTAGTGCACAAAGGGTGTGTTTTTCAACTGGGCTCAATACTTGTGCGAAGAATTTCTTGCTAATGTCCACGAGTCTCAAGAATATGGGACCCCTTTCTTCTACTCATGGCTTTTATTCCTCATATCCCTAGTCGCCTGGGACAAACCAGAAGAATCGGTTGCTCCTGAGCTCCGTGATGGGATGTGCGAAGGCACTCGGTATGCTCACTTATGGGTCTCCAAGGATAAGCAACATATTGAGGATAACAAGGTTTTTTGGTTCCTCTTCCAAAGCAGTGTCACCACTGCCATCAAATCCCGCCCTCGACTCTCCCCCACCATCTATGAAAAATACAAGCACATCGCTGCATTTCAGATCACTATGCACCAGGTCCGAATTCGCAGTCTGGCTAGCTCGACATGGGTTGAAATCCATTATATGGTACCAGATGAAGAAATTGATCTACTGATTGAACTGTGGCCCTCCGCTTGGAAAAAGGGCCTCCCTAGCACGCCAACATCAGTTACAGCTAAGCCCAAAGATAACCCGCCGTAGACACAGCCAGATACAACTCCGAACTGAGTTGCTACCACCACTCCCCCTCCTCTCGGTACTAAGGGGATAGGGCCATCGACATCCGGACCAAGGAAGAAACAACAAGCACATCGCAAGCACCATGACGCGATAGTCACATTAACAGGCGGAGATCTGGAGTAGATCGCGGATGTGGTCACCCTGGCTACAGAGGATAAGTGGGCACTTATCATGGCTCAGAGGCAGGCTGGGGTCACCTCCCTTCAAGAAGACCTCCGCGCTCTCCGAAGTAAAGTGCCTCCACCTCCATCTCGTGAAGGCCAGGCATCACTTCCATCCATCGATAGTAGCATGGCACCAGTTAGGGAGGCCGGTCGACTTTGGAGTATCCCTACTGGTACCTTAGTCGGAACGCAACCCCCAGAAGGCACAAGAATCCATCTGGACCTCGCTTGGCTGCCCTAAACAACCTTAGACAACCTTCTTCACACTGTCTTTTAGGAGATTAGTGACCGCGCTCAATCCATAACCCACCAGCTGGTGGCTGCTCAACACACCATTGCGTAGAAAAATACTGAAGTGGTCCGGGCTGAGTTACAACAAGCGGAACTTGAGATTGTGATCCACCAACTTTGCATGGATGTGACAAAGGAAATCACGGCTGAGGATACATCTAGAAGAAAAGTGGAAAAATTGGTTGCTGCTTTCAAAGCCTCCCGCCTGGAGATTGCGGAATTACAGTCCAGATTGCAGCCCGACACTCCCCCAGCATTGCGTGCCCAGCATACCACCCTTATCACAGAAGCAACAATAGAAATCACGGAGAAAATTTCTCAAGGTACCACTCTAATGGAATTGGCCATATAGCTTTGGACTCGAGTCCAGCGCGATCTAGTCCTCCAACAAATTAATCAAGACTTACGACAGCACGAAAAGGCCGTTGAAGAAATCAATGCTACGCTGTCTACTTTGGTGCCTGCCCAACGCTTGGCATGATTGAAAACCAGCAACAAACTTCAAGATGAGATCACGAAACTCCGACAGAAATAGCATGCCATATCCGAACATCTGCGGCCTTGGACAACCTCAGCCCTCCAGCTAACACATGACATTGAAGGCGCAACTAAGCGCCTTAATGAGTTTCTGGCAAGTATTACCATGGCTATGGATGACCCACCTTCCCAGAAGATGGTCACTCTTGCACAAGATTCTACGTCCTAGATTCAGGTGGTACTCCCTCCGCTCGCCCATGCTTTAGATACTTTGCATACGCAGATCAACGATGCACTGGTGCAGTGACTCGGGACGAGTCACAAGATTGTGTTGGGGGACTGTTAGAACGGGGTCTCATAACAAGCTGCAAAATAGGTCCATTTTGGTTAATTTTGATTATATTTAATATAGCACAGTGGTTTTGGGGTGGGTCAAAGCCCCGAACGCATTGTAATGTGTCAAAGGGTAAACTAGGGGGTCCGAAAACCATGGGTTGCAGACCATAGGAAATTCGGAGCTAGATTGTTATAAATAGAGATGTATTTTGTATCGAGAAGGATAGGAATTGATGAGATATTGATGCAATCTATGGTTTAAGCTATCTGTTTGGGTTTTGGGGAACATACTCCTGCAGTTTGTGTGCACAGACATCCTAGTCTAGCTGTTTGTGGACCCTGCTGTTGTGTGCGCAGGTTGGGAAGGGAATTGTAAGGAAAGGTTGATGAATGAATGAATGCGAAGGGTTATTTAAGGTCTGAATCCTCGAGTACTGTTATATGAACTGCTGATAATTACTGTGTTATGTATTTTCTGTCTTTCTGCTGTGAAAGTTTGTAATGAATGCTTGGATCTAGATCTATTCTTCTCTGTTAGATAACGCTGTGTTAATGTTATGAAAAGCGTATAATTGTAAATCTAGTGCGCATGGATGCAAATAGATACATACTTAACCCTGCGAAGGAACAAGGTAAAATGAATAGAATGCAGCTCTTCTTGCCTTACCATTCCTTTCTTAGGGTGCGGAAACCTGGTTCCAACACCCACCCATACTACTTCGGGTGAGACTGTGACCTACGAAAGCAGATCACTACCGAAAGGGCCAGTAGTAGAGGGGTTTTTTGGAAAACCTTGCACACTGAACCTAGGTCAGGACCCCTCAAGCCAACAAATGGTTCCATTTCTAGGACTGGAAGGAGGTTGAGAAAGGGATTAGGTACTGGCAAGTATGGATCGCCGGGCCCTAGAAGCTATGCCTCATAAGAGGGCTACGTTAGACGTCCAACAAATACAGGAGCAGATTAAGGCCATGCACTAGGAAATTTAGAATCTGCGACAGACTGGCACAAAATAGGGACCAAGAAGGAGTAGCTCAGAACAGTGGAGCTCGAGGGAACCTGCGATGAGGCACGAAGAAATCTTCACAGCCTGGTGGTGTAAGGCCAACCCAGGGGCTTGTCTGGGCACTCCGGGTACCACATAAGAACGACGCCGGTGCCGGCAGTGCTGGTATGTTGGCCATAAGGAGAAAGACTGCCAAGTCCATAAGGATGCAATGAATGAAGATCCCACCTCACCAAGAACCCCCCGGGTAGGAATGACTCCCCCCTTGGGAGAAGGGACGGGAGCCAAAGCGGAAGCGCAGGTCGGGGGCAAGGCCAATCAATCTTCTATAACTGTGGAGGCACAGGGCATTTTGCGAGGGCTTGCTTGCACCCTGTACGATAGTCCTGTAGGTATTGTAGACATTTGGGCCACGCGCTGGAATACTTCCCAGCCCTAAAAACCAGGATGTGGGGAAAGCAACTTTCATTTGCACAGAAGGTGCGAAGGGTCCAAACTGAACTGAGGGGTCCGGACGCAAAGTTAGATGTAGTAACACACAGTGGAGTGGTTACGGGAGGGGCTAAGGAAAAGGATGAAGCTGATACACTGATCCGTAGGGAAGTTAGCAACCAAGAAGGTCTTGACTTGCGCAAAGTAAGGGACACGTTTAGGGATGCCCGTAAGGACTTCCTCGAAACTAAAGTTTCGCCATCCACATACCTGGGTGATGAGGCAGTAACTGAGGAGGTTAAACCATTCTTACAAGCATGCACAGGGCTGCTCCGCAATGCTTGGGAAGTATGCAACCTCCAGGCTTTACTCGAAAGATGTGAAATGCACGATATCAGGACAACCAGCATTAAGGATGTCCATACGTTGCACAAGACCCAGCGACGCTCGGGTAGGGAGATGCGACTGACAGTCTAGATCCACGGCTATCCAATGGATTAGGTTATCTTAGACCTCAGACAGACGTCAATATCCTACCTAAGCACACTTGGAAACACATGGGAAAACCTAAGCTGGAACGATCCTTCATCCAGCTTCGAATGGCCAATCATAGCAGGATCATTCCTTTAGGTAGACTTCCCAGTGTCATGGTGGATATTATGGGGGTAAGGATCCTAGCCGATTTAAAGGTAATTGAAATGATGGAAGATGTGGATCCCTACCCTGTGCTCCTTGGGCTAGATTGGGCTATGAACATGGGGGGCATTATCAATCTAAAAAAACACAGCATGATATTTGAAAACCAGGGCCAATAGGTCGCCGTACCATTAGACCCAGGGAAAGACAAAGGTTATATACCTAAAAAAGGGATTGATATCTATAAATTAAAGATACCATGCCATGAGGAAGATACTGAGGATTCCAGTAGGGATCTAGAAGCTTGGAAAAACCGGCTAGGAGAAGCCTCTACGCTGCGATGTCTTTTTATCACTAAGGAATCTCTCTTTATGGCCCCTGAGGAAAATATTGGAGTAAAACTAAGACCTACCTCGAGCAAGGGACGGATTGACCTTCGAGTAATAAATAGATTCCCTATGACACTTGTTGATTCTGCGAGTAGCAGCCCCCTGCCTCAAGCCACTTTTGCATCGGTGACGCAACCAAGGGTCAAGCAGTTGATGCCAACATCAGCCCCCCTTAAAACCCTAATAGCACAGATGATAAAGGTCTCTTGGTCTTGGGCCAAATGCTACTTAGGCAGCAAGCTTGTGTTGGGGGAAGCCAAGCAGCTGTCACAAATTGGAAACCTTAGCGTGTTAAGTACGCCTAAGATACTGGGGACGCGACAACTATTCATTGGAACTGTACCTTCTGGGGACAAGCAAAAAATACCGTTAAAGGGAGCGGCCCTTGAACCGTTGGTAGGACGAATTACGGGAGATTTTTATCTTACCTGGGGAAACTCGCCCTGCACGTAACATCTATCTCTCTATGTCAATGGAAAGTGTTTAAAGGTCGGCATCATGATTGAGTTAGTGGTATTACCTTTGGTAAATAGGTAGCATACTTTAAGTATCAAGCATAAGCAATAGACCAGCAAAATTTGTTATAGTTGCAGCCTCCCTCCCATGACGGATAAAACCCCCCTGTCAGATAGCAGTCACCCAAAGCCGGGATTTATTTTTCGTGCAAGGATGCCGACCACTACCCCTGCCGAACCCTCCGTCCCAACTGAGCCTGAGATTGAAGAAGTTTTGGAAGATGAGCCAGAGCTGGAGGAAGTCCCTCCTCCACGAACCACGTGGAAGGGCAAGGAAAAAGCTCAAAGCTCAAGGGCTCCTCCACAAGCAACAAAGAAATCCCAAAGTTCCCCAAACATCCTAGGCCTCCGCCCTCAGCACAAGATGAGCAGGAGGGGGCTCTGCCGGCTAACCCGATCAACTGGTTACCTGCCTACGTCTGACCACGACGACCGTCTATGCAGATACCGAAAAAATTTGATGGCTTGATCTCTTACTTACAGACTCCGCCGACCCCAGGTGAGGTCCCCGTCTTCGGTGATCCCTGCGGACGCCTCCATGAGGTCAAGTTTGATGATCATAATCTGGCGAACCAGGACGCTTTTTCGTAGTTGACCTTTACATTATAGTTTGACACAATCCATGAGGATGATGGAATCACAGTGATACCTCAACGGTGGGTATGTGGCTTGGCAGGATCTAGACTCCTGAATTTGCTCCACATGCCCTACTTCGGCCGCTAAAATATCACCGATCGATTGGCATGCCAGTTACTTGCCCTCATTCACAATGGCGGTTTATGGATTCGTGATAGTGTCCCTATTGATGCTGATTTGATCCATAAGATCACAAGCCTCTCGATGCAGGGGTTGCACCTGCTTGAGAAAGTTGGCAAGAAATATGAAGCCGCTACCGCTCTGTATGTCCGAAACACCTATGCAGTCCAGCGAAATCAGTGAGGGTTTGTGATCCAAACCATCAAAAACCCTGCTACGCAAATAGGCACTCAACTGTTAGCCTGCAAACTCATGCGGAAATGCCAGGTTGCGACTGTCCCTGCCTATGTCATCCAGCTAGCCGGGCAGTGCGCAAGGGTGTGTTTTTCAACTGGGCTCAATACTTGTGCGAAGAATTTCTTGCTAATGTCCGCGAGTCTGAAGAATATTGGACCCCTTTCTTCTACTCATGGTTGTTATTCCTCATAGCCCTAGTCGCCTGGGACAAACCAGAAGAATCGGTTGCTCCCGAGCTTTGTGATGGGATGTGCGAAGTCGCTTGGTATGCTCACTTATGGGACTCCAAGGATAAGTAGCGTATTGAGGATAACAAGTTTTTTTGGGTCCTCTTCCAAAGCAGTGTCGCCACTGCCATCAACTCCTGCCCTCGACTCTCCCCCACCATCTATGACAAATACAAGCACATCACTGCATTTCAGATCACTATGCACCCGGTCTGAATTCGCAGTCTGGCCAGCCCGACGTGGGTAGAACTCCCTTATATGGTACCAGATGAAGAAATTGATCTACTGATCAAACTATGGCCCTCTGCTTGGAAAAAGGGCCTCCCCATCATGCCATCATCAGTTACAGCTAAGCCCGAAGATAACCCGCCGTAGACACATCCAGATACAGCTCCGAACCCAGTTTCTACCACCACTCCCCCTCCTCCCGGTACTAAGAGGATGGGGCCATCGACATCCGGACCAAGGAAGAAATAGCAAGCACATCGTGAGCACCATGATGCGACAGTCACATTAAGAGGCAGAGATCTGGAGCAGATCACGGATGCGGTCACCCTGGCTACAGAGGATAAGTGAGCACTTATCATGGCTCAGTGGCAGGCTGGGGTCGCCTCTCTTTAGGAAGACCTCCACGCTCTCCGAATCAAAGTTCCTCCACCTCCATCCCGTGAAGGCCAGGCATCAATTCCGTCTGTCGATAGCAGCATGGCACCAGTCAGGGAGGTCGGTTGACTTTAGAGTATCCTACCAGTACCTTAGTTGGAACGCAGCCCCCAAAAGGCACAGGAATCCATCTGGACCTCGATCAGTTGCCCTACATAGCATTAGACAACCTTCTTCATGCTGTCTCCTAGGAGATAAGTGACCGTGCTCAATCCACAACCCACCAGCTAGTAGCCGCTCAGCACACCATTGCGCAGAAAACTACTAAAGTGGTCCGGGCTGAGTCACAACAGGCGGAACTTGAGACTGTGATACACCAGCTCTGCACGGATGTGACAAAGGACATCACGGATGAGGATACATCTAGAAGTAAAATGGAAAAACTGGTTGCTGCTTTCAAAGCCTCCCGCCTGGAGATTGCAGAATAATAGTCTAGATTGCAACCCGGCACGCCCCCAAAAGTCCGTGCCCAACGGACCACCCTTATCACAGAAGCAACAACAACAATCACAAAGCAAATTTCTCAAGGTACTACTCTGATGGAATCGGCCATACAACTTTGGACTCGGGTCTAGCGTGATCCAGTCCTCCAACAAATTAATCAAGACTTATGACAGCACGAAAAGGTTGTTGAAGAAATCAATGCTACGCTGTCTACTTTGGTGCCTGCCCAACACTTGGCACAATTGAAAACTAGCAATGACCTTTAGGAAGAGATCACGAAACTCTGGCAGAAACAACATGCCATATCCGAACGTCTGCGACCGTGGACAACCTCGGCCCTTCAGCTAACACATGACGTTGAAGGCGCAACTAAGTGCCTTAATGAGTTTCTGGAAAGTATTACCATGGCTATGGATGACCCACCTTCCAAAAATATGGTCACTCTTGCACAGGATGCTGTGTCCCAGAGTCAGGCGGTACTCCCCCCGCTCACTTGTGCTCTAGATACTTTGTGTACATAGATCAACGATGCATTGATTCAGTGACTCGGGACGAGTCACAAGATTGTGTTGGGGGACTGTTGGAATGGGGTCTCCTAACATGCTGCGAAATTGGTCCATTTTGGTTAATTTTGATTATATTTAATATAGGGCAGTGGTTTTGGGGTGGGTCAAAGCCCTGAATGCATTGTAATGGGTCAAAGGGTAAACTAGGGGTTCGAAAACCATGGGTTGCGGACCATAGGAAAGTCGGAGCTAGATTGTTATAAATAGAGATGTATTTTGTATTGAGAAGGATAGGAATTGATGAGATATTGATGCGATCTATGGTTTAAGCTATCTATTTGGGTTTTGGGGAACGAACTCCTACTGGCTGTGTGCGCGGAGATCCTAGTCTAGTTGTGTGCGCAGGTTGGGAAGGGAATTGTAAGGAAAGGTTGATGAATGAATGAATGCAAAGGGTTATTTAAGGTCTGAATCCGTGAGTAATCTTATATGAACTGCTGATAATTACTGTGTTATGTATTTTCTGTCTTTCTGCTATGAAAGTTTGTAATGAATGCTTGGATCTAGATCTATTCCGCTCTGTTAGATAATGGTATGTTAATGTTATGAAAAGCGTATAATTGTAGATCTAGTGCAAATAGATACATACTTAACCCTGTGAAGAAACAAGGTAATCTGAACAGAACGTAGCTCTGCTTGCCTTACCCTTCCTTTCTCAGGGTGCGGAAACATGGTTCCAACACCCACCCATACTACTTCGGGTGAGACTGTGACCTGCGAAAGCAGATCACTTCCGAAAGCGCCAGTAGTATAGGGGTTTGTTGGCAAACCTTGCAAACCAAACCTGGGTCAGGACCCCTCAAGCCAACAAATGGTTCCATTGCTAGGACTGGAAGGAGGTTGAGAAAGGGATCAAGTACTGGCAAGTATGGATCGCCGGGCCCTAGAAGCTATGCCTCATAAGAGGGCTACATTAGACGTCCAACAGATCCAGGAGAAAATTGAGGCCATGCACCAGGAAATTTGGAATCTATGATAGAATGGCATAGAATAGGGACCAAGAAGGAGTAACCCGAAACAGTGGAGCTTGAGGGAACCTACAATGAGGCACGGAGAAAGCTGCGTAGCTTGGTGGCGTAAGGCCAACACAGGGGCTTGTCTGGGCACTCCAGATACCGCATCAGAATGACGCTGGTGCCAGTATTTTGGCCATAAGGAGCAAGACTGGCAAGTCCATAAGGATGCAATGAATGAAGATCCCACCTCACCAAGAATCCCCCCAGGCAGAAATGACTCCCCCCCTGGGAGAAGGGACGCGAGCCAAAGCGGAAGCGCAGGTCGGGGGTGAGGCCAATCAATCTGCTATAACTGTGGAGGCACAGGGAATTTTTCGAGGGCTTTCCTGCACCATTTATGACAGTCCTGTAGGTATTGTAGACATTTGGGCCATGTGCTGGAAGACGGCCCAACCCTAAAAACCAGGATGTGGGGAAAGTGACTTTCGTCTGCCTAGAAGGTGCGAAGGGGCCAGACCGAACAGAGGGGTCCGGACGTAAAGTTAAATGTAGTAACACACAACGGAGTGGCGACAAGAGGGGCTAAGGAAAAGGATGAAGGTGATACAATGATCCACAGGGCAGTTAGAAACCAAGAAGGTCTTGACTTGCGCAAAGTAAGGGACACGTTTAGGGATGCCCGTAAGGACTTCCTCGAAACTAAAGTTTCGCCATCCACATACCTGGTTGATGAGGTAGTAACTGAGGAGGTTAAACCATTCTTGCAAGCATGCACAGGGCTACTCCACAACCCTCGAGTAGTACGCAACCACCAGGCTTTACTGGAAATATGTGCAACGCACGATATCAGGACAACCAGCATTAAGGATGTCCATAAGTTGATCAAGACCCAGTGATGCTCCGGTAGGGAGATGTGACTTATAGTTTAGATCCGTGGCTATCCAATGGATTAGGTTATCTTAGACCTCGGATCGGACGTAAATATCCTACCTAAGCACACTTGGAAATGCGTGGGAAAACCTAAGCTGGAACGATCCTTCATCTAGCTTCGAATGGCCAATCATAGCAGGATCATTCCTTTAGGTAGACTTCCCAGTGTCATGGTGGATATTACGGGGGTAAGGATCCTAGCTGACTTCGAGGTAATAGAAATGATGGAAGATGTGGATCCCTACCCTGCGCTCCTTGGGCTAGATTGGGCTATGAACATGGGGGGCATTATCGATCTAAAAAAATGCAGCATGATATTTGAAAACCAGGGCCAACGGGTCACCGTACCATTAGACCCAGGGGAAGACAGAGGTTCTATACCTAAGAAAGGGACTAATATCTATAAATTAATGATACCATGTTACGAGGAAGATACTGAGGATTCCAGTAGGGATCTAGAAGCTTGGAAAAATTGTCTAGGAGAAGCCTCTATGATGCGATGTCTTTGTATCACTAAGGAATCTCTCTTTATGGCCCCTGAGGAAAAGATGGGAGTAAAACTAAGACCTACCTCGAGCAAGGGACGGATCGACCTTCGAATAAGCAATAGATTACCTATGACACCTATTGATTCCGCGAGTAGCGGCCCCTTGCCTCAAGCCATTTTTGCATCGGTGATGCAACCAGGGGTCAGGCAGTTGATGCCAACATCAGCCCCCCTTAAAACTCGAATATCACAGACGATAAAGGTCTCTTGGTCTTGGGCCAAGTGCTACTTAGGTAGCAATATTGTGTTGGGGGAAGCCAAGCAGCTGTCACAAATTGGCAACCTTAGCATGCTAAGTACGCCTAAGATACTGGGGACGCGACAAATAACCATTGGAACTGTACCTTCTAGGGAGAAGTAGAAATTACCGTTAAAGGGAGTGGCCCTTGAACTGTTGGTAGAACGAATTACGAGAGATTTTTGTCTTTCCCGGGGAAACCCGCCCCGCGCGAAACATCTATCTCTCTCCCTCAATGGAAATTGTTTAAATTTTGGCAGGGCGATCAGGTTAGCAGTATTACCTCGGGTAAACAGGCATCATACTTTAATTATCGAGCAAAAGCAATGGACCAGCAAAATTCGTTATAGTTGCGGCCTCCCTCCCATGACGGATAAACCCCCCCCGTCAGATAGCAGCCACCTAGAGCTGGGATTCATTTTTTGCACAAGGATTCCGACCACTACCCCTGCCGAACCCTCCATCCCAACTGAGCCTGAGATTGAAGAAGTTTTGGAAGATGAGCCGGAGCTGGAGGAAGTCCCTCCTCCATGAACCACGCGGAAGGGCAAGGAAAAATCTCAAAGCTCAGGGGCTCCTCCACAGGCAACAAAGAAACCCTGAAGTTCCCCAAGACATCCTAGGCCTCCACCTTCAGCACAAGATGAGAAGGAGGGGGCTCTGCTGGCTAACCCGATCAACTGGTTACCCCACTATGTCCGACCACGACGACTATCTACGTAGATACCGAAAAACTTGGATGGCTTGATCACTTACTTGCAGACTCCGTTGACCACAGGTGAGGTCCTCGTCTTTGGTGATCCCTGCGGATGCCTCCATGAGGTCAAGTTCGATGATCATAATCTGGCGAACCAGGATGCTTTTCTGGAGTTGACCTCTGCATTATACTTTGACACAATCCATGGGGATGATGGAATCACAGTGATACCTCAACGGTGGGTATGTGGCTTGGCAGGATCCGCACTCTTGAATTTGTTTTGCATGCCCTACTTCGGCCGCTACAATATCACCGATCGATTGGCATGAAAGTTACTTTCCCTCATTCACAATGGCTATTTATGGATTCATGACAGAGTCCCTATTGATGCTGAGTTGATCCACAAGATCATGGGCCCCCCGATGCAAGGGCCGCACCCATTTGAGAAAGTTAGCAAGAAATATGAAGCCGCTATGTCCGCTTTGTATGTCTGAAACACCTATGTGGTCGAGTGAAATCAGTGAGGGTTTGTGATCCAAACCATCAACAACCCTGCTACGCAAATGGGCACTCGACTGTTAGCCTACAAACTCATGCAGAAGTGCCAGGTTGCGACTGCCCCTGCCTATGTCATCCAGCTAGCTGAGTAGTGCGCAAAGGGTGTGTTTTTCTACTGGGCTCAATATTTGCGCGAAGAATTTCTTGCTAATGTCCCCGAGTCTCAAGAATATGGGACCCCTTTCTTCTACTCATGGCTGTTATTCCTCATAGCCCTAGTCGCTTGGGACAAACCAGAAGAATCAGTTGCTCCCGAGCTCCGTGATGGGATGTGCGAAGGCAGTTAGTATGCTCACTTATGGGACTCCAGGGATAAGCAACGTATTGAGGATAACAAGGTTTTTTGGGTCCTCTTCCAAAGCAGTGTCGCCACTGCCATCAACTCCCGCCCTTGACTCTCCCCCACCATCTATGACAAATACAAGCACATCGCTGCATTTCAGATCACTATGCACCAGGTTTGAATTCGCAGTCTGGCTAGCCCGACGTGGGTAGAAATCCCTTATATGGTACCATATGAATAAATTGATCTATTGATCGAATTGTGGCCCTCTTCTTGGAAAAAGGGCCTCCCTAGCATGCCAGGATCAGTTACAGCTAAGCCCAAAGATAACCTGCCGCAGACACAGCGAGATACAGCTCCAAACCCAGTTGCTACCACCAATCCCCCTCCTCTCGGTACTAAGAGGATGGGGCCATCGACATCCGAACCAAGGAAGAAACAACAAGCACATCGCGAGCACCATGATGCGACAGTCACATTAACAGGCAGAGATCTGGAGCAGATCGTGGATGCGGTCACCATGGCTACAAAGGATAAGTGGCGACTTATCACGGCTTAGTGGCAAGCTAGGGTCACCTCCCTTCAGGAAGACCTCCGTACTCTCCGAATCAAAGTGCCTCCACCTCCATCTCGTGAAGGCCAGGCATCACTTTCATCTGTCGATAGCAGCATGGCACCAGTTAGGGAGGCTGGTTGACTTTGGAGTATCCCTACCGATACCTTAGTCGGAACACAACTCCCGGAAGGCACAAGAATCCATCTGGACCTCGCTCGACTGCCCTACACAGCCTTAGAAAACCTTCTTCACTCTGTCTCCCAGGATATCAGTGACCATACTCAATCCACAACCCACCAGCTGGCGGCCGCTCAGCACACCAATGCGCAGAAAACTATTGAAGTGGTCCGGGCTGAGTCACAATAGGTGGAACTTGAGACTGTGATCCACCAGCTCTGCACGGACGTGAAAATGGACATCAGAGTTGAGGATACATCTAGAAGCAAAGTGGAAAAATTAGTTGCTGCTTTCAAAGCCTCCTGCCTGGAGATTGCGGAATTACAGTCCAGATTGCAGCCCGACACGCCCCCAGCAGTCCGTGCCCAACAGACCGCCATTATCATAGAAGCAACAACAACAATCATAGAGAAAATTTCTCAAGGTACCAATCTAATGGAATCGGCCATACAACTTTGGACTTAGGTCCAAATTGATCCAGTCCTCCAACAAATTAATCAAGACTTACAACAGTGCAAAAATGCCGTTGAAGAAATCAATGCTACGCTATCTACTTTGGTGCCTGCCTAGCGCTTGGCACGATTGAAAACCAGCAATGACATTCAAGATGAGATCATGAAACTCTAGCAGAAACAACACGCCATATCTGAACATCTACAGCCCTGGACTACCTCGGCCCTCTAGCTAACACATGACATTGAAGGCGCAACTAAGCGCCTTAATGAGTTTCTGGAAAGTATTACCACGGCTATGGATGACCCACCTTCCCAGAAGATGGTCACTCTTGCACAGGATGCTGCGTCCCAGAGTCAGGCAGTACTCCCTCCACTCACCCACGGTCTAGATACTTTGTGTACGTAGATAAAAAATGCACCGGTGCAGTGACTCGGGACGAGTCACAAGATTGTGTTGGGGGACTGTTGGAACGGGGTCTCCTAACAAGATGCAAAACTGGTCCATTTTGGTTAATTTTGATTATATTTAATATAGTTCAGGGGTTTTGGGGTGGGTCAAAGCCCCGAATGCATTGTAATGGGTCAAAGGGTAAACTAGGGGTCCGAAAACCATGGGTTGCGGACCATAGGAAAGTCGGATTTAGATTGTTATATATAAAGATATATTTTGTATCGAGAAGGACATGAATTGATTAGATATTGATGCGATCTGTGGTTTAAGCTATTTTTTGGGTTTTGGGGAATGGACTCCTGCTGGCTGTGTGCACGGAGATCCTAGTCCAGCTGTGTGCGGACCCTGCTGCTGTGTGTGCAGGTTGGGAAGGGAATTGTAAGGAAAGGTTGATGAATGAATGAATGCAAAGGGTTATTTAAGGTCTGAATCCGCGAGTAATGTTATATGAACTGCTAATAATTACTGTGTTATGTATTTTCTGTCTTTTTGCTGCAAAATTCTGTAATGAATGCATGGATCTAGATCTATTCCGCTCTGTTATATAATGCTGTGTTAATGTTATGAAATGCGTATAATTGTAGATATAGTGCGCGTGGATGCAAATAGATACATAATTAACCCCACAAAGAAACAAGGTAATATGAATAGAACGTAGCTCTGCTTGCCTTACCCTTCCTTTCTCAGGGTGCGGAAACCTGGTTCCAGCACCCACCCATACTAATTCGGGTGAGACTGTGACATGTGAAAGTAGATCACTGCCAAAAGGGCTAGTAGTATAGGGGTTTGTCGGAAAATCTTGCATACCGAACCTGGGTCAGGACCCCTTAAGCCAAAACGATATTCACCTTGGGACTTCTTTCCCTTGGCTTTCTCACCTTTCCCCACCAATGTAAAATATTCTTCTGTCTTTTCTGGAGGTCCCGTCTCTAGTGCTCCACCTTATCTTGTGTATTACCGCATTGGCCACAAACACTCCCAGTCTGGTAACTTATCCCTCCCATTCACATATTCATGGTAACTATGCTAGCTCTCAGGAAGGCCTAGAAGTTCCAGGATCACCAAATCATCCTGGGCTATTGTCACACCAACACTTCCAAGCTCATCTCGACATTGAGTGAACTTCATCAAGTATGTTGGTATCGTCTCACCCTCCTCCATCTTGACCTTTATGAGATTGTCTTTCAACACCAACTTCTTGTGGCTTTGTTTCTTTTTCCCACCAATGTAAAATATTCTTCTTTGTCTTTTTTGGAGGTCCCGTCTCTGGTGCTTCGCCTTATCTCTTCTATTACCACATTGACCACAAACACTCCTAGTCTGGTAACTTATCCCTCCCATTCACAGAGTCATGGTAACTATGCGAGCTCTTGGGGAGGCTTAGAAGTTCTAGGATCACCAAATCATCCCGGGCTACTGTCACACCAACACTTCCAATCTCATCTCGACATTGAGTGAACTTCATCAAGTATGTTAGTATCATCTTGCCCTCCTCCATCTTGATCTTTCTGAGCTTGTCTTTCAACACCAGCTTCCTATGGTCGATGTTATTTTGAAATAGATCTGTCAAGGCCTTCCACATAGCATATGGAGTCACCTTCCCATGGAAACTTGAGACAATATGATATTAGACTCCTTCTAACAAGATCCTTCTCACCTTTGCTACCTTCTTCTGCCATGCATCGAGAAGTTGGGAATCTGCTGCTGCGGGCTTGGGAATATCAGTATCTATGAATTCCTTCAACCCATTATCCTCCAACACTACCTCCATAATGTACTTCAATGCTATGTAATTCGATCTGCCCTCAAGATAAAATTTGAGTCTCAATCCATTGAAAGATATCTTGATCTGCTGATGGGCCCTGAAGAATAAATATGAAAATTCAAACTTGTTCAAAACAAAATAAATTTATTCTCTTCTATTGTGATTTTTTGTGCTCTGATACCATGTAGAAAATATACCAATGGGATTCAATCTGATCTTGTAATGTACTAAAACAAGATACTGAATCCTTCCTAAAATTTGTGGAAACAAAACACGATCCCACAATCACATATAAGCAAGAGAAAGAATTTATCAATCACACAACACAAGATGTATATGGGGAAAGAAACTTCTCAAAACCCCTCTATCTATATATTTCATATGTCCAATATTATGAAACAATACAATGCTATTCCTCCACTAAGAAAACTCTGCACTCTGCTGATTGTCTCACTCTAATCCTCCTCAAAACTGGCTTGCAATCTAAGCAAAATCGGTCAAGTATTTAACCTTTTTCTTGCCTCTACCTAGCCTGCCTTGCTTATGCATTCTTGGGCTAATTGAGCCCCTAATAATTAGTAAATTCCCTATTAATTATTGTGAAATCCTTCAAGGCCTTCCCGATGACCTCATGCATGACCTGTACTATTTTCTAATAGTAAAAATGATAGTTGTCTTCCCTTTAACCTCAAACTCAACTGGGCCTTCCTTAGAACCGACATGCAACAACTATTTATACTGAATTATCAGTTAACTGATTGATCACTAATTTTTAATTAAATCATGTTTAATTCACTAGACCTCTCATTAGTTCATCTCTCAGTTAGAACTAGTTAAACTAATTTTAACTCAATTAATTGAGTTAAATAATTACAACTCACAAATAACTCAACCACATGCCCTAAAAAGTAGGATATACCTTTGCATGCATCCTATAATAACTCTGACTCGAATTTCCTAAGCTAATTAAGTATTCATGACTCAATTAACTAATAAAAGTTGTCATGAGATGAAATTACAAATTTTCTTTCAATTTAATTAAGAGAAAAGTAAATCAAAGCCTCATATGGTAGCCATTTTTGGGTGCCATTTTTTGTATTTCATTTATGGTTGCCAATTTAACTGTTTCTTGTTGCAAATTTCAAAAATTCCTAGCCTCAACTCTTTAAACAACTTCCTCTTTCGCATATGGGAAACAATTGGGCATGCTTCAGCTCATAGGATGGAAACCAACCAAGAGAGGATGGTAGGGGTTTCATTCATAGGGAAGGAAAGGGAGTTGAGGATCCATAAAAGGTGGGAGGAGTTCCACATCTCAAGGGACATATCCATGGAAAGAGGATCCATGGCCATGAATGGGAAGTCTTACCCCTATCATCAACAACCTGAAACCACGTTGTCATTCTCGAGGCTTCTAGTAAGGGAAGTTTCTCCTCCATTTTCAGGAAAACTGCCTGAAGAGGACTAGTGTAGATTTTCCTGACAAAAGTCACGCTGCTAGCACTAGACACATGTTTTGAAAAATGTGACAAGCACGGGGCATAAGTGATGCAGAGCACACTGGGTTTGTAAAACAAGGTTTTGGAAAAAAAAATCAGAATTTTTAAAATCAAGTCTTCTTTCAATTCTTCAGGGATGTTCTAGGCATGTTTGATGGAGAATATATTTTGTGAGACTTGTGGCATGATGACACAAAATGGAGTGTGAAAAAATATTGTATAAAAGATACCTATTTTTATTCTATAAACCTTATTCCCGTATTGGGTTCTTTATGTTTGGGTGTTTTCATGTTGATCCAATAAAGTAGAGGAGGAAAAGGGGAAAAATCTAAACGAGAAAACGTAAATGAGAGTATTTATATGCTTCTCTATAGGAAAAACCTTTTATTCTCTCAATAAGTGAAGATCCATCTTCCGCCCATGAAATGAATAAGTGCATATGCACAATCCTATATAAATATATAAATAAAGGCAAAAGAAGAGAAAGGATTCCTGCGTAGAGAGGTGAAGCAGACAACTTTGCCAGGGTGCTGTCTAGACTCGCTGGAAGTAGAGCAATGTTTGTGTTCCTTTAGTGAGTCTGTTGGGGTATTGTCCAGGCCTGGTGGTAGCGGAGAAACACCAGAGATGAAAAACTATACTCTGAAAATCTAAAGCTTGCGAACTATACTACCCTTTGCCAATTTGAAACATTGCGATATTGTTGATCTTATGTTTGTGTTCAACCAAGAAGGGAAAAATGGGACTATGTTTATTCAAAAGGTAAGTGTGGAAACCAAAGTGATCTACACAATGAATCAATACTCACTAAATAAATAGACATTGCATAAAATAATAAACCTAGATAGAGAAGCTGAAATTCTACTAGTGTGTCGCCAAGTGTTGTCATTGCTACAATACCCTCAAAAATTTTGGCATACACCCAAATTTTGGAGCCTCCTTTGACCTTTCATATTTTATTAGCAAGCATTAATACTTATTGCATGTTTTTTCTTTAAGTGTTTTGGTCCCATTTGAAAGAAAATCAAAGTGTTGTCTTTTTGCATGTCAAGTGTCGCACATCGCACGAAAGCTAGTTTTGGTGGTTTCAAGGGGTGATATTTGCATAAATGAGTTGGTATTACCATGTAAAAATGTTTCACACTCATTTCCAAAATTGTAAGCACTGTTGCAAAAATTTCATCACGATCATCGCAAAGTGTATATTTGGTGTCGCACTTGGCGTAATTCGTCGCAAAGTTGTTGCATTGAGGGAAGTATGTTGTTCATGTGTTTTGGATTATCTATGTTGTGTATTCAAATTTTCTAAGTGTGTTATCACAACCAAGTTTTGTTATTTTTAACATCAACTTCATAGATCCCACACTTACTCAAATCTGGAAAACTTCCCAACCGGGAAACCTAGCCTCATATAACTTTCCTAAACTGCGCATTGTGTAGTCTTAGTCCTCAATCATTAACCCTTCCCCTTGGCACTATGCAATGCATATTTCCTTCCTCCCAAAATTGCACACTACGTAGTCATAGTTCTCAAGCCCAACCCCTAAGATCCAAAAATGTGAAATCCTTCTCTCGAGCTATGCCTCAACTACACATTGCGTAGTCTCAGTACTCAAGTCTGACCCTTGAGATCCTGAACTACGTAACTTCGTAAACACTTGGCATCCTTGTCCTTCTATCACTGCGCTGTAGGAAACTTCATTCATCAATCCCTCATCCTGGCTTCTTTAGCTCCCCAACTGCGTAATCTTCAAGCCCAGTCTAGCCTAAAATATGCATTGTACAGTATCAAGGCTCAAACCTGACCCTTGAATGCCTGAGCTACGCAATTGTGCATTCATTGAGCCTCTCCCTTAGTCTGCCACCCAGTTCCAGCTCAACTAGTGGACCATCATGCAACATCTTAGACTAGGGGTTTATCAGACGGATGTCATCTTGTCATGAGTGAATTTGAGATGCAAGAACTCTATCATGCTATGACATGACGATGAAGAAGGAGATGGCAAAGGAGAACATGCTAGAAGAAACCCTTGTAGTTGAAGATGCAAGTTGATCAATTATGAGAAATAAAAGGGACATCAATTTGTGACTGCAGCTCAAGACCTGATAAAACTGCAGAATCCTCATGTATAATCCATATGGAGGTAGAAAAGAGACCACTCTTAAGAAGACACATAACAAAAAGTAGTAAGAATGACTTGACATTACCATATCATCATGCAGTCCATGTCATAAGTGTCATGTCATGTAATGTAATGAGTCATCATATTCTACATAATTTTGTGGATGATGTAAATTATTATTCAAAAATTTATTGTAAAGTGGAAGTCCAAAGGACATGTACAAAATATTAAGATTCATGTAAAATTTGAAAAGTCATAGGGAAGTCAAACAATCATGAGGGTAGTCAAAGAGTCACAAGGGAGGTGAAGTAGCATCCCATTGGTTATATATACGCCCTCATTGTACAATAAAAATACTTTTCACCTTGGCTCCTCCAAAAGGCATCGGAGAGACAAGCTAGTTCTTTTGGGGAGCAAGTTGTGGCTCCTATGATCCGCTATTGGAGCTAGTAGTGTTTATTGTATACATGTGTCCTAGGAATTTTACTTAATATGTGAAGCTTGATGACCAACACCTTCTTCATGAAGGGATTATGAATTTTGTAAGACTATTCTATGAATGTTTATGATTCAAGTTTTTTTCACCTATACTAAGGTAGTTGAACTATTTCAGTTATTTTAGTGCTGATCATATTGAGAATGTGTTATAATGGTTGCAATGACTGTCGCTGCTCTGTGGACTATTCCACTGGATGTTAGACATATCTTCCTATTTGTGTTTGTCTCTACTAGGGTGGTACTACTACCTCTATCTTAGAGGTTCACTTTATTTTCCCCTTCGCAGTAGAAGAACCTTGACACACCTATGACCAAACACTCACCAGGAACACTCACTTGTTTTTTGAAGGCACATATGCATTCCTCTCTCTTTCTAGAAGTTAGAGCCAAGTAAAACCTTTAAGAAAATGGTAACCAAGGAATATTCCAAATGGGGCTCCTATCCCAAATGGTGTGAGGTATAATTGGGACCACATATCGGGGAGACCCTTGTGAATGCTGGCAAGTCCAGCACTGTTAGCAGGCTTGTTGCTTGTAATATAATGGATAGAATTGAATTCTTAGTGAAAATATAAGTTCATACCAAGAAGAGATTAATTTACCATATCAAAGGAGGTCTTCTTGGGTTTTTTATCGCCCACCAAATCAATATTGTGCCACTCAATAGAAGTGAAGCAAGTTGGATCTTGGATTTTTACTTCACAATTTTTGGATCCTACAATAAACATCCAACTATTGAATCCAATTTTCCAACTTCTCTACATTAAGCTCATCATGTAGTAAAATCAAGCTTAAGATCAAGTTATAACAAAGGTAATTTGGACGAAGTTTTCTCTTTCTTCGAAGAATTTTTTTTTCTTTAACCAAAATAAGAAGAAGAAGAAGAAGAAGGTGGAAATGAAGTAGTCTTAGTAGGATCACCATATCCCTCCACTTTTACTGATGTATGACTTTCCATTGAATTATTTTTCTTGTGGTATAACTCCTCCACCATGGCTTTCATTGCCATGAAAGATTTTACAAAAATCCTCTTTGAAATTGATAGGATTCTCTCCTTTTGGTGACAACATTTCTCATCTTTGCATTGTTAGCCTAAAAAGCATTTCATGTTCATATTCCTCTAATAATTCTTCTCCTCATTTTATTTTTTATTGAGAAATCATCCACACTTGTAATTCTTAACAAACTTTCTCTGATACCAAACTTGACCCAAAAATATATGACTTGATTTGCATTAATTAAGTGTGAGTTAACTTTAAAGAACAAGAAAGGACTAAAATGAAATCATTAACAACAAATAAAATTAGAGACAATAAATTGATATTGGTAACATATTTCACCTAATGTGGGCTACATCTCTAAGTTTGCTTCTAGTGGAATGGCCTCTTAAATTATGATGCAAAAGGTGAAAAAATTACATCAAAACACAATCCTCGGGCTAATTCTATGTTCTATTGCAGCTCAATGATTTCCAGAAACATGAAAAATACACTTCCCCCTTTTTTTGTCCTCCAAAAGGCCTAGAATTGAAACTTTTACAAAATATAGTGTAAAACTATGCTTAAAAGCAATAGTTTTCTAACTGTATAACACAAAAGTCATCCCCAAATGCATTGGAAAAGGTATGGTTATGTAGTATTCAAGCACAATAGAACTAGGGTCGAGTGTGCACACTATAAAATTTGTAATGATAGGAGACAAATTTGCGAAATAAAACCACATGAGTTTTGGCCCATAACAAGAAACACGGTTGTGGCCTACTGGTATAGGAGGTCGCAAAGGAAATATAGCCAATGGTTAGCTCATGAGATTTAAACCTATCAACACCATTTTTTCAACAAAAAAATATTTAACTCTTTAAATATAATCTCATTTTCACCACTTAACAAGTGGTTCTGATGGCTTAAATGTAGGAGATATTATTTGTAACTTAGAGGTCAGTGGTTCAAACCACCTACTTAACAATCACACTGATACAAATTTTAATCGACCTAATAGAATTTGGCCTATTGGATGATGCCATGTGGTGGATTTTTATTAGTCTATGTCACATCCAAATCAACTTCCACATAATCCATCCATGTCATATTGCCAAGTGTCCTAACCATGTCAACAGACTCGTCCATGTGTCATACTTTGATTAGTCCATATATCACCATCCATACTACCATGTCGTCATCTATAAAACTACATTTCATTGTTCATATTGTCATGTGCCTACTCTTGGTGATGCCACGTGGAATACCTACGATTTTTTTTTCCTTGTGGTACACAAAATTTAGATAGCCATAACTTTCTCATCATATTTGAATTTTTTGTTATCATCACTATCATTTGATTTTTCATAAGGACATTCAAATGCATAGTGACCTATTCTACCAAACTCAAAAAACTTGAATGAAAGGTTACATTTGAACTTTCAAGTTCCCTTTTTCAACTTTCTTACAAATTTGGCTTCCTGTTCGTCTTATTCATGACTAAAGTCTTCATGGATAATTTTCTTGTTTATTTCTTTGGTTGCTTTAGATGCCATTTCTCTTGATCCTAAATTCTCCTTTTGTATTCCCATTTCGCATGTTGTCAGAATTCCATGAAGAGTGTCCATATTCATATTTTGAAGGTCTAATAATTCCTCAATAGCTAAAAAATTTGGATTAAATCTTGAGGGAAGCGATATTAATAATTTGTGAACAAATTCACACTCCTTAATGTTGAAAATGTAACTAGTGTCGGTATTCATAATGCTATGAAAATGTATCATTAATGTATTTATTTATTTATTATTATTACATTTCATTTATTATTCAAAGCATGTTCTTCATGCTTATATATTCAAAATTAAAATTATTTTGAGTCAAATAAAATGCACTTGAGTCATGTCCCATTTGGAAATTTGTAAGAAAAATATTTTGAATTTGATATTGAGTCAAAGTGCACCAAAATGGTCAAAGTCAACCCTCCTTGGGATCAATCATCCTGGGCCTATAAGAGCCAACATTTCGACCTCTTGGAATTCTATATACAAGAATCCAGTTCAACCTAATTGACGATCATCAAATTGACCATCAAGATATTTCTAAATTCAATGAGAAAGAGGAGTAAAAGGAAGTCAAAAGAGAGAGAAAAGGATGAAGTCAAAATAAAGAGAAAACTCAAGTTTGACCGAAAATTTGACCAAGGAGAAGCTCGCATGTGTGGTCTAAAATTTGTGCATAGAGCAGAAATTTCCTAAGGTTTCCATAAGGATGACTTTTGGCATGCTTCTACCGGCCTTTAATTTTAGTACATTGACTATATTTCAACAGTTTGACTATCATTAAATTTGATTAGAGTTGATCAGATTTGTAGGATAATTTGAGGAGGGTTGGACTTGAAATTTTGGTGGCAATGATGTATCCTTGTCTTGGTCTTGGAAGTGTCATTTTGATCCGATTCTATAAGAGAAGTATTGGTTGGGTTTTACCCTTTGCGCGATTTTTCCTTGGCTTGGAGCCTAATTTATGGTGTCTTTTTTTGTTGCACTATGATCTCTATATTCTTTTTTTTAATGGTAATTTATTGAAAATAATAAAGGAAAAACAAAAGAAGAACAAAAAAAATAAGAAAAATAAATAAATTCACAAGTAATTGTCATGTTCCCTTACATTGGAATTTCAACATGGTATCAGAGCTAAGGAATATTGAAGAAGCAAGGTATGTGGTGTTGAGCTAAGTATGTAGCTACTATCCAAACTCTATTTTGAAGTAAAAATCCAAATATGTGGTCTAATATCAAGATGGAAACAATGGTCTGAAATCTATAACATTTTTCCAAAAGATCCATATCAAGATCTATTCTTTGGGTGAATTCTAAGGTAAAGGCTACTTTAGGAGGTTTGTACCCTTATTACCATATGAAATTTGTCTTAAGGCCGAATATATAAATTTTTCTATGGTTTGGTTACTAATCCAAGCCATAGAGAATTCTAGGTGAATACCTAGAAGAGAAGATCAATATCTCGTTGTGAAGATATTATTACTTAGAACCTATAAAATTACCATGGACTGTCGTTTAATCAATGATTCAATATAATTTTAAGTTCTCAATACAAATATGTCTATACAAATAAGTTTTATGGCGAGTCTTTGGGACCAATTCTAAGCATCCTAGTGAAATGAAAATCTTAAAGGATACAAGACACATATTATCCCTATGATGAAAAGAAAGGAAACATATTCTCTGAAGACATTTGAAGCTTAATGTGGATCTCACTTTGGTAACATAATTATGAAATTTAAGGAATATAAAATGACACCTAGAAACAACAATTTAAGGACCAAAACTATACATGGCATCCAAAATATTTTTGAATAATCAAATGATGAATTTTTCCTTTGAAAATTTGATTTTTGTGGCATCATATGAGTGGCACTACATTCTATGATTCTATGTGAGCTTTGAGGGACATTACTGGATGCGAAGAATAGAGTTTATATGTTAAGGTCTGAAAATTGTCATGAAATCCAAGGTTCATAATATTTGTGACAAATGCAAGAAAATAAGAGTACTTTTGATAACTGAAGAGTAGGATACTTGCTCAAAGAACTTGGGAAGTTAATCAAAAGTGAAAATCTGAAGTGAAGGTCTCTATGGAACTTTTGATGCATATAAAAATACGAGTTATGATTTTAAAGGCATATAAAGCAAGTCAAGGAACAAAAAATATTTATGAAATATCACTCTAAAGGGTCAAGCTCCTCTGTGGGATATCGTTGTGCAAGATGAATGAATTTTTTTGTCTTAGAGGACTTAAATTATGGGATATGTTGACTCTTTGGAAAATAAACAAATTACTAAGAAATAATGGTGATAAGGAAGCTCATCTCTATGGCACATAATAATCGAACCTATGATGCTGAGTCATGTGGTCTAAGAAGCCATTGAAGTATGATCCAAATTCTAGGTTGAAGTTGTAATGATCCTAATTCCCTGGAAAAAAAAACACTCACTACAAGGAAAAGACATTCTAGAAGAGATTTTTGGGGAGGCCACTGTAAAAATAGCCCAAAAAATTATTTGTAGTAGAGGTCACTAGTAAAGGTGGGCATGCAGGTTTTTTTTGGATGAAACGTCTAAAATATACAAACGTGCTAGTGCTTTACCATCCATACAAGCACCAATGTTGCATATAACATGGTGCACCATGGGATTTTTTTTTATAAAATAAAAAAACATGGTGTGCTAAATAACAAAATGCATCGGTGCTTGAATATTTGATAGCATAGGTGTCCTTCATATACTCAAACGTCCTAGTGCATACCAATAAGGAGCACCATTGCAGTTTTAAATTTTAGAAAAAAATGGTGCTATTTTCTAGCGATGGTCCGGTGAGGTAAAATTATCACAACGCCTTGGGGCATATTCCAAAGCACACCGCTAGGTGGTTTTTAATTTATAAAAGAGTGGTGCTATAGTAAAACCACAAAACTGGTGCGTTACCTGTATAGAAACGCCTTGGGTGTCTCGAGTAAAGCACCACGTTATTTTTTAATTAAAAAAAATTGCAGTTCTTTTGGATATATCCCTCCTTAGTGCGGTTAGAGAAACACACTAGAGGAGGGTTAAATAGAAAAACCCTCTTGGACGTAATTTTCATTTTTACCATCTATAGTGCGAGAGCTCTCTAAAGCACCACTGTCACTCTTTCCATAAGCAAGTTCCGTGACATTGGTGCTTCTCTTTCTCACCATCTTTCCGTACCATGCTCACTGTTTGAGTTTCCAATTTTTTCAAATGGTGTTTAAATTTGTTTTTCTCCATTACGTGTCCATAATTCCTCCCCGATGACCAAATTTCCGGGTAATGTCTATATTGATTTCTACTTTAATTTTTTAGCGGATTAGAATTTCAAATTATGTTAAATATTCCATTGTTTTTAGAAAAAATAAATTCATTGTGCAGTGCACTCGATATGTTTGGATCACACCGGGCACGGTGCGCCATGTAAATTTACAGGGTGCATCGCATTTCGGTGTATGAACATAAGGCACCGTTATTGTTGCAGTGTGTTTAGTAAAAAAAATTCACTAGGAAGGTTGCAACAAATTTTATGTTGGTGCATCACTCTCGGTGTGTTTATATTTACCAAATGCATCGCAAAAATAATATTTAAAAATATTCCTATAGCTTGGCATGTTCGATAACCTGAAATTTTCGTACCAATGCAAAAAGGTTATTCGTGCATACCGATGCACAAGTGTGCCACACCACTATCAAAAGTTAAATTTATGAAACAACAATGATGCGTCATACTTATGTGAACACTGATATCTGTGCAGTTAAAGTTGAAATAGCATTGACATCGGTGCATGACTCTGTTTTGAGCACACCAATGATTTATTTATTTATTTGAAAGTTATGTTTCCATATTTATAAACAAATGTTTCATTTAATAAAAAAAAAATGAATTTTATGTATAAGGCTGATGCATTTTATATGTTAATCATGTAGTAAAGACATCAGAAGAGGGAGAAACGATAGGAGCAAGAGCAGTAGGCAGACCCATACAATATGGTGGGAACATATTAGGGAAAAGAGAGGGCAAGGGATTTAAACCCTCACCCTATTACTGTAGTGACCTGATCGCTCTTGAGGAATGTAGGCCTCCTCAAATACTATGAGGATTATACATCCCAAAAGGTACACTTTGTATTATTGGCGCATCTAATCCACTGATGGAGTTCCTAGGAGAAGGTTTTCTTGTGTTAGTCCTAGGGCGTGGTATAGGGTCACTAAAGAGGCCATATACTTTATCTCTGGCCTATCCAGGAGAGGGGAGGGTTTTACCTAGTTCCTTGATTCTACCCATGGTGTTGCAGCTCAGAGTCAGATTGCATACACCCAGAGATATATCGGGCCTCATGCGGTCCGTCCATCATATTTTCAGGTATATGGTGGATAGCTACGAATTTATTATTTTGCTGCAGAGGAGGTTAGGTGCCTCTCGTTCTTAGTCATCACTATTTCACACTTTAATAGTGATGGGAAGCACACTAGTTTCTCTCTTTTATATTATTTTTATTATTTTATTCAGGTTCCACGTTGCATCAGATGGTTTGCCATTTTTTTGAGATAGTTTTGCATGGCTTTAGATAAATGTCGTGAATTGAGACATGGGAGGGAGAACTTCCCTTTCAATTTTGAGTTATTTATTTATTTTTTGAGAGGTTTCCAGAGATGAGACCTACATTTTACCATCGCCCTCTGAGGCAGATCTCTGAGGTCCATATGCGCATGTGGGGGCAGATGATACCCAAGAGGGGCCTGCTAGAGTATGCGGCTAGTATTTCTCCTGAGGCACTAATGCTATTGGCTAGTGAGGATTTGTCACATTGGTGTTTCCATATGTAGGGATTAATTGGATAGGGTGTCCCAACATATTCTTCACAGAAGCTGAGCCTCTAGATGATAGAGGTAATATTAATATTTTCTTTAAATTAATCTAGTTTCATTTTCTTATTTTAAGGAATTAGAATAATATTTATTCTAGCATGTTCTTTAACTTGTTTAATGAAATTGTCTAATTATTTTTCAGTACTATATATTTTATATACATCAATGCATTCGATGGGGACATGCATCCTCCCCCACTGGATGTCGAAGGAGATTAGGAGATGGGCAAGGCCCAAGAGGGTGAAGCACATCCTCAATGGGGCATGGGAATTCGGGGCCATAGGGCTGGTCTATGAGTTTGGATGGACTCTTGGGAAAAATTGGCTAGAGTTTTGTTTTATGTGGGAGTTTTCCCTATGAGGGCTTGTGATATCACCACAGATCCTAGTTTCATGGGTTTTTATAGGGATTGTCTGCACTACATGATGTCTCTTATGCGACATATCATCAGAGCTAGTAGGGCAGTAATGACGATGAGGGATGCAGGACAAAATCATACAGTGGTAGATAAATTAGATGAGGGTGGTGATGATGATGATTAGGGTGATGATCATGACCATGATGATGAGGGTGGTGATCATGATTCTTTTGGTAGTACCACCACATCGGATCATGGCCGTTAGGGTGTCGGTGATCCTTCTAGTAGTGCACCTCCTCATCAGTCACCTGATGATGAGATGTGTTGGAATCATGATTGTTGTTAGACCAAAAATCATAGGCATTAGTCTCTGATACAATTTCTAGAGTTAGGATTAACGAGAGGCGGTTAGTCCATGACGCAAAACACACAGGGAGTGTTGAACCCAATGTCCAACAATCTCACCTCAGTTGAGTTCGACGGGGGTTGATCATCTAGTAGTTAACCATCCATCTTCTTCTACTACAAATCAACATGGCACTACATTTTTTTTATCAGATATTTGATTGCACTTATTTGACTTGATGTAGTTATTTGACTTATGTGTATATATATATATATATATAGTTCATTTTTTTGGTTCATGCATTTATATGTTGGTGTTGATGTGTATATTGTTAGGTCATGTTATATATGTTCATTTAATGTGCTTGCAGATAGATGTGTATGTGATAACAATTATTTGACTTGAGATTTAAATTAATTTGAGGATGTGTGTGGTGATGATGTTAGATTACAATGTTTGTGTTTTTTTAGATGTGATCACGATGATGATGCCCTATTAGATTATTAGATTTATGTGCTAATTAATAACGTTTATATGTGCTAGAGGTGTATATAATTATATGATGGTAGTGAATTCAAATGTGTATCTTAGATAATATTTATGATTGTTTGATGGTTATCATCATGATTTTTATTTTTATGAAATGATATTTATTATAGATTATTTATTGGTGAACTTATATCAAAATTTTATATATGAAATTACATGCAAAATGAATTACTTTAAAAAAAATGGAAATATATTTTTATAAATTACAAAGTTTAGTATAGTTGAAACTATGATTGTAAAATTACAATAAATATTTTTATATTACATAGATAGTTCATTGATATTCAATCTAACTTAATTAGTAAAATATTTCAATATTGACAAGGAAAAAACAATTAAAGGTAAAATAATTTAGTTAGTTCTTAATAAGGCGAAAATGTGTAACTCATTCAATTTTTAATATAAAATATTATTAATAATAAATTATTCAAAAATACAATTTAACTAATTCAATATTGGTTTATAAAACTCAATATATTATTAAATTTAAAAAAGTTAAGTCACAATTTTTTATAACCTACAACCTAGACCCATCTTAACTTTGGATCTACCAAGCACTGAGAGAGATCAAATCTCTTTAGATGCAAACATCTTTTAAAATGAAAAGAGATTTGATCCCTCAAGGTGCTTGGTAGATTTGGAGTTAAGATGGATCTAGGCTGGAATAATATATATGTAGTTGACATCGAAATATTTTATTTATAATTCACATTCTCCACATTAAAATGTTAAAATATGCCCCCTCATTATTTTTTGTTGTATGTATACATTTGATTATTGTTATTATTAATATTTTCTAAAATATTACATATCAAATCCATATTGAACATTTAAAAGTTTAAAAATGTCCCTCATACATTGAATTAGAAAGCAACTATTAATGGAATAAGAATACTCTCAATCTTTCTCACTAAAGTGAAAATATAAGAAAATTTTCAATTTCAATTAATTTACTTTTCTCTATATAAAGTACCTATAAAATTATGTTATTTAATATGGACATTGAAATATTTTATTTTTGTTTTACATATCACATGTAAATGGAACACAAAATGGATTACACATAATGTAATATCAACAAGCGCTACATAGTAGCTAGTCCTCTTGCTTAGTTTACATATAACTAAATTATAATAAAAATACTGAATTCAAATTAGTGTTAAGGTTTAGAATTCCATCAATTTGAGTTTTACTGATTGGTAAAGTCATTATCTGTGCAATTAAAGAGCAAGGCCTTGATTTCAATGACTATGCAAATACAACTTTAAAAAAATATAATATGTTATACTTGCATTTACATTTGAACTACATTAGTTGTCCAAATCAAGGTTGTTTGTCTGTTGAAATTTGCAACAAGAAACAGTGAAATTGGCATCCAGAAATAAAATCCAGAAATTGGCACCTAGAAATGTCTACCATGTGAGGCTTTTGATTTAGTTATCCATTAATTAAATTGAAAGTAAATTCTAATTTCATCTCGTAACAAATTCTATCAGTTAACTAAATGAGATAGACTTAGTTAGCTCAAGAATTTCGAGTTGAGGGTCAAAGGTGAGGCATGTAGAGTGATTCTATTATTTTCACGGGCCAGTTGTAGTCGTAGCACTAGTGTGGTGTGAGTGTAATCAATTAAATCAAATTATTTGAGTTAAAATCAGTTTAACTAGTTCTAACTGAGTGGTGATCTAGTGAGAGGTCAAGTGAATTAAATTAGATTTAATTCAAAAGTAGTGATCTACCAAGTAATTGATGATTCACTATTAATAACCGAATGCATGTCAATTCCGATGACGATTGAGTTGAGACAGAGGTTAAAGGGAAGTTAACTATCAGTTGTATTATTAGAAAATTTCCCGAGCTCAATTATAAATTCGGAGGAAGTATCCATTGGGATTGCGTGAGCAAGGCTGGGCTAATCAGGGGTTGAGAATTGGCTAAGTGTTGGTCAGTTTTTCCTAAGAATTGCTAGTCAGTTTTGAGTAGGATCAGGGTGAGAAAATCGGTAGAGTGCAAGATTTTCTAGGTGTGAGAAAACATTGTATTGTTTCATGCTTCTTTGACTATTTACAATATATGATAGAGGGGTTTTGAGCAGGTGCTTTCCCCAGATACATCTTGTGTTGTGTGATTTATTATTTCTTTATCTTACTTACATGTGATTGAGCGATCATGTTTTATATTTCGAAAATATAGTAGAAGGATTCAATATCTTGTTTTAGTACATTACATGATCGGATGGAATCCATTGGTATATATAATTTCTATATGGTATCAGAGCTATGTTAGATATTTTATACATGGTATCAGAGCGCCAATAATCACAATAGAAGAGAAGAAATTGAGTTTGTCTTGAACAGGTTAAAATTTACAGATTTATTCTTCAGGGTCCAGCAGCAGATGAAGATATCTTTCAATGGCTTGAGACTCGAATATGCACTCAAGGGAAATTAGAATTATATTGCATGGAAGGAAAGGATGGAGGCAATGTTGGAGGACAACAGGTTGAAGTAATTCATATATTTTTATATTCCAAAGCCTGTAGCAACATATGCCCAACTTCTTGATGCATGCAGAAGAAGGTAGCAAAGGAGACAAGGATCTTGTTGGAGGGAGTTTGAGATCATATTGTCTCGAGTCTCCATGGGAAGGTGACTTCATATGCTATGTGGAAGGCCTTAAGAGATATGTTTTAGAATAGCAGCGACCAAAGGAATTTTGCGCTGAAGGACAAGCTTAGAAAGATCAAGAAGGAGGAGGGCGAGACGATACCAATACACTTGGAAAAGTTCACTCAATGTCGAGATGAGCTTGGAAGTGTTTTTGTGAGCGTAGTCTTTGATGAATTGGTGAGCATAAAACTTCTAGGCCTTCCCAAGAGTTGGCATAGTTACCAGGGCTCTGTGAATGGGAGGGAGAAGTTACCAAATTGGGTGTAATATTCCCAATTAGCCATGAGCTAGTTGGAATATTAATTTTTGTTTTATTGTCTTGTTTTATGAATAAGAGGACAATGGAGGTCCATAATTCTCCTTAATAATGAATAAATCAATTCCAATGTAAAAGGAAAACATCTTGGTAGCTTAACTAAGCACCCTTAGGTGTAAAAAGGGTCTAGAACATCTTGACTGGGTCAACTTTGACCAAATCAATAACGCTGTCATGGAGGAGTGGCAATCAATGAGGGACAACACAGTTTGAGATGGAGACACCTTGCATGGAGGAAGGGTCATAAATGAATGGGTCTTAGGGTTTGAAATCTCACATCTTATAAAAGGAAGAGGATGGTAGCCATATTCATTATGTTGATGTATTTGATATTTCTGAATATATGGTGTGTTTAGACATATAGCTTTCTTTGGTTGTTTAGCTAAGCTTGTAAGTGTTCTTTAGCACTGGGTCTTCCTGATCAAAAATCCCACCTCTTCCATTGAGAATCTCTTGGAGGAGACTTGTACTTCACTTCCACTATCAAGCATTTGGCCAAAGCTTCATCTTACATCTATAGTGCAGATACTGTTGAGGGTTGAGTTGTTTTTCAGGTTGCAATAGTGGAGACCATCTTTGGGTCACTTCAATGCATATTTTTAGTGGCGAAGGGTTCCTTTCCATTGAGAGGACAGTAAGAAAGGCCCTTGAGCATATTTTCAGATCTTGGCATTAGGCCATATATTTATTTTCCCCTATAAAGTAGTTTCTTTCCAGATCTGCGTTATTTTAAGGGAGGAGTTGCAGGGTGGTTTCAGTACACCATTTGGAGAGGAGGTTTGCTAAAGAAGGAATAAATCTTTCATCTAGGAGATCTATTGGAGGAGGCTGCACTATTGCTTATATCAGATCATTCACACTTTCCAGATCTATGTGTTGCAGTGAATCTTCAGCCCTAGGGCTTTGATTCCTATCTTGTACATGGTGTATTTCTGAAAACCCTTGTGGGGTTCTTAATTGGAGGTTGTGTAGTGCCTGGAGCTGTATTAGATCTATCTTTTGTGGCATATATCAGCCCATGAAATTTTGTATACTCATTTTCTGTAGCAGTGCTTTTAAAACTACGCTGTAGCAGTCTTCCAGCTCTTTGATATATAGTAGCATCACCTCTTTTGAGGGTTTGTTCCATTGGAGGCTTGTTATATCTTCTTGTACATCTTATGGCCCAATTATTATGCATATTTTGTTGCCGTTATTATGATTAGAAGGTCTCCATATTTGCCTCAAATTTTGATCTAATGTTTACACTGCTATTTCCAAGGTTTTGCACTATATTCCTACTTTTCCCATTTGGGGATATCACAGTGGTATCAGAGCATAATATTGGCACAACCTGTGCATATTGAAAAGCCAATATGTCATATGAATAAGGAGATCCTCTTATTGATAGAGAGAAGAGGTATCAAAGGAGAAGACACCATAATTTTGATTATACAAATGACAAAGAAGACAAGGGTAAAACCCCTTTATCCGGAGGAGAAGATGAAGAGAAAGAGTTTCCTAAGATTATTCTCAAAGCTATGTAAGAAATTTATAGAGAAATAAAGGAGATGAGAATGGATAGATACAAGGAATCCCCTAAAGGATTTTAGTATGGTGAAGGCTCTGACATTTCTCATCACTGGAGTGATCAACCAATGCAGAAACAACAAGTTTCCCAACGCTCTAAAATGCCTACATTATTAGAAGTGGGAAATGAAGGGTTTCAAGAACAAGAATCCCTTGAAGACTATTTCATGGAGTATGAGTCTCAATCTCAGAGATTCAAGGACCACTTGAGTTTTCAAGAATTTTTTCAATTAAAGGACAACAGGAGACCCAAGCATCACAATAGAGGTGGAGGATTCATTCATAATCATGATCTACACTGCACTATGGGAAGATTTGTCTTACCCAAATTTGATGGGTCATCCAAATGCACTGCAAAATCATGGGTTGAGAAGCTTCACATCTACTTCCTGCTGAAAAAAGTTCCAGAAATGGAGGCCATTAAGATAGCAGCGCTGCACCTTGAGGGCGAAGCACATGATTGGTGGTTCCTTGGCTTGTCTACGTTGGGTCATGTCAATGTGACTACATATTCATAGTTCAAAAGGAGGTTGGTGGAGAGGTTTGATAGAAGAGATCTTGAAGCACCATTCATGGGGCTTGCAAAGCTTAAGCAATCAGGTAATCCAGAAACTTACATTTCTGAGTTTTTATAACTTTCTGTTATGGTTCCTGATTTATCTGCAACAAGAAGGGTCTATATGTTTGATGGGTTATATGAACCTCTTCATGGGTTGGTTAAGTCTACCAAGCCCACTACCCTTCAAGGTATCATTGAAAGGGCTACATATCTTCAAGATGCCTTGCCAAAAGCAAAGACAACATTTCAGCACAAGCCCTCTTTTCCATCAAAGGGAAAAGATGAGAAGGCTCCTCTTTCAAAGGAGAGCCAAAATAAAAAACCTCTTGATGATGATGTCCGAAGACATTTGAGGAGGAGGAAGCTTTTTTCACATGCCAAGAATCTTGGGTACCCAGACATAAATGTGCAACAGGAAAGGCACACTACATAGAGGTCTTCTCAGATGATGAAGAGGAAGAAGAAGATGAACCAAGAAGAGGTCACAGCGTTGACACAGTAGGAGATGAACCAAAGCCATCAGGAGATGGGAATGGTGCATTTTCTCCAATTGGAGGGGCTCTTGAATCATTGAGAGAAGTACCTAAGTACTTGACCTTGAGGGTTTGAGGTTCCATCTTAGATCAGAGGGTTTCTGTTTTGATTAACAATGGGGCTACCCATAATTTTATTAATGCCCAACAAGTGCAAAGGAGGGCAATACCCACTAATGATTTTGAGGGATTTTCTGTTTTGGTCCCAGGAGATAAAACTATGAAATGCGTGCATTATGTTCCACCCTTATCTGTCACCATGGGGACATATACATTTAATGATTACTTCTTTATGGTTGACATACTTGACACTAATGTTATATTGGGTGTGCAGTGGTTGATTACTTTGGGAAAGGTCACCACAGATTAGGAGACTTTGCAGATGGAAAGGCAGGATAGAAAGAGTGGAAAAACTCAGATGATTAAGGGCATGCACACATATCCCTCACATACAACTTCCACACAAAAATCAGAGATGGATTTTCGCAGTGGAAGCACATAACTTTGGCCCATGGGATATTATTATTTTGTGGAAAACCACCCGAGGGGCCACCTGATCCAGATTTGGTGAGACATGTCTCACATCATGATGCACCATTCATAGATCCAGGAGGAATGGGAGCATTAGAAGGCCATGATACAACGCCGAGAGTCTTGGGTAGACTCAAGGAGGAGGGATACACTCTCCCAACATCATCATTACCCACTCTCATTTCAAATTCTGCGCTATGGGAGGAGAAGCATGGGAGGGATAGCAACCTTCCAACATATACCTTTGGCATGGGAGATGTCAAGGAGAATGGAAGCGATATGAAAAATGTTCTTTGTGATAGATCATCAGCACTATCACTATGGAAGATTGATCCATATTGGAAATCCCAATTGTTGGTGGATTATTCCAAGGATCTTTTTACATGCATGATAATTGATGGCTAGCTATATGAAGAGGGCTAGTCAATCCAAGAAGAAGTCATATAATATCATGGTAGGATCTTCTTATCTAGAGCTTCCAAGCTTAAGGAGAAGTTGCTACAAAGAGCACACGAAGAATTCCTTTTCAGCCATATTTATTCCATGAGATCCTACAACACTATCATGGAGAGCTACACTTGGGAGGGATTTGAAGAGGAACTATATCATCATTTTCAAAGATTCATGAACCATGTGGAGTTGGGAGAGATACATAACTCAATGAAGGAGTTATCACAACCACCTCTTTCCTCTTTTGGAATGAGAGGGGATCTATTTATGGACCACTCCATTTGTATGAGCGGGAATTTTGGTAAGGAACATGCTTATGTACATGATGTTTCATTTGATGATTACTTTCATTCTTTTACCATGTATATGCAGGCCATAGCTCCAAGGAGGAGCGTTCTTCCATATAAAATTCATGGCCAAATTTGGGCCATAAAAATTTCTAGACATGTCCACTACCTAGGAGGATATAGGGAGATTTTGTATCATTGTGGGTGCACTCCAAAGGCACCAAACATATCTCACATTTTCAGCCATTGTCAGAAGACTTGGGTGGCAATTAAGTGGTGGGGAAACCACTTACCACATCATTATCTGATGCAGTTAGGAGATATACTACACTGGTTCCACATGTGGGACTATGACCCACCTCCATTTATGCATATTTATGTTTGTATGTACTTAGTTTTGATCCCATACATTGATGATGTACTTATCCTTTTTATGGGAATGATTGGAGGGAGGATGGGCGGATTGTATGTGCCCTATGGAAGAGAAATTCTCCATGTTCATTATGCTACATGTTTCAGGGAGAACATTGGGAAAACCATGTTTGTTTCATTGGATCTATTTTTTCCTTGTGGGATGAATCATTTGCATCTCATGAGAACTTTGGAGGAACATTTCATGGAAGGATGGATTGGGAGACACTTAGCTTATGAAGGAATCTTATCACATGATGGTGTCACCAATGATGGAGGAGAAGAGTTGCAACACTCACCTTGTCAGTTGTTTGAGGACAAGCAACATTTGGGAAGGGAGGACTGTAATATTCCCAATTAGCCATGAGCTAGTTGGAATATTAATTTTTGTTTTTATGTCTTGTTTTATGAATAAGAGGACAATGGAGGTCCATAATTCTCCTTAATAATGAATAAATCAATGCCAATCTAAAAGGAAAACATCTTGGCAGCTTAACTAAGCACCCTTAAGTGTAAAAAGGGGTTGAAACATCTTGACTGGGTCAACTTTGGCCAAATCAACAATGCTGTCATGGAGGAGTGGAAATCAATGAGGGACAACCCGGTTTTATATGGAGACACCTTGCATGGAGGTAGGGTCATAAATGAATGGGGCTTAGGGTTTGGAAGATCACATCTTATAAAAGGAAGAGGATGACAACCATATTCATTATGTTGATGTATTTGATATTTCTGAATATATCGTTTGTTTAGACATATAACTTTCTTTGGATGTTTAGCTAAGATTGCAAGTGCTGTTTAGCACTAGGTGTTCCTGATCGGGAATCCCACCTCTTCCATTGAGAAGCTCTTGGAGGAGACTTTTACTTCACTTCCATTATTAGGCATTTGGCCAAAGCTTCATCTTACATCTACAACGTAGATCCTATTGAGGGTTGAGTTGTTTTGAAGGTTACAACAGTGGAGACCATATTTGGGTCACTTCAATGATTATTTTCAGTGGAGAAGGGTTCTTTTCCATTGGGAGGATAGTAAGGAAGGCCCTTGAGCATATTTTCAGATCTTGGCATCAGGCCATATATTTATTTGCCCCTACAACACAATTTATTTCCAGATCTGCGTTATTTTAAGGGAGGAGTTGCAGGGTGGTTTCAGTACACCATTTGGAGAGGAGTTTTTCTAGAGAAGGGATCAACCTTTCATCTAGGAGATCTATTAGAGGAGGCTACACTATTGCTTATATCAGATCAGCCACACTTTCCAGATCTATGTGTTGCATTGAATCTTTAACTCTAGGGCTTTGATTCCTATCTTGTACATGGTGTATTTCTGAAAATCCTTGTGGGGTTCTTCATTGGAGGTTGTATAATGCCTAGATATATATTAGATCTATATTTTGTGGCATATATCAGCCCATGAAATTTTTTATACTCATTTTTTGTAGCAGTGTTTTTAAAACTGAGCTGTAGCAGTCTTCCAGCTCTTTGATATATAGTAGCAGCACCTCTTTTTAGGGTTTGGTCCATTGGAGGCTTGTTATATCTTCTTGTACATATTATGGCCCATTTATTATGCATATTTTGATGTTGTCATTATTATTAGAAGGTCTCCATATTGGCCTCAAATTTTGATCTAATATTTACACTGTTATTTCCAAGGTTTTGCACTATATTCTTGCTTTTCCCATTTGGGAATATTACATTGGGAGTGACCATGGTTGGATTTGGTAATAGAAGAGATAAGGTGGAGCATCAGAGACGGGACCTCCAACACCAACAAAGAAGAATATTATCCATTACTGGGAAAACAAAATAAGGCAAAGGGAAAGAAATCCCAAGGCAAAGAGGGCAAGAGAGACTTGTCTAATATTAGGTGTTTTCACTGTAACGAGCATGGGAACTATGCTTTGAATTGTGCACGGAAGAAGGCAAGCGAGAAGGAGCCTGTAATTGCAGCGGGTGAAGCATTGGCTTCACAGTTCGAGCTTGATTTTACTCTCATTTCATGCATGGCCAGCACTATAGTGGGATGCATGTGGTATCTAGACAACGATGCCTCGTTCCATACGACGGGGAATAAAGATCTATTTAGTGACTTTGAGGAGAAGGACCTCCAAAAAAACATAGAGTTTGAAGATGACGGGAGGTATAACATGACCAACATAGGTACAATTACCTTTCAGAGGGAGTCTGGCTCCCCTCTTAGACTAGCAGATGTTTTTTATGTTCCAGGCCTAAGGAAGAATCTTGCCTCCGTAGTGGTATTGTAAGACCATGGTTATGAGGTGATGTTTAGAAAAGGAAAGGTGTCCTTAAACACATAGCCACGTGATAGGTGAAGCAGATCGGTTCAAGAGTCAAGGACTTGTATGCTCTTGAGGTTGAGGATGCACGGAAGGCTTTGAGGAGAAAAGCAGTGGTTAATTACTTGGTGGTTGAGAGGGAGAAATTATCTATCAACATGCAACCTCAGAATAAGTCTCAGAAGGTTGTGGAGCAGCCACAATTGGAGAAGAAAAGAGGAGACCAAGTGGAAGAGTCCACTCAAGTACAGACCTCCAGGAGGGGGAAATTTCGAGCTAGAAAGGTAGAGGGAGTACATGCAACTATACCTCCAGGTGTGAGGCAGGGTGATGTGAATATATGATCCCAAGAACAAATTTGGTCATGGTCCATTAAGATGGTGTGTCTCATGGATCAAACCTGGCTATGAGGAGCCCACAATACAATAATAGCAGGAAGGATTAGTTATATTGATGCAGTCAGATGTCAGGAGGACAAAAATCAGAGTGATAGATGTCGGATACTGGAGCACAGATCAGAGTTGGCAGCAGTGCAGAGGGCACAGAGGTAGATTTCAGCAGCAGCGTAGAGAGTCCAGTAGACATGTACAGTAGGATCTAGCAGTTAGAAGACTCTTATGACAAATGCATTATACTAATTCATTTGTTTGGAGGTTATTCAGTTTCAGGAGAGTTGCATGTGAGAACAACACTAGAGAAGTGATGCATGCAAAAATATTCCAAAGGTAATAGATCGAGATAGATTGATTCCTTTCTTGTTGACAGGGAGTGTTGAAATTTGCAACAAGAAACAGTGAAATTGGCATCCAGAAATAAAATCCAGAAAATGGCTACCATATGAGGCTTTTGATTTAATTATCCCTTAATTAAATTGAAAGTAAATTGTAATTTCATCTCATAACAACTTCTATAAGTTAACTAAGTGAGATAGACTTAGTTAGCTCGAGAATTTTGAGTTGAGGGTAAAAGGTGAGACATGTATAATGATTCTATTAGTTTTAGGGTCCAGTTGCAATTGTAGCACTAGTGTGGTGTGAGTGTAATCAGTTAACTCAAATTAATTGAGTTAAAATCAGTTTAACTAGTTCTAACTGAGTGATGAACTAGAGAGAGGTCAAGTGAATTAAATTATATTTAATTCAATAGTGATCTACCAAGTAACTGATGATTCACTATTAATATTTGCATGCATGTCAATTTTGATGACGATCGAGTTGAGACAGAGGTTAAAGGGAAGTTAACTATCATTTGTATTATTAGCGAATTGCCTGAGCATAATTATTAAGTTAGAGGAAGGATCCATAGGGATTGCATAGTCAAGGAAGGTTGATTATACTATTTAATAGGGATTAATTTCCTAGGGATTGCATGAGCAAGGCTGAGCTAAGCAGGGGCTGAGAATTGGCTAATTGTTCGTTAATTTTTCCTGAGAATTGCTAATCAGTTTTGAGTAGGATTAGGGTGAGACGATCGGTAGAGTGCAAGATTTTCTTGGTGTAAGAAAGAATTTTATTGTTTCATGATTCTTTGACTATGTAAAATATATTATAGAGGGGTTTTGAGCATGTGCTTTTCCCAAATACATCTTATGTTGTGTGATTTATTATTTCTTTCTTTTACTTACTTGTGATTGAGCTTTTGTGTTTATATTCCATAAATATACTAAAATGATTCAGTATCTTGGTTTAGTACATTACATGATCAGATTGAATCCATTGGTATGTATAATTTCTAAATAAGTTCTACATGGTATCAGAGTCGTGTTAGATATTTTCTACACCGTCCAAGTCAAAAATTATGTATTTTATTTCTTAAATTTTGAACTAAAATATTCAATAAAAAAACCTTCTAGATAATTATTAGTTTATAAAAATACATATATTTTATCTTCAAAATTTTAATTTATAATTGAAAATAATAATAATAATAATAATACTGATTTATTATTTTGTTTAGAAAAATGTGTATGCTTTATTTTATTAAAATTTGAATTTAGATTTTAACCCTAAAAAATGATATGTATATGTATATGTATATGTATATGTATATGTATATGTATATGTATATGTATATGTATATGTATATGTATATGTATATGTATATGTATATATATATATATATATATATATATATATATATATATATATATATATATATATATATATATATATATATATAATTGATTTTTTAATATAATTATTTGTTTATAAAAAGTATTGATATGACAAGAATAAGTACTTTGCATTAATAAAATGTAATGATTGCAAAATCACGGTTTATGATGTATTTTACAATAAGATGTTCAAATTCTCACCCAATAGCAGCAAAGATAAACACTATAAAAAAAAATAGTTTATATAGTTGGACTTTATTAAATCAAAACAAATTTCATAATAATATTATTTCTTGTCATGTGAAAAAATTACATTTCTTCCTTGTCATAAAAAGTAAATTATATATTTTTACTCATTATATTTCTTCCTCATAATAAAATTAAATTATTTTTTCTTACTTTTAGTTACTTTATATCTCTATATAAAGTTATATAAGAGTAACACATAAATTGAAGTATTGTAATTATTGTCATTACTATTTTTAATTTGTTAATTTAAACTCTCTCATATGTTGTAGAGTGCTCACCACAACTAATTTAAATTTAATATAGCTTAAATAATTCTATTTTTATAAAAAATTAATTTATTACTAAAGTTATGAGATTTTCAAGCAATTTAAATTTAATATTTATAACAACTCTTACCAATTTAAATTAGAAATTTTTCTTTCTAAAGATGAGGATAAAGAAATGTAACAAAGGCTTCATGTGAAGTTGTAGTTGGGAATTTTCTCTATTGGAGATTCTAGGTTAAAGAGGCAAGTGATGTTTTTCTTCTAGTAATAAAGGTATAACATTTTGATGCTATTTTGGTTCTTTATTTGTTTTTGTACTATAATTGAAAATAATAATAATAATAATACTGATTTATTATTTTGTTTATAAAAATGTGTATGCTTTATTTTATTAAAATTTGAATTTAGATTTTAACCTTAAAAAATGATATATGTGTGTGTGTGTGTGTGTGCAATTAATTTTTTAATATAATTATTTGTTTATAAAAAGTATTGATATGACAAGAATAAGTACTTTGCATTAATAAAATGTAATGATTGCAAAATCACGGTTTATGATGTATTTTACAATAAGATGTTCAAATTCTCACCCAATAGCAGCAAAGATAAACACTATAAAAAAAAATAGTTTATATAGTTGGACTTTGTTAAATCAAAACAAATTTCATAATAATATTATTTCTTGTCATGTGAAAAAATTACATTTCTTCCTTGTCATAAAAAGTAAATTATATATTTTTACTCATTATATTTCATAATAAAATTAAAATTATTTTTTTCTTACTTTCGCCATTTTTATATCTCTATATAAAGTTATATAAATACGTAAATTGAAGTATTGTAATTATTGTCAATATTATTTTTAATTTGTTAATTTAAACTTTCCTCATATGTTGTAGAGTGCTCACCACAAATAATTTAAATTTAATATAACTTAAATAATTTACTATAAAAAATTAATTTATTACTAAAGTTACATATTTTCAAGCAATTTTTTCAAATTTAATATTTATGAATAAATTTTACCAATTTAAATTATAAATTTTTCTTTTTCAAAGATGAGGATAAAGAAATTGCAAATAAAGGCTTCATGTGAAGTTGTAGTTGTGGGGATTTTCTATCGTATTCTAGGTTAAAGAGGCATTTTTTTCTTTGAAAATGTGCATATAATATTTCATGCTATTTTGGTTCTTTATTTTTTTTTGTACTATAATTGAAAATAATAATAATAATAATACTGATTTATTATTTTGTTTATAAAAATGTGTATGCTTTATTTTATTAAAATTTGAATTTAGATTTTAACCTTAAAAAATGATTTATATATGTGTGTGTGTGTGTGTAATTAATTTTTTAATATAATTATTTGTTTATAAAAAGTATTGATATGACAAGAATAAGTACTTTGCATTAATAAAATGTAATGATTGCAAAATGAGGGTTTATGATGTATTTTACAATAAGATGTTCAAATTCTCACCCAATAGCAGCAAAGATAAACACTATAAAAAAATAGTTTATATAGTTGGACTTTGTTAAATCAAAACAAATTTCATAATAATATTATTTCTTGTCATGTGAAAAAATTACATTTCTTCCTTGTCATAAAAAGTAAATTATATATTTTTACTCATTATATTTCTTCCTCATAATAAAAGTTAAATTATTTTTTCTTACTTTCAGTTACTTTATATCTCTATATAAAGTTATATAAGAGTAACACGTAAATTGAAGTATTGTAATTATTGTCATTACTATTTTTAATTTGTTAATTTAAACTCTCTCATATGTTGTAGAGTGCTCACCACAACTAATTTAAATTTAATATAACTTAAATAATTCTATTTTTATAAAAAATTAATTTATTACTAAAGTTATGAGATTTTCAAGCAATTTAAATTTAATATTTATAACAACTCTTACCAATTTAAATTATAAATTTTTCTTTCTAAAGATGAGGATAAAGAAATGTACCAAAGGCTTCATGTGAAGTTGTAGTTGGGGATTTTCTCTATTGGAGATTCTAGGTTAAAGAGGCAAGTGATTTTTTTCTTCTAGTAATAAAGATATAACATTTTGATGCTATTTTGGTTCTTTATTTGTTTTTGTACTGGTTTAAATTTAACTCTTTTTAATAATAAATATGAGTTAAATATTACAAAAATGATAATATATTAGATTTAAACTTTTGACAAATAATATATTTGATTATTTCTTAATGAAAAACTCGAAAAATATTATTTTTTCCACATAATTATCGAGATAATCACTAAAATTCATGTTTTTCACATTTATCCTAGCTAATATTACATCATGTTCACAATGATAAAGAGATATATACTTTAAATAATTTAGTTATAAATACATAAAAAAATAGATATTTATTTCACATAATCTAAATAGGAAACAAAAATGCATCACCAAGTCTATTTGAAATTCAAACAAAATCCTCTTAATCACCATCACAAGTTCAGTGTGCTTGATATGTTCTTCTTGTACTGGTGCGATCATATTTATGAAATGCACCACACAAATAATATTTAAACATATAGTTATAGCTCGGCGCATTCGATAACATGAAATTTTTGTACCAATGCTAAAACGTTATACATGCGTACCAGTGCATAAGTGTGACACACCGCTATGAAAAATTAAATTTGTGAATTAACAACAATGCATCAAAGGTATTTGTGCACAGATTCTGGTGCAGTTTTGTTTTAAAGTGCACCATATCCAATGCATGACTGTGTTTTTGGCACAACGATGATTTTTTGTTTTATTTTTAAATTTATTTATTTATTGAAAGTTATGTTTCCACATTAATAGATATATTTTTCATTTAATAAAAATAAATTGTGAATCTTACCAACTATATTATAAAATGCCAACAAAACCAATAAAAAAATAATATAATTAGCGAAATAATGAAAACAAAAACATACAACAATAGTATAAATGATGAAATAACAAAAGTACATATCACTCTCCATTTTAATCACCCTAATTATCTTCCTCGCTTGACATGATAACACTATTGTTCTAAAAAATGTGTTTTAATCTAGATTCGTGTCTTAATACGAACCACTGATCCCTATCCAACACATTTGGGTAAAAAAGCACCTAGTTGCAGTGTTTTGGGAAAACATAAGGTTCCCTAACTTCATGCCACATCTTTCTAGAGTTGATAGATATCAACCCACTATCATGATCTTCCTTTGCATTATTCTGATCAAATTTGTTCCACCATGTGCACTTAAAAATAACACATTGGAATGAAGAGAAGTCCACTTGAATGATCTCTTGTATCTTTCAAATGTAACCTAATGTACCCTGCATTAGTTTTGATCGCAGTGGCTAGCATGACTAGATTGGTTGAACTCGACTTCCACTCCACAGTCTTGTGTGATGCATCCATCATCGACATCCTCAGTGTGAAAATGATGTCCATATGCCCACACAGATGGAAACAAATGAACCTATAAAAAAGTGAAAAAATCACAATGTCATGTGTCTAATAACGTGAAAATAATTAAAAATATAAAATATGTATATATATGTTACAATTCAAGGGTGTAGTATGAAGTTAAAACTATACAGAAAGAGAATATAATTACAAAGTTGTTGCACTCAATCCCTATGTTTAGCACATCCTTTTCAACACACGAGTAACGATCAGATGCACCATATTTCTCTGTGACTTGATCAACAACCCAATTGTTAGGGAATGTCATTGGCATATTTTATTTTAAATGTTCAGTATAAGACACACTTTTACCATTCATCCGTTTGAATTATTTTATGTCACTCTCCCATTTTCTCCTCTTCTCTTCATGCAAGGTGACCCACAGTTGTGTCTTTTCCATATTGTAAAGAATGAATATGGATTCAATTTCTAAATTTGTTGATGATCAAACCAAACCAACATATATATAGTACGTATGAGATCAAAATATGCATTAATATGAAGTTCAGTGTCAACAGTTATTGTTTAGTAATTTGAAAAACAATAAGCCTGCACTTACTCTTTATCACACATCTCTTTCCATTCATTTCGATAAGCTCCCCTTCTCTTTTGTCTTCATCCATTTTGTCGTCCCAAATCATAACACCTAGTGTGTTTTTGATCTGCTTGATGTACTCACTAACATAATAAAAATATTCATACGATATATACCCCTCTTCCATAGACCCCTCGGGTTTTTCATTTTGTTGAAAAAAACTTTCAATTTCTTCATGTAACTTTCTAAGAATAACATCCAATGACAAGAAATGACCCCAACTAATTCAACCTCATATACTAGGTGAATTAGAATATGCACCTAAAAATCAATGAAACTCTTCGGCAACTCCTTCTCAAACATACAACAATCTCAACTATCTCTTGACGCCACCATGGAATGCTAGCCATATGAATATCCTTTGATATGATCCAATGTAAAAATAGTACATTATACAAAAAATAATGATAAAATATCCAATTACATAAAAAAATAATAATAAAATCATGTTTCTGACATAAGTACTCTTAGAAGGCTAAAATGGCCATGCGATTTCAACCTCGATAAACAATCTGTTGGTGTTCCGAGATTTAGAAGATTGGTAGACCAAATGCACAGGGTAACATCAGACCAGTCTTTGGAGTCCTAAAACCTAGCCTTCTTGCAGAGAGGGCTCTCTCTATTTATATGCAAAGGATGTGAACTTGTTTGCTTTAGATGGTTGATTTTAGGCTAGTTATTAAGTGTAGGGTTTGTTGTTTGTTTTGGTTGGGTAAGATGATCTAGTAGAATAGATGTAATGAGGAAATTTTCAAGTCATTGGGAAATGGAGTCTGTAAAGGTCTTGAAAGGTTCATCAATATATCGGGGAGCATCACAGGGAAAATCTAACTTGGTCAATGGATCTTCAAGGTTTTTAAGGGCAATGAGATGGGCATCAATTGTGAGAAATAAAAGTAGGACAAAGGGAAATTAAGAATCATTTATCATGTAACTTTATCAAGAAGGGACTTAAATATCATAAGAATAAACATGCAATCAATAGACAGGGTAGACCATAAATTATTTGATTCAACTTAAGCAGATAATTATTCAAGACAAACATTCCAATAAAATATAGAAGGCGAGAAACTCATTTAACTTCTAGTGATTTCACCTTCAAGGATAGAAAAAATTTAAGACACACATATAACTGTAATCAGAGAAGAGGGAGCACCTAAAACATCTTTGATTATAGCTATGAAGATCTCCAAAACAATTATTTAAGCAAGTACAAAGGGTATGATCGAAACAAAACCTCTTTGATAGACCTAAGTAATGGTACTTTAGAGAGAGACTTCAAGAATAGTGTTTAGTGACATCAAACAAGCAGGGCTAGCCATAAATAATCTTTGATACCTATTGTATTAAACCATTCATGAAATAAAAAATCTTAGGGGGTCTAGAGATCAATTAAGAATTCTCTAAAATGTCCTAACAGAGGAAAACATAAAGACAGTGAAGAACAAAAATAGCTAAGGTGCCTTTGAAAACATTTCTTAGTCTAAATCCTTTGTTCTATTGCAGTATAGAAAGATGGAAACATAATGAAACAGGAAAAAACAATAACATAATAGAAGCACTTCACCATAAACCAAGCTCAGGGATCCTGCAAGCAAGCCTCCTCCATCAACAAACAAATCAAGGCATTCACAAGCTCCAAGACATCAATTTCCTTTCAACCTCCAAAAGACTATGTATTACTTCAAAAAGTCATCAAATTCCAACAAGATAATGAGCTCAAATGCAGTATTTATCTGCAAATGAGGAGGTGAAGCTGATTTTAGGGTTTGGGTGTCATTTATTACAGAGTTAATGAATTTTTTACCTTGAATACCATGCAAGGCTCAAGGAAAAAATATATGAAGATACTTCTCTGGATAATAAATCCTATCTTAACTTATAAGAGAATATTTGTAAAATGTTTGACTTTAAGGCCTATTAATAACTTTTACAATAACTGTTTGGTAGATAGAAAATATCTCTGACTCAGTGCAATAATTGTTTAATGCTTTATTGAAGGGAACAAAGCATTAGGTGGCAATTTTTTTTTTTAAATAAGTAACTGTCTGTAGGTGAAATTAATTCGAATTTTCTTTGGGTTAATCTACCTCATGTTTTGTCTTTAATCTTTGTCTTTAGGCCTTGTCTGTTTGTTCATATTATGTTTTTTCTTTAATCCGTTTTAACTCTGCCTGTTTATTAATCCCTTTGATTAATCTTTCTGATCTTCTATCTTTATCATTTAATCTCTACTTTAGCTAGATAATCTTCTGTTTTTATGCTTTTTATTAGTGATTAGCCCTGTAATCCTTTAGTCTTCTTTTCTTCGTTGTCTCTCTAACTGTATTGGTTTGTTGCGTGCAGGGTATGCTTTCTGTCGTGGTAGGAGGGTTACTCGACCATCGATGATCATGTTTCATGGATGGTTTGTCTTGATACAAGACCTCTGGCCACTTTATGATTCAAATTAAAATCTTGGATCATCACCCAGAGGTTGATTTGGTCATTTTTTGGACTGTTGGAATGATTTTTAGGCATTCCGCCATTAAAATTGCACACAAAAACAACTTGTTTGTTTGAAAACCTACGGGGAGGGTGTTGACTTCATTTTCCGTGGTTTTGGGCTTTATCAAAAAGGTTTATAGAGGAGGAAATGGCTTGGGAGGCAGGGTTTCGAAGGCGGAACCAAGTAGAAGTTTGAACAGAGGTGGGAGGGTTTTGAAAAATGGCGCGGAGGGATAAGTGGTTTCGAGAATCCGGAAGTAGTTTATCGCGTGGTAGAAAGGCGGTAAGTGGTTTTTGGGAGGGGGCATGCGATATAGTCCAGAGTTTGATGCGTGGCAGGGAAAAACCACCCATTTCACACGAGTCGCAGGACATTAACCTCAACGCTATTATATATGCGATATGCGTCGGGGATCGTCGGATCTCGGGGTGAGAGATCGACGACCATTGCATGCCCTGGGGGTGGTGAGTAGGTGGTCAAATTAGTGGAGTGGAGGACATGTGGCACGTTTTCATTGGGTCGCGGGGTTAAATGGAGAATGGGCTCGGGGTGTTAATAAATCAAATAAATGCGTTGAGTTATAAGGTTTGAATGGGCACGGAGCAAAGTGGAAAGCGGGGCCCAGATTTTGATATAATAAGGGTTTAGAGGCCTTTTTATAAGGTTTATGGGGGGTTTGTAAAATAGAAAGGTCGGGGGTGGAAGTTATATAGACCGAGGCTTACGGATAATCGAGGTCAAGGTTACATGAGTGCGAGGGGGCTGGGTTTTTAGAGAAAAAGGGGCTTAGGTGTATATAACACAAGGGTGGGTTTTTAACATAAAAACATAGTTTATATATATATATATATATAGAAATGAAAATACCCGAGAGGCTTAATTTTTGATTTCAAACAATGTAAAAGGGGAATTTTACATTGTTTAATATATACAAAGGAAAAATGAGGAAGAGGGGTTTCCTTTAGGAAGGGAAAAATGGGTTTTTTAGAGGGAAAAAGGAGTAAATGAGAGAGGGGGTAGGGGGAGTGAAAAATGAGATCAATAGGCCCAAAAATGAAATCCTTTTGGATCAGTAAGGTGAATTTTAGAAGGCAGAGAGGGAAGAATATAGTGAAACAATTTGATTTAGGATAATGAAGGCAGTGAGATTTCTAAAACTCAAAATATTTCACAAATTTTGTTTTTAGAAATCTATGACCATAACTTAGTCATCTCCATAATAGCAAAAATTATTGATGACAAACACAATCTTCCACAATGAAGCAGTGTCGTAGTGAAGACCCATATCAATATCACACCCTCACATTAATTATAGCTTGCTTTGCCAAAGAAAGACCATATTTCTTTAAAATCCATGGGACATCTCCTTCTTTCAAAGACCAAGAGGGACCAACCTGTCCTCTAGTTTCTTGTCTTGGCCAATGTTCCTTTTTAGTTTTCAAAGAAATAAGATCTCTCTTGACAGCCAATGTGTCACTTTCTTTCAAATATATGTGCCTCCATAAAGAAGATGAAACATTTTTAAATATATTCATGGTACCTAGTAAGTGGGAAATCTTAAGATACTCCTAATATGGGAGATCATAAAATACATAATTCATTTTCATCCCAATGGGAAATTTCTCAAAATAGGTGTCAAAGAATTTTGGATCATCGAAAATACGTTCCCCATTTGAATCAAACATTTTTTCAAACTCCTTCTCCTTCTCTCTCTCGTATTCTCTAAGCCATTCAGCTAGTGTCATTATTGTATGCCTTTAGGTTATCTCTATTTTACCATTGAAAGCGGATGTTTCTTTTCTGTAAGGGTGTTTTTATGGGAGGAATACCCTGGAGCAATCATACGCTAGCTTTCATAGGTGGTCGGACCACCTAGCCTTTAGAGAAGGTCCAAAACATTTACATCCATGATACCCTTTTATTACAAGACCTATAAAATTATTATATACATGCTGACACATTAATGACCATGATGATTTGAACAATTGAAAAAATTTGAATTAATATGTGAAACAATATTGTTTCTAAACAAATCAATAAGAATGTAATTTACCATAGTAAACTTCTTATCCTGGATAATCATGTATATTGTAAGCACATATGCCATACAACATAAAAATCCTCTATGTTGTGACGGGTCTTGATACATTGTACACATGTATCCCTTCCCATAATCCCTTCAATTCATCTACCAATGGTTGTAAGTAGACGTCCATATTCTTCATTTTTCTTCTACTAGGGATTATGAGAGCCAACATAAGATGTTCATTCTTCATGAAAAACTATGGGGGATATTTTTATTGATCACTACTACAGGAAAAACAAATTAGTCGATGTTTTGGAGGGAATATGGGTTGACGTCAGCCATGGCTATGCTGAGTCATAGACTTCGTACTTCATCCTTGAATTTTTCAGGCCATGTATCCTCTATATGATTCATGGCTATTGAATTTGTTGGGATTAACATAACTCTTGACTCATGTAATATTCCCAAATTTTCACATGATATTTGGAATATTAGAGTTCTTAATTTTCTTAATGAATTAAGTAAATAAAAGGGTGAAGGGACCCATAATCCTCAAGATGAATAAATATCCACTTTTAATGTGTGAATCTGGATTAATTAAGCCTAGATATACATAAAGGAGGTAGTGGAGCAACTACTAATGTGAATGGATTGGAGATCATGTCTCATTAATGAGATAGATCATGGAGGTTAAAGCAGTCAACTAAGATCATGGAAGGCATCTAATGAAGGATCATAGAGCATTCATGATGAAGTGATGGGGGAAGTGGTGCAATTAATGCACACATGATGGAGAGGGTGTACAATGCATCTAAACAGATGGAGGACTTGGAGAGATAGCGTAGTCAAACATGGAGGATTATGTCCACATGCACAACGTGGTTTACAGGTGGGACAAGGCATGGGAAGGATCATAAACTATATAAAGGAGATGAAGAAAACAATGAAGGGAGGTTATTGATTATATATTTTGAGGTATATTTAGATCTGGAATTTTCATGTGACATTCCATACTTTTTTTGGCTGTTTAGCTAAGATTGCAAGTTTGTTTAGCACAAGGTGTTCCTGGTCGGGAATCCCTCCTCTTTCTTTGAGTAGCTCTGGAAAGAGGGTTGTACTTCATTATACATCAAGAATTAGTTCCATTTATCATTTCCATCATCTACAGAACATCAACCTTCATGAATTACACAATTTCTGAAGATCAGTTTGGAAGGTGGAGGTTGTCTTCAGTATTTCAGTTGGAGAACTGGTGTAGGATTATGCCTATCACCTTGGGCTTGAATATCAACATTCCCAGGGCTTCATTTCAGATTTGGAATCAGGCCAAACATTATTGACCTCCTATCAGCAACAGTCCCATCAAGGATTGTGCAGTCCATCATTGCAGATCCAAAGGAGGAAGGAAGTTACTAGTATTTCAATTAGTAATCCTATGAGGGATCATCCCCATCACTATTTCCATCAACCTGGAGTCTATTGCAGCATGTTTTAGCCTGCATAGAGCCTCTCCCTCTTGTACAACATAGTTTATGTAGCAATTTCCTATTCAGTTGCTGCAACTTGAAGGAGGAAGAAGAGGAGACAAGATCTAAAGCTCCTAGCTTGTAGATATGAAGGAGGGATCTACCCTCAAAGCTCAGATTTGTTTTTAGAACATATTGAAGTCATATTTAGATCATATCTAGCTTTGGATTTGTATAAACCAGCAAAAAAGGATCAAACCCTAGGAGGGTGATTTTCAAAAGTTATAGATCTAGAAAATCCTTTTTGGGTTATCTTGGGTTCCCATCACATTGGCCAGATCTTGAATCTTGGCATCATCAGAGCTCTTGAGCTCCCCAGATCTGCATTTCCTTTTGTAGCAGTTTCATGTATATCAATAGTAGAAGGGACATTACAATTTTTCTTCCTGTAAGCTCACTAGTTACACAGTGCTAGTTGTAGCATCATTGCTGGGTGATTCTAGACCATCTCTTGGGCTAGATCTACTCATATTTTTAACTTTGAGTAACTGAATCATCTCCATATAATAAAATGGCTTAGATTCTCTATATATTCTAATGTTGTCTCTATATTTATTGTTTACTTAGTTGCAGTTCTTATATTGTGTTTAAGTATTACTGCATTTCCCCTTTTGGGATATTATAGTGGTATCAGAGCATGATCTTTGGCTCAGCTTGTGGACACTTCATCTTTTGCATCAAAAGAAGAAGCAGATAGATGAGATATATCATGAAGGAGGATTATAGTTTTTCCACTCCTCTCTTTAGATCCATGCAACATCTCTCCAAGGAGGTCAATCAAATGAAGAAGGAAAGGAAAAAATAATATCTAAGAAGAAGATTTGATGAGGAAGGTCCTAGTACTTCCTATTAGCAAAGAAGAAGACCAGAGAATCATGTATCTCCTCATAGATTTGCTATACCCACTTTATTTGAAGGTGAAGTGTGTAGAAATGAAGAAAGGAAAAAAAATGAGACTCATGAGACTCTTAGTCTATATCTTGAAGAGTACAAGGCACAGTCTAGAGCATTCAAAGAGAGTCTAACTCTCCAAGAATTCTTTGAACTCAAAGAAGAAAGAAGATCCTATAGCAAAAATAGAGAAGAAAGAGGCACAGTAGATTTTATTTTCCCACATTTGATGGATCTTCCTTAAGAAATGTTAAGGCTTGGAGGAAAGAGTTAGATACATTTTTAATGCTACATCCTGTGGTTGAAAAAGAGGCTGTCTAGATAGAAGCACTTCATCTTTATGGTGAAGCCTATGATTGGTGGTTTAGTCACATGGAGCATGCAAGGGTGACTAAATATTCAGATTTCTTTCACAAGTTGAGGAAGAAGTTTGATGTGAGAATACCAGAGATGTGTCACAAAGTGACATTTCCTAAGGAAACACAGGAGGATTTCAATCTTGTCACTCTAGACAAGAAGGCACTACATTCACCACCTGCTGGAGAAGTACTTGCATCTAGAGAAGAGACACTTGCCACCTTGCAAGATAGTCTTGAGCTCTTGACATATAGAGTCCCATGCATGATTCAGGAGATGCATAAGGAAGAGGAGGAAGATTCCAATGTGGGTACATTGATAGAATAGCAACCATCACTCTTACTAGTAGTTGGAGACACCATTGTCTTGGTTGGAGGAACTCTTGTGTTCTGGAAAGAGGTTCCCACACATCAGTTGATACAAGGTATGCATACACATTCATCACCTATTATTTCAGTAGATATTATTGGAAATGATGGGGACATGCCATCAGGGCCAATGCATAACCAAGGGTTAGAGCAAAATGTTTATTTGAAGTAGCAACATATCATAGCGCAGAGGACCCTTGAACTAATCAAGGAGGAAATGAAAAGCTATCCCAGTTTTTCATGGATGGAATACATTCAAACCTTTGAGTTGAAGTGTGGAGTTTCAGAAAAAGGGATGAGCATTATCCTATGTACAATGACTGGTTATGAGATCAGTATTGTGCCTTGCTTTGAGACAACACATGTATTACCATGAAGATCTACAACGCTGTCACTTAGTAACAGTGATAAAGGAGGAGCCCCATTATTCTTGGAGCATTCTAAAGGTAGCTTCACTCATGAAGCAATGGAGGTTAAGATGGTAAATGGTAGACATCCTAAGATGAGAAATATTTTCTCCTTTCTTGATGATACTTTCTCAATGAGCATCTCACAACTCAAAGGGAGACTTCTATTTGCAGAAGATTCATAACCCCATTGGTTTTGGAAGGTCATGGATGAGAAGAAGATCTCATTAAGAGATCTCATTGGAGGTTCACTTCAACATTTCATGGAGTGCAAGGTTATTAATCAGTTTGGGGAGGATGGTATTCTACAAAGGGAGGATACCATGTTTATGCAGTACATCATTCATCATCCACATTGGGATGAGTGGGTGAGAATTATAAGAAAAGGGTTGCATGACCACTTGAAAATATATTACATAGGCCAACAAGAATATTGGTTATGTTTGTTGCTCTTGGGTGAGTTTGGTTACTACCCAAAGGCTGCTATTTCTTTGATCCATGCCTTGAAAAACACTCATGTGATGAAGAAGGAGGCATGTTTGCGTCAGTTGTTCTTGGGTGAGTATGGGTACTACCCAAAGGCTCATATTTATTGTCTCATGCCTTATGTATCAATGATAGTTTGCAGAAAAATAAGGCATGTTCATCTTTAAAGTTTTTAAGAGAGTTTGACCATCACATGACATCACCCATGTTTATGTGTTTTGTATTGTTTGTAATATGGCATAGTACTCTCATGATGTATGACAATGGAGTTTGCCTGTATTGGGCTGGTATGACATTATATATTTCCTTTAGCATGTTGATGTTACTCCATGATTCACATGAAGATGTGAAGAGGCAGCAAGATCTCTTGTTGCTCTGGTTGCTCTTGGGGGAGTTTGGCTTGCCCATATTACATGGAGGAGATGGTGGATGGCAGCAAGAGGCCCTACTCTGGCGGTTACTATTGGGGGAATATGGTTTGAAACTTTGGTCTACCCATATTTCTCTATTTATTATTTTGCATAATGTTGGAATGATGCTTGGAACCAACAGGGCCAACAGGGCTAAAGATGGGGGCATGTTAATGCTCAATGTACTTCATGAAGCATGGGATGAAGAGATGTATTGTGAGATGGAGATTTCCCTTTGTGGGAGGAACCACTATATTTTATGTATCTCATGTATTGATGATGATGTTGGACATAATATTATTGTAATTTGGTTCTTCATGGTGGAAGGAGGACATCTAACGATATAGTTGGAGGTCATTCTATGCATTTTTGAAAGACAACTTTGGAACCAAACATGCATGACACATTGTCGCAAATGGAGGAAGCCTTCCTTATGTGGATGCCATTTGGAGGGATATGGATGTATTTTGCATATACTTTTGCAGTTTCTTGAGGTCAAGCAACATTTTTCCGGGGAGGACTGTAATATTACCAAAATTTCACATGATATTTGGAATATTAGAGTTCTTAATATTATTAATGAATTAAGTAAATAAAAGGTTGTTGGGACCCATAATCCTCAAGATGAATAAATATCCAATTTTTATGTGTGAATGTGGATTAATTAAGCCTAGATATACATAAAGGAGGTAGTGGAGAAACTATTAATGTGAATGGATTGGATATCATGTCTCATTAATGAGATAGATCATGGAGGTTGTAGTTGTCAACTAAGATCATGGAAGGCATATAATGAAGGATCATAGAGTATTCATGATGAAGTGATGGAGGAAGTGGTGCAATTAATGAACACATGATGAAGAGGGTGTACAATGCATCTAGACATGATGGAGGACTTGAAGAGACAACGCAGTCAAACATGGAGGATTATGTCCACATGCACATCATAGTTTAGAGGTGGGCCAAGGCATGGGAAGGATCATAAAATATATAAAGGAGATGAAGAAAACAATGAAGGGAGGCTATTGATTATATATTTTGAGGTCTATTTAGATATGGAATTTTCATGTGACATTCCATGCTTTCTTTGGCTATTTAGCTAAGATTGCAAGTGTTATTTAGCACAGGGTGTTCTAGGTCGGGAATCCCTCCTCTTTCTTTGAGTATCTTTGGAAAGAGGGTTTTAATTCATTCTACATCAGGAATTGGTGCCATTTATCATTTCCATCATCTACAGAACATCTACCTTAAGGAATTACGCAATTTCTGAAGATCAGTTTGGAAGGTGGAGATTGTCTTCAGTATTTCAGCTGGAGAACCGGTGTAGGATTATTCCTATCACCTTGGGCTTGAAGATAAAAGTTCCCAGGGCTTCATTTCAGATCTGGAATCAGGCCAAACATTATTGACCTCCTATCAGTAGCAATCCCATCAAGGATTGTGCATTCCATCATTACAGATCCAAAGGAGGAAGGAAGTTACTAGTATTTCAGCTAGTAATCCTGTGAGGGATCATCCCCTCACTTTTCCATCACTAATTACATTAACCTGGATTCTATTGAAGCATATTTTAGCAAGCATATAGCCTCTCCCTCTTGTACAACATATTTTCTGTGAGCAACTACATATTCATTTGTTGCAACTTGAAGGAGGAAGAAGAGGAGACAAGATCTCAAGCTCCTAGCTTGTAGATCTGAAGGAGGGACCAACCCTCAAAGCTCAAATCTATTTGTAGAACATATTGCAACCATATTTAGATCAGATCTAGCTTCAAATCTATATAACCTAGCAGCAAAGGATCAAACCCTAGGAGGGTGATTTTCCAAAGTTGTAGATCTAGAAAATCCTTTCTGGGTTATCTTGGGTTCCCATCACATTGGCCAAATCTTGAATCTTGGCATCATCAGAGCTCCTGAGCTCCCTAGATCTGCATTTCCTTTTGTAGCAGTTTCATGTATATCGACAGCAGAAGGGACAACGTAGTGTTGTTTCCTATAAGCTCACTAGTTACACAGTGCTAGTTGTAGCATCATTGCAGGGTGCTTCTAGACCATCTCTTGGGCTAGATCTACTCATATTTTGTACCTTGTGTAACTAAATCATCTCCATATAATAAAATGGCTCAGCTTCTCTGTATATTCTGATGTTGTCTCTAGATTTATTGTTTACTTAGTTGCAGTTCTTATATTGTGTTTAAGTATTACTGCATTCCCCCTTTTGGGATATTACAACTCACTTCTGTGTGAGGCATGTCATCCCTGTAACGTAGCTAATTTTTTGTAATGAAAGAGTATTTGAATCCTTGGTATTATAGGCATGTGCCTCAATATATTATGAGTAGGACTATGTGATTTACTTTTTTTTTTTTAATTACGGTACTTGTCATGCCCACATTTGAGACATATTTCTTTATCATCATATTTTCCTTTATATATAATATGATCGTTTAAAAATGCATGATATGATATGTACTCAACACCCAACATTTTAAACAACTGCTTTGCCTCTTCGCAGCTACCACGCAAGACATTATCACTCTGAAGAACCTTATCTTTGAATATCCTGTAGTTGGTGGGGAATATAATTGTACAATGCCAATATTTAACATTAATAAAATTAATTTCTCATGTAATGTACTAAAACATAAGACTCAAATCTACTCTACTCATCTGTGGAAGAAAATTCATGATTGAGAACACATAAAAAACATGCATCGTGATTTAACACACATACACAAAGATTTATCTAGGGGAAAGTAATTGCTCAAAACCCCTTCCTATCGGTATTGCATTAATCAAAGAATTTGGATGAATACAATATGTTTTCTCAAACTTGAGCATAACCTGCACAAGTATCTTCTATTCTATACCTGACTAACTAACTTTGGCCAACACTTAGCCAATTTTCCTATCCTCCAAGCTCCTAATTTCTTTTTTTGTTTGATGAGGAACTTGATTGATCATGCATGTTAATTACCTCAATATTTTCTAGGAAAATTCATTCGACATGCCAAACTTTGCTTTCATGTTGTACATCAACATCCTTATCCCCAACTGAGTGGACTTTGACTTTCCACCAGGTCCAAAAAGAGGGGTGGTGGAAGCATATTTCAGGATTTTGAATAAGGTATCAGTGATATGAGAATCATCCACCATATCATCAAACTATAATGCATATAACAACATTGCCTCCATGGAAATTATATCGCGTAAGTAATCATCCATACCAACCTCCATTTGATTGCCTTCATTGTGAACTCGTGATGAAGAGATACTATTTTTGTAGTCGTTCCTAATTGATGAATCTAGATGTAGTGGGAATTTAATAGGTGGTTGATTCAACCAATATTTGTATGCTTCCTCTCTAATTCTTGCTCTTAATGAAACCTTCTTGAGTTGACATTGTTGTGGGGTGCTCCGAAAGATGGTAGGTGGGTCGCTCATCATCACTAGAATCCTAATTTAAAAAATTATTGAACGGAATTAGTACAATATAAATGATATTAGTAAGCATGTAAATGAAATTGGTTGGTTGAAATAACATTACACCAAACAATTATTACCATTGTTGATTTAATATTCCAAAATTATCATGCAGCTAATTGGAATATTAATTTTTTCTTTTGTCATTAGAGAGATGAATAAGTGGGTAGGGAGACCCATAAATCTCTTTAGTAGGAATAAAATCCCTCTTAATGTGAAAAGGGATCATTTTAATAGCTGGATAAAACACCTCCATGTGTGAACAGGGGTTAAATCATGTGGACAGGGTCAATGTTGACCAAATCAATAACGTTGGTATGGAGAGAGTGGCTCATCAATGACAGACAACACAATGTTAATGGGAGAAAGTCTCCATGAGAGTAATGGCTTTAATGAGTGGGACCCAAGGTGAGAAGGCTCACAATGCATATAAGGAAGGGTAAGGCAGCCATAGAGGACATGTTAGATGATTATTTATTTTGATCAAGATTTGTTAGGAGACATTTCTATGCATGCTTTTGCTGTTTAGCAGGGTCTACTGTACTGTTTAGTACAAGGGTGTTCCCGAGCGGGATCCCACACTCATCCTCGGGGGACTTCGAGTGCCTACTCAGGAGAGGTATTATTGAGCTACATATTCCACATCCAGGTATTAGGCCAAGCTTCAGTCTTCAGCTACAATGTAGTTTCTATTCAGAGTTGTGTTGTGTTGCAAGGTGTTGCAGTGGAGGATTGTTAGGGCCACTTTCAGTGTTTGTTTTTCAGTGGAGACGCATCCTTTCCATTGGGAGACTAGAAAGGAAGGTCAAAGTGCTTCATTTCATATTTTGGCACTAGGCCAACCTATTTCCACCTCCTACATTGCGGTTTCCCTCAAGGACTGCGTTATTTCAGTGAGTATTTGCAGTGGAGGTTCAATGCTTTAGTTGGAGGGTTAGATCTTCAGTGTTGGCATCAGCCTTTCACTTGGAGGATCTACTAGAGGAGATCTATAAATTCATATTAGTTTCAGCCACCTCCTTCCAATATTTAGTTGCAACTGCAATTCAGCCTCGGGGCTACATTCTAGCATTTTGGTATTTTGGGTATTTCCAAAAACCCTTTTTGGGTTGTCTTGGAAAAGTGTTTGGGAGCATAGATCTATATCCCTGGCACCTTTTTAGCTATGTAAAAGTAGATCCATATCATTGTACACATATAGTAGGACTATACTCATTAAAACTGCGCTGTCTTGGCTCATGGAATTTTTATAGCAGCTATAGTTCATGTATTGGCATATTTTCTTAGTGTATGCTTGTGTTGTATTTCTTGAGTGACTTGATCCTCAAGATTCTATGATCATTATGGCTAATATGTTTAATAATATGGTTGTACATTTGTCTCATATATTGGTGTATTGATATTCACTGCTACGTTTCCATTATTATTTTTCTATATTCATGTCTTTTCCATTTTTGGATATTACAGTGGTATTAGAGCATAACCATGGCTCAGTCTGTGAGTTTCAACCAATATTATATCAAGATAATAAGAAGAAGAAGCAGAAATAGAAGAGATCTAAAATTATGGAAGGAATGATATTTTCCTCATATCTTTTCAGATCTATGAAGGACCTCTCCAAGGAGGTCAAGAAAATGAGAATGGAGAGATGCAATGAGACCTCAAGAGGGTTTCAAGATGAGGAAGGTCCATGCACTTCCTATCAACAATAGAGAAAACCAATATTGCATAAATCTCCAAAGCAATCAACTATGTCTACTTTCTTTGAAGAGGAAGGTGAAAGACATGGAGATGGAGGAAAATTACATAATGAGATTCTAAGTGATTATATTGCAGAGTACAGGTCTCAATCAAGGGATTTCAAGGAGAATATAACTCTCCCGCAGTTCGTTCATCTCAAAGAAGAGAGGAGACCTTGTAGCAATAGAAGAAGAAAATACAATATATTTCTATTGTCTACATTTGATGGGTCATCCATATGCATAACAAGGGCTTGGAGAAGGAATTTAGATGCATTCTTCCAACTACATCCAATAGTAGAAAGAGAAGCTGTTGAGATTGCAGTGCTGCACCTTGAGGTTGAAGCAAACATTTGGTGGTTCAGCCATTTGAGACATGCAAGAGTGACTGCTTATGCAAATTTTACTCAAAGGTTGATCAAGAAGTTTGATAAGAAGAAACTGGAGGAAAAGCAACTCCCACCACCACTTGTTGCAGGAGTACTTGCATTAGGAGAAGGAACACTTGCATCTTTGCAAAGTGGTCTTGATCTCTTGACACTTAGAGTCCCATGCATTATTCATGAGATGCATGAGGAGGAGGAGAATTATACCAACGTTGGTGCAGCAGTAGAGGAGCAACCATCATCATCAACATCAGTTGGAGGAGTCATTACACTTGGGGGAGGAACCCTTGTAGCTCTACAAGAAGTTCCCAGCTTTACCAAGGTATGAAAAAATTTCCACTTCCTATTATTTTAGTACATCATATGGAGAGTTGTGGGAAAATGCCATCATGGAAATTGCATGACTTAGGGTCAAATCACACTGCTGATTTGGAGCAACAGACTATCACTGTGCAGAGGACCCCTGACAAGTTCAAGGAGGTGTATAGTCATCCTGGTTACTCATTGATGAGCTACACACAACACTTTGGGTGGGAGTGTAGAATTTTGGAGGATAGGATGATCATAATCCTAGTCAATCCAATACAGAACTGTATGTTCATCATTGTGCATGATAATGAGATAGAAGATACACCATCATGGAGATTAGCAGCACTGTCATTGAGCAGCAGTGATGATTTTGGGGCCCAACTATTATTGGGACATTCTGATGACCATTACACTTGTGTAGCATTGGATAAGCAGATGGTTGATGGAGGGCATCTTATGATGGATGAAATCTCCCATTATTATGATAGATCATTCTTGATGAGCACTTCACAGCTCAATGAGGATTTTTTTCCTACAATTTATTTGGATCCTTATGGGTTCAACATGGTCATTGATGAGTGGTCTTCATGTGGAGATCTCCAGGAGGTTGCACTTCAACATCCCATGAAGTGCAAAGATAGTGATCTTATTTGGAAGGATGGTACTATCCATTGGAGGAATACCAACTGGGAGCATGGTAGGAGGCACCCACATTTGGATGAATGGGTGAGGATGATGATGAGAAAGAGATTGGTGAGCCACTTGCAGATCTATGACACAGGGCAGCAAGAGGCATGGCTGCACTGGTTACTCTTGAAAGAGTTTGGCCATCATGTGACATATCCTTTTCCAAAGGGTGTGTTGTGGTTTGGGGCATTGCATGGTACCCATATGTTATGGCATCAATAGATTTGGTTGTATGGGATATTCTACAAGTTAACTATTATGATGTCACTTTATGACTTGTATGATGATGAGATGAGGAGGCAACAAAGGCTATTGTTGCTTTGGTTACTCTTGGGAGAGTATGGGCTGATTTTCTCCCATACTTTGCATGATGTTTCAGGAGTAGATGGTGGCACAATCATGGTGAAAAGGGGCTACTCCTTAGCTTTGGAGGATCAGGAGGTACTTCCACTTAGGAAGGAATCTCCCACATATATCGACATGATGGAAAATTACTTTGGCATGTGGCATGTCAAAGAATGGAGCTATGAGATGACAGGAGCCTTATCACAAAGGCCAACATCACTATCACTTGGGGGTATGTGTTTGTTAATGGAATGTTCCCAGGATCACTTCACATATGATGCACTTGATGAGAAAATAGGAGATGAGAGTTATGGAGTGGTGGATGGAGACATATAATACTATGATATGACCTTCTTGACTTGGATCTCCAAGCATAAGAAGAAGGCTTTACATGCAGTACATGGTTCATTCCTTTCCATTCACCAAGGTCTCATGGAGACATATCAGACCACTATGGAGAGATCATTCATGGGTCTCATTATCATCTTACTCTTAGTACATGGTAAGAGTTGTGTTTTTTCACTTATTGATCATCTAACAAAGTATTTGCATTCTCTTTCCATTTATGTGCAGTGGATTGCTCCACAAGAGGGCAAGTTTATATTTGGGCTTCATGGAATATCTAAGACCAATATGCTATTAATATGCTATGCTTATGCTCAGTTGATACACAATGCCATTTACTACTTTCTAGTAGATGAGAAAACATGCACAACTAGCAAATGGTTGGGAGAAAACTTGCCATATTATGTTCTGAAACAACAGTTAGCAAAACTATGCTGTAACTACTTGGGAAACTGTTGGTACCATTCATCACTACACATAACCTTCAATATATTTCTAATTTGGATCCCATATTTTGGTGATATTCTATTGACTTTATATGGGATGGTTTGGGAAAAAACTAGAGAGGGGGTCTTTGAAGATCCAGTTGTCCTTTTGTCTCTTGTGGGCAACATTATTGCAGCCGAAATTCAACAGCAACTCTAAAATTATCATAAGTGGAGAGAGAGACAACGTGGGGTAGAAAATTTGGTCTATCATGTTCAACTATATTGCATCCCACCTACATTGCAGGAGCCAAAGGTGGAGGAGTTTTTCCATGAGTTACCATTTTGGAGGGTAACTCATTTTGTGTAGATGATAGCTTGGGGATGGGAGCTTCACATGGGAATGAAGGTTCCCAATATTTTCAGATTCCATGCCTCAAGAAGGCCTCTAGACAGCATATAGTTTCCTCCATGGATATCCCTCTTCTTCATGATGAGAGCCATTTGAATTTGTCACCAAAGGCTAACTTGTACACTTGGGAGGAGAAACTAGGGGACATATTGATGAGAGAGAATCTTGTTCAATTGAGAAGATTATCATATGAGGATGCTACAAGAGGAGGAGAGGAGGCTCTTCAGTTCTATCCTTGTAGTTTCTTGAGGACAAACAACATTTGGGAGGGGAGGACTATAATATTCCAAAATTAGCATGCAACTAATTGGAATATTAATTTTTTCTTTTGTCATTAGATAGATGAATAAGTGGGTAGGGAGACCCATAAATATATTTAATAGGAATAAAATCCCTCTTAATGTGAAAATGGATCATTTTAATAGCTGGATAAAATAGCTCCATGTGTGAACAAGGGATAAATCACGTGGATAGCGTCAATGTTGACCAAATCAACTACGCTAGTATGGAGAGAGTGGCTCATCAATGAGAGACATGACAATGCTAATGGGAGAAAGTCTCCATGAGAGTAGTGGCTTTAATGAGTGGGACCTAGGTTGAGAAGACTCACAATGCATATAAGGAATGGCAAGGCAACCATATAGGACATGTTAGATGATTATTTATTTTGATCTTTTTAGATCTAGATTTTTCAGGAGACATTTCTATGCATGCTTTCACTGTTTAGCAGGGTCTGCTGTATTGTTTAGTACAAGGGTGTTCCCGAGCAGGAATCTCACACTCATCCTCGGAGGACTTCGAGTGCCTACTTAGGAGAGGTATTATTGAGTTGCATATTCCACATCCAAGCATCAGGCCAAGCTTCAGTCTTCAGCTACAACACAGTTTCTATTCAGAGTTGTGTTATGTTGCAAGGTGTTGTAGTGGAGGATTGTTAGGGCCACTTTCAGTGTTTTTTTTTTTTCAGTGGAGAGGCATATTTTCCAGTGGGAGACCAGCAAGGAACATCCAGGAGCTTCATTTCATATTGTTTCACTAGGCCAACCTATTTCCACCTCCTACAACATAATTTCCCTCAAGGACTATGTTATTTCAGTGAGTATTTGAAGTGGAGGTTTCAGTGCTTGAGTTGGAGGGTTAGATCTTCAGTGTTGGGATCAATGTTTCACTTGGAGGATCTATTGGAGGAGATCTATACATTCATATCAGTTTCAGCCACCTCCTTCCAGTATTCAGTTGCAACTGCAATTCAGATCTAGGGCTGCATTCCATAAAGACTTTTAAATAGTAAAAAATTATTCACCATTTCATTATTACCCAAAATTTCAAGTGACTTATTTGCAAGAGATACATACCAGGAGCATTGTGAAACAACATAATACTTTGGAGCAGAAGAAATATACATAAGATCAGAAGCTAAAAGGTATGGTAATTCACTCAAAAACCTGCATAGTAAAAATTCTAGATTTTATTATTTATTTCACTAATAAATGATTTTACAATTTCTGTTAGAGAGACATTTTGGGAGCACTGTGGAGCTACAAAATATTTTGGATTTGTAAAAATATCAAAAGTTGATGTTAAGTCTGAAATTTACCTATTTTTACCACTTATACTAAGCCTTTTTTCCCCCATTTTTGACATCTTTTTGCTCTTTAATTATACCTAGTTCGGCTATGTCATCTAATTTTGGCTAAAAAGGGTATCATAGGCCTAAGGTATATTGAAACAAAATTAGAAGTGTCATTTTATCTAATTTCAAGCATTCTTTGAACTGGTTGTTTCTTTATTGCATTGCTACTCTAACTAGCCTTGGACTCATGCGCGGATTTGTTAGATTCAAACAATTCCGCCAATCCTGTAGACAGGTCATACAGCCGAGATTCCTGTAGTTGTTCTGGATTTCCTGTAGATACGTCGATTTCCTGCAACCACCTCAAAATCTTGCAGTGATATTGACATACAACTTCAGCCACGCAACATAAATGGTCTAATCCATGCCTTCGGTCATGGATTAGACCCCACAACAATTTACTTTGTCAATTTTTATCTGTATTATGGACTGTAGGCTTAGTTTAGCAATATTTTTTGTTCAAAGCCAAATATGGGCTGCCAGAAATGTATAAAATTGGATGTAATTTTCTTATACGAGGAGTTCTTGGGTTGGGTTGGAAGCTGTTGTTATAGAGAATGATATCAGACTGTAATTGACTATTATTTCAGTTAATAAAATCATTTATGTTTTGTTTATTTTCCTGAGCAACTTCTTTAATATTTGAAGGAGATGTGAGTGAGGGAGGGCCCCCTTCGCTCACAACTCCTACAGTAGAGTGTGTGTTTATTTATGTTTTAATTATGCATTAATAATTTCCTGTAAAAGCTAGTGTTTCCTTTCTGTATTTCCTACAACAAACTATAGATTGGTTAAGTGAATTAATATTTTATGTTGATGAGCTCTTTTCATTTGGCCAATGCTTGGATTCATGCTTTTTAAGTTTGAACCTTGATTGGGATTGATTTATTTTATCTTTCCTACATTAGTATCAGCAAACACAAGTGTTATATAGGGATGATATATGCCGCTCCATAACCATTGCTGCAATAGTAGTGATACAGGAAAGTAGCATGAGTTGTTGATTATTGTTTAATCTTTATCTTTTCACGGTCAATATCAGCAATATTAAGTGCTATAGAGGGATGATATATGCCACTCCATAGCCTTTGCTGCGATAGTATTGACATGGGAAGGAAGAATTAGTGTTATTTGTATAGTCAATTAACACTTGCAGTAACCAGCCTGCATATACTGTGCACTGCATCTCATTAGTTTACCTTCTTGGGTTGACAATTTATATTGGTAGATTATACATGTATAATTTGACTCAACATTTTGGCGCCGTTTCCAGGGAGGTGCTAAGGGACGATATTGAAAGTGTTTTAGTTTTATTTTGTTGATTTTGTTTTCTTTTCAAGACTGGGGGAGTCGAAGTGCAAAGACACAAGGCAAAGCCTACGCACCCAAGAGGTCAGACACTCGCCAAATCCGTGGTGCCTCTAGTGAAGACCCTGATGCCTTCTTATTTGAGTTCGATGTACTCTACAGGAGCTATGACTATTCTTCCAATGCTCAAAAGCTGAAATTGTTTCCTGCTACATTGAAAGATGCAGCTCTCAGGTGGTTTATGGGGTTGGGATCAAACTCCATTGCAACTTGGGACGACATGAAGATGTTTTTGAAAAAATACCAGGATTACTGCAAAACGAGGGATCTCAAGGAAGAAATCTTTGGCATGACCCAGAAGGAAGGGGAGAGCCTCGAGGATTTGGTAGAAAGATTCCAATACAATTTACAAAGATCTAAGATGAATCAATTGGACAAAGAGACCAAGAGGACCATTTTGCTTAGGGCCATCAAACCAGAATATCTGGAGGTCTTAAATCTAATGGGAGTAGGTGATGTATCAAAGCTGAGTTATGATGATGTGTGTGAGCTTTGTAAAAGATATTCGAGAGGGAATTCCAAGGTTTGAGGTGGACCAAGAGATCCTTCTTCCAAGCTTGTCAAATCAATTGCCGGAGCTGGAGTAACTAGAGCTGAAATGGGTAATTTATTTGAAAATTTTAAAACTGATATTCTTAGCACTTTATCTTCACAATTGGATGTTTTGCAGGCTAAGAAAAAACAGGAGAACAGGATGAATTGGAGAAAGCCTTGGCGGTGTTCTGCTCCAAATGCAGGAAGAAACATGCTCTAAGGGAATGCCCTGTTGAGAGTATCGAGGTATGTCAAATTTGTGAGGCTGAGCATTCCACTGATCAATGTCCTTCTCTGCCTGAAATTAAGGCAACATACATAGCAGATCAAGGAGCTGTCAATGCACGTTATGCAATGGCACCTCAAAGACCATGGCAGCCACGTCCTACAGGTATGTCACAATCAAATTTTCAATTTCCTTATGCTCAAAATCAGATGTGGAATGTTCTAATGCCTTAGCAGCCTTGGCCTCCTCAACAGCCTTGGCAGGGGAACTATTCTTATCTAACTACACAGAGTTTCTGTAGAAATTATATAACTAATGCGTTATGTATCCAAGATTCTCCTGATCACACACTATTTGACTTCATGCACAATACATAATCTATTCCACTTATTGATCATCACATGCGGAAATTAAATCAATTGCAAAGCACACATGAGACCATAAAAAATCACACACATTAACATAGTGATTTAACGAGAAAGCCTGAAGCTGAAAACCCCAACTATACGTATATAATATATGTCATAGAGATCATGTAACAATCCTCATACAAAGCTAATCATATCAAGCTCTTAGTACAATACAATCGCTACACACTAATCAGGTCCGATCTAGCAAATCCATGCACCGATCCTTGCCACCTGCTAGCCTGCCTCTACTGCGCAATCCCTGCTGAAGAATGGCTCTGAATGAACTCAAATCCAATTCGGTATCAGGCAATCCTCATTGGCATCTCCATCCAGTGTTGGATGCAAACCATGCATCACTATAGTCACAACTGATAGTCACACTGCTCTTTCACCTATCTCTCCACTGGTCTCTACTGAAACTGTCCATGCACTGAAGTTAACTGATGTATTCTTTAGTTGATTAATGAGTTTATAATTAGTGAATTAATTAATAATTAATTCACACCACTCTCATTAGTGTATCAATCAGTTAGACTAGATACAACTAGCTCAACTATGTTTAGATTAGTTAAACTGAACACAACTCCATTAACTTCCTCAATCAACTCCACCAAACTCTCTCACATGAGTTCTAACTGAAGTATCCATGCAATAGCTCCACTTAACCCTTAGGAATAGCGCAATTCCTTCTGTCAGCTCCTGTGCCACATCTGTGCACTTAACTGAAGTGCTCCAAGAGAATAAGATAATGTTTAGAGTCCAAATATTATTAAGAGCTAATAATATTCGACATATCTATTTTTAGACTGGCAATATAAAAATAGATTCCGCCTAGTATGTCTAAAAATTGAAGTCCATCTATTTTTCCAACTTGACCAACCATCCACAAATAGATCCTGCAACTCATAGAATATGATCGACATGTCTAAAAATAGACATAGTCTAAAAATAGACTTTGCGCCAAAAATAGTCTGCGGGCCCACTTAGTGAAGGCAACTCTTTTCACTAACCTCATCATCTTGTTGAATCTCAACACTCCCTCTCAACAAGATAGGGATTATCTTCCATCCTAATCCTGTCTCTATGGTATTCGAATTTTCTCCTGGTGAGTGCCTTCATCAGAATATCAGTATCCTGATCCTCCATAGGAATGTAAGATAGTAACATGATCTTCTGCTGCACACAATCTCTGATATGATGGTACCGGATGTCAATATGTTTAGATCTATCATGAAATACTGGATTAACCCAGATTTTAATGCAACTCTGATTATCACAATATATCACAGTAGGATCTAAGTGTGAACTGAACAACCCGACCAGGATCTTCCTCATCCATATAGCCTCACATGCAGCCAAAATTGCTGCCATGTACTCGACCTCCGTTGAATTGAGTGCCACGGATCTCTGTTTCCTACTGTACCAAGAAACTGCTATAGACCCGATACTGAAAATCCCTCCAGATGTGCTCTTTATGTCCGTTGGGCTCCCTGCCCAATTTTCATCCGTGAATCCATGCAGCTTCACCTCATCCAACTGTTTGTACCACAGTCCATATCCCGATGTGCCTCTGAGATACCTCAGAACATGCTTGCCTGCCTTCCAAAAGAGCTTGGTAGGCTTAACCATAGCTTGTGAAAGCTGATTAATAGCATAGCATATGTCCGGTCGTATATTGACCAAATACATGAGCAAACCAACCAACTGTCGATAAATAGTGGCATCCACTACCTCTGCCGATGTAGCATCCTCTTTCCTCCAACCACCAGGAAGAGGAGTGTTGATAGGCTTGCAGCCTTGCATGTTGAACTTTTCTAGTATCTCCCGGGCATACTTGCCTTGAGACACAAATATTCCACCCTTCCGCTGCCAAATTTCCAATCTCAGGAAATAATGAAGGAGGCCCAAGTCCTTCATCTCAAACTCCTTTGAAAGATCCGCCTTACATGAAAGTATCAACTGTTCATCACCTATCAGTATCAAATCATCTACATAAATTACAATGATCAGCAACTTACCCTCCACCACAATCTGGTATAGGTTCAGATCTGCCTCACTCTTGGTGAATCCAAGTCCAGTGAAATAACTATCTATCAGTGTGTACCAAGCACGAGGTGCTTGTTTCAGCCCAGACAACGCTCTCTTGAGCCTGCACACATGCGACTCGCTGCTAAAGATTTTGAAACCTTCAGGCTACTCTATGTACACCTCCTCCTCGATGAATCCGTTGAGGAACGCAGTCTTCACATCCATCTAATGAATGCGCCAACCCATCTGCGCTGAGAGATCAAGGATGCTTCGTATGGAAGAATACCTTGCGACAGGTGCAAAGGTTTCTTCATAGTCGATCCCCTCAATCTGTGAGAAGCCCTGGGCAATAAATCTTACCTTGTACTTCTCGATGCTCCTGTCAGCAGCTTGCTTCACTTTGTAGATCCATCTCAAACCTACCACTGATTTCCCTTCCGGCCTTGGGACAATATCCCATGCACTGTTTCTGACAATCGAATCATACTCTTCCACCATGGCATCTACCCATGCAGGGTCCTCCACAGCTTCCTCGAAAGAGGATGGCTCTATCATGATACACTTGCTCATCATAGCCTTGTATCTAGTATATCGGTCAGGTGACTGTCTCTGTCTGCGCTGTGATGTAGGTGCTCCTACATTTTGCGCTGCATCAAGATTTAGTCGCTCAGCTTATCTATTGCGCTTCCGCCCTCTGATGTTTGGTGCTGCATGAGTGGTTTCTTCCACTCCATGAACCTCCTCTTGTGGCTGATCCACATCTTGAGGCTCATACATGGAACTAATAGCTCCTCATATGAATGCAAGTGTAGCTCCCTCAAGCGAACACTTCATGGCTTTCTCCTCATGAAATTTGATATCCCGTCGCACAACAGTCTTCTGACTGTCTGGAAAATACACACGATAATTGTGGGGTGTTTCTGTGTACCCCAAAAATATCCCAACCTCTACGGTTGGCTCCAGCTTCTTCCTGGCATCCTTCATCACATGAATGTAAATAGGTGAGCCAAAAATTTTCAAATGAGAAATATCAGGCTTCTTACCAGAAAACGCCTCTTCGGGTGTACTCATGCCAAGTACTCTATGAGGACAATGGTTTTGCACATAAACTGCAGTGTTGCATGCCTCAGCCCACAAGTGTATGGGAAGGCCCTGATCATGCAACATCGCCCGTGCAACACCCACGATCATTCTATTCTTCCTCTCCGTGACCCCATTCTGTTGTGGTTTATGAGGCGCTATGAGCTCTCTTCAAATTCCTTTTGCGCTGCAAAAGTCCTTGAATTCGCTAGAGATGAATTCACCACCATTATCACTCATTAGAGCCTTCACCTACTTCCCTGACTCTTTCTCAACCAGTGCCTTGAACTCACAGAACTTTGAGTATGTCTCGCTCTTCTTCTGCATGAAGAATATCCAACACTTACGAGAAAATTCATCAACAAATATCACATAATACTTGTGCTTTGTTGTCAAAGCTACCGAGAAAGGTCCACACACGTCTGTGTGAATTATCTCAAGGATCATCGTGGTGCGACTATCCTTCTCATGAATGGTGGCTTTCACAAATTTTCCAAAAATACATCCCTTGCACTGATCTAATTGCGCAAGTGTACCCTTGGGAAGCCCGGTAGAAATCTGCTGCAAAATTTTCAAAGCGCCATGGTGAAGATGGCCCAATCTCCTGTGCCACAATTCGCCCTCATCCCGGCTCACCACTCCTTCTACTTTTCCTGCCATTGCTGCACAGCCATCTACCTGCAATTGATAAAGGTTCTTAACTTGAACCACTATCCTCTGGGTTTCACCAGTTGCCTTAATGCGCAGGAAAGCCTTTCCCTCACTAAAGACAACATCATATCCCTTGTCTTCCAACATACCCACCGAGATCAGATTCTTCTTCAATCCTAGAACATGCATGACATCCTTCAATATGAAAGGTTTACCAGACTCCCCCTCAAAGGAAATGGTCCCGATACCAATTGCACTGTATCTACCATCGTCGCCCATCTCGATGTGCACTCCAAGATCCTTCTCATCCATATCACTAAAAAAATCTTTGTCTTCGATCATATGAAAAGACGCACCACTGTCAAGAAACCACACTGATCCCATCACACTTGAAACCAAGCATGCAATCAGTGAAAAATCCAACTCAATTTGTGAGGCTAAGGCCTCTCCAGCTGCAGATCCAAAAACCTGCTTATTTTTCTTCTTCTATGGACAATTAGTGGCATAATGTCCGTGTTGGTGACAGTGAAAGCACTTCACCTTGGACAAGTCCTGCTTCTTGCCTTTCGCACCGGATTGAGAAGGATTTTTCTTTCCCTTACATTTCCTTGCTTTGGCAGTGAAAGCGCAATTTTCTTCATCTTCATTCTTCGATGAAGATCCATCCCTGGTACCCCGCCTTATCTCCTCCTGCACAAGATCTGACCAAATTCGTTCGCATCTTGGCAGTTTCTCCTGACCATTGACAGAGTCCTCGTAGGAATGCCAACTCTTCGGAAGCCCAAGGAGATCCAATCTCACCAACTTCCTTTAACTCTTCATCTACAGTAACCCCCACACTTCCCAGCTCATCCCCGCACTGGACAAACTTTGTGAGGTACTTGGGTATACTTTCGCCTTTCTCCATTTTTATTTTTCTAAGCTTGTCTTTAAGCGCCAACTTCCTTTGGTCGCTTCTTCTTTGGAACAAGTCTGTCAAAGCTTTCCACATCAAGTATGGACTAGCTTTACCATGAAGGCTGGACACTACCTTCACACCTTCCAACAGAATCCTTCGAAATTTAGTTGTCTTCTTTTTCCATGTGTCAAGTGCGGCAGCATTGCTAGAAGCAGGTTTTGGAATTTTTGCATCTATGAACTCCTTCAACCCATTGTCATCTAGCACCGCCTCCATCTTGTCCTTCCATGCAATATAATTCAAGCTTCCCTCAAGGGCATACTCCAATCACAATCCATTGAAAGACATCTCAACTTTGACACCAAGAAAACACTGCAGCAAATTCAAATTCCACCAGCACAAAACTCAACCGCTTCAATAATTGTAATTGCTCTGATCAATATCGCTCTGATCAATATCGCTCTGATACCATGTAGAAATTATATAACTAATGCGTTATATATCAATATTCTCCTGATCAAACACTATTTGACTTCATGCACAATACATAATCTATTCCACTTATTTATCATCACATGCGGAAATTAAATCAATTGCAAAGCACACATGAAACCATAAAAATTCACACACATTAACACAGTGATTTAACGGGAAAGCCTGAAGCTAAAAACCCCAACTATCTGTATATAATATATTTCATAGATATCATGTAACAATCCCAATACAAAGCTGAACATGTCAAGCTCTTAGTACAATACAATCTCCACACACTAATCAGGTCCGATCTAGCAAATTCATGCACCGATCTCTTCCACCTGCTAGCCTGCCTCTACTGTGCAATCCCTGCTAAAGAATGGCTTTGAATGAACTTGAATCCACTTGGCTTGCATTGCGCAGTCCTCATTGGCATCTCCACTTAGTGTTGGATGCAAACCATGCATCACTATAGTCACAACTGATAGTCACACTTGCTCTTTCACCTACCTCTCAACTGGTCTCCACTGAACTATCCATGCACTGTAGTTAACTGATGTATTCTTTAGTTGATTAATGAGTTAATATTTATTGAATTAATTATTAATTATTTCACACCACTCTCACTAGTGTATCAATCAGTTAGACTGGATACAACTAGCTCAATTGTGTCTAACTGAGTTAAACTGAACACAACTCCACCAACTACTTCTACAACTCCACCAAACTCTGTCACATGAGTTCTAACTGAAGTCCTCCATGCAATAGCTCCAGTAAACCCTCAGGAACAGCATAATTCCTTCTGTCAGCTCCTGTGCCACATCTATGCACTTAACTGAAGTGCTCCAAGAGAATAAGATAATGTTTAGAGTCCAAATATTATTAAGAGCTAATAATGTTCGACATATCTATTTTTAGACTGGCAATCTAAAAATAGATTCCGCCCAGTATGTCTAAAAATAGAAGTCCATATATTTTTCCAACTTGACCAACCATCCACAAATAGCATCCTGTAACTGATAGAATATGATCGACATGTCTAAAAATAGAAATAGTCTAAAAATAAACTTTGCACCAAAAATAGCCTTTGGGCCCACTTAGTGAAGGCGACTCTTTTCACTAAGCTCATCATCTTGTTGAATCTCAAAAGTTTCCCACATCAAAATTTTATTCACAGCCCACACCGCAACAAATGATACAACCAAAACAACAACTTCAATTGACTGCTCCACCAAATCAACCTCGTCCCACGCAAATTCCTACTCAACCTGTGTCTAACCACAACAATAAAACCGTCTGATCCACTCACAACATTGGATTGGTTACTTATCCCACTTTTCAAACCTACTCTATTGCATCCCAGCTGCTGCAAGAAGTTTTTGTCCCTGTTTTACAGGAATTTTCTGTGTCTTTGCAGGAAATGCCTATTCCTGTGTTACAGGTGCTCCCTGTACAGTTGCAGGAATTACCTGTGCAGCTGCAGGAAATCAACCTTAGGTCAGGAAGAGTGGTGAATTAGCCCGAAATATTTGACGAGATTATAGAGGAAGATACCTTAGAGATGCTTGAAGAGGAAACCACACCTGAACCAGAAAAATAATCTACCTCAAGGCCACAAGAACCTTCCTCGTCTCATATAGTCCAGCCCCCTTTTTCAGAGAGGTTGGAAATGGAAATCAAAGCAAAATAGCCTGAATTTGATCTTGTATCCGAACTAAGAAACATGTTCATCAAGATACCATTGTTGCAAGCAATAAAGGACATCCCAATATATGCTAAAACAGTGAGGGAACTATGTACCAAGAAACCAGGGAGACAAAAGAAAGAACCCTCAACCATTCAAGCAGGTGGAAAGCTTGCAAGTTTAATGTCTACCGGATTTGTTACTAAAAATATGCGGATCCCGGAATCCCTGTGGTTACCACCTTTATCAATGGATATAACATAAATAACACTTTGATTGATTTAGGTACAACCATCAATGTGCTGACTATGGAAACTTTGTCACATAGGATCATTTGACTTGTTACCCACTCCTACCATGTTAGAATTAGAAAACAGGTCTAAGGTAAAGCCAAAGGGTGTTTTAGAAGACATTTTCATCTCATTAGATTCCTGAGAGCATCCTGCAGATTTTTATGTTCTTCAACCTAAACTAACTTGGGAGGGCACCCATTAATCTTGGGGAGACCGTGGTTAGCTACGGCTGATGCTTACATAGGGTGTAGATCTGGAAACATGACTATCACTTATGGGGCTGAAACAAATCACATTAACTTGTACCCCCCTGCTAAACCCCTCTTGAGATCAGAAAACACATAATGGGTTGAAGAAGACTAAGAAGAACATGATTCGGAAGGTACCTTACTAGTTTTAACAATGCCCAAGACATGAGTCTTAAGGAAAATTCTGAAGAAGATCTGGTAAATTGTTGTATTTCTAATCCTAATTTCCTGCAGCAGTGAGAAGGACAATCTAGTCATAATTTAGATATCATTACTGATCTGCATGATTTTTATGAACATAGTTCAGCTTCTGAATTACATTCAACCCTCTTATCTTCATTTCCTGCATATTCAATGTATGAATTTGGGAGTAAGGTAGTATAATTTTTCCTTGAAAAATATTTAAACATTAATTCCACCTTAACTCCTGAACATGAAAATAAATCAATACAAAATTTGAGAAAATTTTCAAACACATTTTCATGGGAATATACCGATATGAGAGGCATTCACCCAAACACATGAATTCATCACATTTATATAGAAGAAAATTCTAGGCCCGTAAGACAACCACAATGGAGGATGAACCCTGCTTTAAGAGAAATTGTAAAAGATGAATTACAAAATTTGTTAAATGTAGGAATCATCTATCCTATTTCAGATAGCCAGTGCGTATCCCCACTAGTCATTGTCCCCAATAAAAAATGGTAAATGGAAAGTGTACGTAGATTATAGGGAATTAAACAAAGCTACATTAAAATACCATTTCCCTTTACCGTTTATAGACGAAGTACTGGACACTTTAGCAAGGAAAAAGTACTTTTCCTTCCTAGATGGATTCAGTGGATATAATCAGATTAGGATATCTCCAGAGGATCAGGAAAAGACAACATTTACATGTCCCTAGGGTACCTCTGCATACAAACTCTTACCATTTGGTGTATGCAACGCACCAGCCACATTTCAGCGGGTGGTCCTTGGTATTTTCTCTGATATTTTGCGTGATTGCGTAGAAGTTTATATGGATGGTTTTACAGTTATAGGTGATACTTTTGAAGAAGCTTTACTTAATCTTGAAATTTTTTTACAGAGATGTGGAGAAAATAATCTTTCGATAAGTAATGAAAAGTGTTTTATGATTATGACTAAAGGTATTGTTTTGGTTCATCATGTTTCTAATGCAGGAATCAAGGTTGATCCAGCAAAGATTGAGGTTATTGTAAAACTGCCCCCACCAACTAATCAAAAGGGAGTTAGAAGTTTTCTTGGACATGCAGGCTACAATAGGAGGTTTGTTGAAAATTTTACAAAGGTAGCCTCTCCATTATTTAAATTGTTGACTAAAGAATCTGAATTTCATTGGAATGATGAATGTCAAGTTGCATTCGATAAAATCAAGGAAAAACTTTCTTCAACACCTGTATTATGAGGGCCAAATTGGAATATTTCTTTTCATATTTCCACTGATGCCTTTGATTCAGCCATAGGAGCAGTATTGGGTCAAAAGGAGGATCCTATCACCCATGTTATCTATTTTGTCAGTAAAAATTGAACTCCTACAGAACTGAATTATACAGTGACTGAAAAAGAGTTCCTTGCTATAATTTACACTATTAATAAGTTTAGAAATTACATCATGTGTTATGAAGTTTTTGTACACACAGATCATTATGTTGTTTGTTATCTCATGAATAAACCAATCACTAATGGAAGAATTACTAGGTGGTTGCTACTGCAGGAATTTGACATCACAGTAGTGGATTCACCAGGAAAAGAAAATCAGGTAGCTGATTTCTTATCTAGGCTTAATCATGCAGGTGAGGATGTTCCTATTAATGATAAATTTCCAGATGAAAACCTGTTTGCCATCTTTGTTAAAATACCTTGCTTTGTAGACATGGCCAATTATCTTTCTACAGGAAAGTTTCCACCTTACTTTTCATCTAATCAGAAAAAGATAATCATTGAAAAGTACTGATTTTTCTTGGATTAGGGGAGATCTTTTTTTCACAGGAGCTGATTTGATTATTCACAGGTGTGTCAGAGAAGATGAGATCTATGACATATTAAGAGCTTGCTATGATGAACCATGTGGAGGACACTTCACAGACAAGTGAAAAACTTAAAAGATCCTTCGTTCAGGTTATTACTAGCCAGACCTCTTCAAGGATGCAAAGGAGTATGTTCGAAAGTGTGATAGCTGCCAAAGAATGGGGTGGCCTGTACAATCAGCTGAGATGCCTTTGCAGCCACAGGTTCTCATAGAACCATTTGAGAGGTGGGCTCTTGACTTTGTAGGTCCCATCAACTCCCCATCCAAAGGTAAGAAGTATATTTTAGTTTGTACCGATTATGTGACAAAGTGGGTGGAGGCAAAAGAACTACCTAAAGCAATGGAAAAATAAGTGGCATAATTTATTTTCTCTGATATTTTTGTAAGATTTGGAGTACCTAGGGAAATATTTACTGATCAGGGTGCTCAATTTGTGTCTAAGCTTATGTAGGAAATTGTGCAAAAATATAAGATTACCCACCGAAAGTCCACCCCCTATCATCTACAGGCCAATGGGCAAGTGGAATCAACCAACAAGGTGTTGGAAACAATCCTTACCAAAATAGTTCAATTACATAAGAAGGATTGGTCTGACAGACTTCTTGAGGCCTTGTGGGCTTACTGGATCACATGGAGGGGTACCACTGGCTTTTCTCCATATGAAATAGTGTATAGAAAACAAGTTTTGCTGCCCATTTAATTTGAGATCAAAACCTTTATAATGGCATTAGAATTGGGTATGAACTTCGATGAAGCACGAAAACAGAGAATATTGCATCTCAACGAATTAGATGAGATTAGGCAGAATTCTTTTCATCGTACTAAATTGATCCAGCAACAAAGGGCTAAATGGAATGACAGATACATCAAAAAGAAGCAGTTCAAAGAGGGAGATTGGGCATTGTTGTATGATTCTAAATTTTAAAAATTTAAAGGGAAATTTAACACACATTGGCTAGGACCCTATGAAATTGAGAAAGATTTTGATAATGGATCTGTTCGAATTAAAAATATTTATGATCAGAATGTTACCTTCTTGGTGAACAGGAACAGACTCATGCTATACCAAAAACCCCAATCCAAGGAGGAATTTGTGAAGGAAATTGTGAATAATAAAGAGCTGGAGATGGTAAGGGAAGGGATCCTTCCTTCCATTATCTCTTCCTGATTTTCCTGCTAATGTAATGAGCTCACTTTGTTCCTCCTCGTGCTCGATAAATTATGAGAAGAATGTCTATTGGGTATAGGTTTATTCCTTTTTCTAGGCCCAATGGAATATTTACGGAAAAGGAACCCCTTGGAGTCTTCTTTTTCAGTATTTCAGACTCTCTAAAATTGAAATCTGGTGAGCATGAACTGCCCTGGGCTCATTAAAAACACAAGTCAATAGATCCCTTGGGATCCTTTCAATAAATTTGTTTTTCTAGTTAATATATGGATTTCTCATGTTGGAATGATGTGGGATTTCTTAAGGCATTCCTTCCAACAATTCTGGCCCATCGACATCAACAAATTATCTGGGTACAGGATTAGAGCCTTGTGGTGCCTTGAAGCTTGTATGCCCCAATGACAAGCTATCTCGCCAGTGGTAATGGAGAATCATTATGGCTTCTTTACTACTAGATCCTACAGGGGGTTTGAAAACAACTCATATATTCACACCTGATAGGATGCATCAGGTTACCTTGGTCTTCACTCTCATTAATGGTGATGGACCTCGCATTGGTTAACAGTTGACCTCAATGACTGGTAATCCAATGAGCCCATTGCACATTCGACATCGACACATTCATTCATGTGCAATAGACTGTACAAAATGGGTGGAGAGAGTGGTTCCTACAGATTCAGCTTCAATTCTTGCAGAATGTTCAGTAGTTGCAGTTTTGACTTCCTGAAGAATGTTCACAATTATTTTAATTCCTGCAGAATGTTCATTAGTTGCAGTTCAGTTCCTCAATAGTATTTAACAGTTATTTCTGCAGAATGTTCAACAGTAGTAGTTTTGATTCCTACAGAGCATTCGACAGCCAGTTCTTAATTCCTGTAGAACAATTGTTAGACACGACAACACCTGGATTTCCTGAAAAGACAAGCGAAAAGAAAAAAATTATTAAACAGAACATAGATTAAAATCATGTAATAAACTATTAACAAGTCATTATGTGGTTAAGGTCGTGGATTATATGTATGATGTAATAGTTTATCATAGCAAGAGCAGGTTACGTCATCACAGACAAGACCGTTGGAGGTAAGCGGTAACGTACAACCGGTGATAAGGCTCTCGAGGTGAAGGTATAATGACACTTTTTTTTTTTTTTTTGTATATCTAAGGCTATGGTAACCCTTTCCAGCTATGGGCCATTACGACATTAATTCCATGACATGTCATAATTTCACAGGGAGTGTTTGTACTTTTGAGATTTATCATGCAGGTCGGATCATGATAGCAATCATGATCACGACCTGCCGCTGAAAAAGCTCCATATTTTCTATTTATTTCCTCTCATTGTCAAATTGTTGCATAAGTCTTGGACCACATTCTCGCAACCCGCATTTTCTTTGTTTCTTATGTCCGTAATTTCCTTGTCAATTTTTTTTCCCCTGCCTGTCCATTTTTCTCCTCCGCCATGACTAAGATTCAAGCCCCCATCAGATTCGAGCCTCAGAGTCTCGCGCTACTAGAATCTGATCCTTGCAACAAGGTGAGAATATAAAAGGCAAGATAGCTGCCTTCTTTCAAAGTTTCAACGGACATAATTCTAAAGTAACCAAATTTTTTTCCTTGAACTTAAATAGGGACAAAGCACAGGTGGGGAACATCCAATTCAGGCTGACAGAAGAAATGGTGTCAAGGGAATGTGGGATCCCACAAGATGGAGAGCGGTGGTTTAAAACTGCCGCTTCAACAAAGACATGTGCACGACTTTCCTGTAGAAGGACCATTCGGATCCCGATTGGAGTAAGGGGATTCCGTAGGAATTCTTGACGCATAAGTACCATTAGTTACTATTCTTCCTGCAGAAATATGTTACATGTGAAGGCCGGTTTGGCCTTGATTTCGCGTTTCATATCAGGCTCCTTGGAAAATTCCGGGACAAACCTTTAAATTTTCCTTATTATTTAAAAATGTCGTTGATCAAGTTTTCCTTGGTCACAAAAGAGAGGGTTTCCCACATAGAGGAAAACCTCTACCATCATGGGCTGGTAAAGATTATTTTGGTGGAGGTCCTGTGGAAACATGAGAAGACCTGGGATGATTTTCTGCAAGAATATCATTTTGTGGAGGATGGAGATTCTGACTCTTTAGGGGTTAAGGAAAAGAAACCCGTGGAGAATCCAAAAAAGAAACCACGAATGCATGGACCAAAGGTGGAAAAATATGACGAGGTTGATGAAGTTTTGGTGACTGGTGAACCTTCTTGGAAGATTTCTCGGTAGAAGGGGCCTTTGACCCCTGCAAAACTGTATACCAGAAGCCAGGCTGCCCAGTTGGCCATCAAGGATACAACAAAATAGGGGGCACCAACTAAAAAGAAAAAGACAAAGAAGTCTCATGGCCAGCCCAAAGGAAAAGAAAAGGTGAACCCTACTACAGTCAGTGACAAGGACACTGTGTCCTTTCTAGACCTCTCACTGCAGGAAAGTTAGAATGAAGCCATGAAGTCACAGGAGGATGTGACCGTGCCCCAATTCTCACAAGGGTGTAATGAGGGAGCGGTGACCCCATTAAAGAAACAATCTCGACAAATGCTGGAGGAAAATATCAAAGAACTTACCCTTTCAGAACGGGTCTTTAAAGCAGAGAACGGAATGCGGATCCAAAAGAAAATACTTGCAAGATGCAGCAGGAGCACGAAGAATGGCACGAAAAGTAAACCTGCATCATGAAAAAGAAGCAGGCCTAGATCAACCACCTAAAGAGGAAGACTGAAGAGTATAGAGGACAGATTCAAGCAGAATCTAATCAAGCTCAGTTAGATCACCTGGCTGCAGTGGTTATATCCCAGGTGAAAAATTATATTTCTGTTAAAGATTGCTTCATTTTTTCTTGCATAGGGACATGCAAGAGTTTTGGTGCGGGGGAGATGTTAAATCTAAACTTTACCTATTTTTGCCACCTATACTAAGCCTTGTTTCCCCCATTTTTGACCTCTTTTTTCTCTTTAATTATACCTAGTCCGACTATGTCATGTAGTTTTGGATAAAAAGGGTATCATAGGCCTAAGGTATGTTGAAACAACATTAGAAGTGTCATTTTATCTAATTTTGAGCATTCTTTGAACTGGCTGTGTCATTATTGCATTGTTACTCTAACTAGTCTTAGACTCATGCACAAATTTGTTAGCTTCAAACAAGTCTGCCAATCCTGTAGACAGCTCATACAACCAAGATTCATGCAACCGTTCTGGATTTTCTGTAGATACTTCGATTTCCTGCAACCACCTCAAAATCTTGCAGCAAGATCGACAGACAGCTTTAGCCGCACAACAGAAATGGTCTAATCCATGCCTTCGGTCATAGATTAGACCCTATAACAGTTTACTTTGTCAATCTGTATCTGTATTATGGGATGTAGGCTTAGTTTAGTAATATTTTTTGTTCAAAGCCAAATATGGGCTGCCAAAAATGTATACAATCAGATGTAATTTGGTTATACGGGGAGTTCTTGGGTTGGGTTGGAAGCTGCTGTTATAGAGCACAATATCAAACTGTCATCGACTATTATTTCAGATTAAAAAAATCATTTATGTTCTGTTTATTTTCCTGAGAAAATTCTTTAATCTTTGAAGGAGTTGTGAGTGAGGGAGGGCCCCCTTCGCTCACAACTCCTTCAGTAGAGTGTGTTTATTTATGTTTTAATTATGCATTAATAATTTCCAGTAATAGCTAATTTTTCCTTTCTGTATTTCCTACAACAAACTGTAGATTGGTTAAGTGAATTAATATTTTATGTTGATGAGCTCTTTTCATTTGGCCAATGCTTCGATTCATGCTTTTTAAGTTTGACTCTTGATTGGCATTGATTTCTTTTATCTTTCCTGCATCAGTATATATTTTATGTTGATGAGCTCTTTTCATTTGGCCAATGCTTCGATTCATGCTTTTTAAGTTTGATTGGCATTGATTTATTTTATCTTTCCTGCATCAGTATCAACAAACACAAGTGTTATAGAGGGATGATATATGCCGCTCCATAACCATTGCTGCAATAGTACTAATATAGGAAAGCAACATGAGTTGTTGATTGTTGTTTGATCTTTATATTTTCACGGTCAATATCAACAATCTTAAGTGCTATAGAGGGATGATATATGCCACTCCATATCCTTTTCTGCGATAGTATTGACACAGGAAAGAAGCATTAGTTGTTATTTGTATAGTCGATTAATACTTGTAGTAATCAACCTGCATACAGAACCGTTAAATCATTTCAGTGCATTTATCCTTAAAAATCGCACCATAATAATTTATAATTAATTTAAAAAATTAATTTTCCATAATGGTGTTTAAAATTTAATGCCTAGTGCGTTTAATGTTCTAAACACACCGTTACGTTGATTCGAAAAAACACATCAGTTACCAAAGTTTTTTTAGCTGAAAATTATTTTATTTATTTGTAAAATATATTTAATGGCTTTTTTATTGAATTGTAAATGTTGTATATTGATAAAAAAATGTCTCAAAAGGTCTCAAGTAACAAAAATACTAATCAAAGCAATGATGGCACATCAAAAAACGATGAGAAGGAAAGTTCTTGTAAATTATTTACAAATTTAATACGTTTGAACTATATGTAAGTTTAACTAATATGTATTGGTTGGTGTGTGTCATGCAGAGCTACAAAATGAAAAAGGTCGATAATATTATTTCTAATATAAGTGCAGAAGAGAGTAAAAGGCTTATAAAAAAAATGCAGAATGATGAAATGAGTTGAATGAAAAAATACTATTCAATACGAGTTTTTTTTTTGAATTTTCATTAATAATATACTTAAGACCTTAGGTCTCAAAAGAACCTAATCGAACCAATGGACATACACTTATTCACGTGATACAGAATACAGGATTGATGTATTAGACCCGAATCAAACACTATGCATAGCAAGATTATGAATAAAGCATGTACACCTCAAGAGATGTCATTAGCAACACATCTTTTGGGGGTAATGCTTATAAGGTATTCTGACCACAAAAGGAATAGTACTTTATGATGAGATATCCTTTTACTTCTGAAAGATGAAACGAAATGCTAACAAAATAGTTCATTAACATTCATTATTAGAACAGATGATAAAATAAACATCATTGATACAACACAGATAGCCATGACGCATAAATTATGACATAAAGAGTGCAGCTTCATTAATCATAGGATGTTCCGAAACTGTACAAGGAATACACACAGTGTTTGCACAGCAAAACACATCATAACCATAGGGTGTTTTAACAAGTATCTCTATATTCAGATGCGTAAGGGTACAATCCTTCAATACAATGCCATGTAGTTCTTCAGTTTCCAAAAGGAAAAGCCCCTCTCTTTATGAGCTCTCGTAGGAGTATTTATAATGCTAAAACTGCCCGTTAGGCTTCCTTGACTGTTCAGCTTCTTGACCGTTGGGTTGCCTTGCGACTCATTCCTTTTGCGACCTGCGACCTGGCTGCTGTTGCGACTTGCGAACTGGCTGCTCCTTTTGCAATCTGCGACCTGCCTGGGTCGCGGGGTCGCAAGTTGCCAGAAAATGAGAGGATGCGACCTTGCGACCTTGCGACTAGGTCGCTGGTCGCGAGGTCGCAAAAGGTGGAAAACCAAGGAAATGTGACCTTGCGACCTTGCGACTAGGTCGCTGGGTCACGAGGTCGCAAAATGCGGAAAACTCAGAGATATGCAACCTTGCGACCTTGCGACTAGGTCGCTGGGTCGCAGGGTCGCAAAACTCGGAAAACTCAGAGATATGCGACCTTGCGACCTTGCGACTAGGTCGCTGGGTCGCAGGGTCGCAAAACTCGGAAAACTCAGAGATATGCGACCTTGCGACCTTGCGACTAGGTCGCTGGGTCGCAGGGTCGCAAAATGCGGAAAACTCAGAGATGTGCGACCTTGCGACCTTGCGACTGGGTCGCTGGGTCGCTGGGTCGCGTTGTCAGATTGTTAACATGGAGTGCGACTATGCGACCCTCGACTTACGATCATCCCTCCTGCATTTCTCTTTCAGCAATCTCATAACCTTGTTCTCCGGGGGCCAGCCTTAGCCTTCACCATGGTGAGGTAGCAGCTTCTATCTGCCGGTGATGTTGATTCAGCATCAGGGGAATTTGCATGAAATAATATGTTACCTGCAAGAAAACAAAAACAATTAACATAGTCTCTTTTCTTCTCATATAACTTGCAGATAAAGGAATCAACACAAGAAATGCAATAATCTATCATAGCTAAAATCAGTTAGACCCCTGTGTGGTCAAATGTTGCGCCATTTTGTCATCAGGGAGAATGGCTCAAGTGGGTTTTCTCTGTGCCCTTCGAACAGCTTGTCTTCGTGGTGGCAAGTCAGGTCATAAGCAGACCAGCACTATTGCTACGCTATGTCTAGTCTTCCAAAGGAAATCTAGTAACATTAATCTGCTGGACCGATTTAACATCGAACCCTAAGCTTCCTTAAATCAGCATCTTCATCACAATTTTTTAAGGTGGGCCTCTTGCGCTTGCAACAGAGCATTTCGCAGCTGCTGTATTGGAGATACGCTTTTGTAGTCATTGTCGCACTGGTTAAGATGAGCGTTTCGCTTCTCTTGGAGGATCTGTATCCTATGGCAATGGTTGAAGCGATACAGCTGAATCCATATGCAATTCTACATGAATTAACACAAGAGCATGCAGCTTCGAACTCCTTTCTTCCACCGAAAACTGCTTCATTCACTAAGCAACCAAACTCGGCCAGTATGCGCTGATGACAGTGTTGAATATTAATAAACTCATGAAAGGGCCTTGGTGCATGACTTTTCTGTGGGTTCATTGGAGCGATTGTTCTGCTAGCTGCTTTGCAGAACTCAACAACGCTTAAGGTCGAAACATTACAGCAGGACGCAGCGCATCAAATATTTTTTGCTGCCCTTCATTTTGCTGAAGCTCTTCAGCGTTGTTCTGTCGAAGGCATCATCGTCGATTTCATATGGGTTATCTCTCTCCTTGAAGCATTTTGTCAAATGTCCAGCAAAACCATCCATAATCACACAGAATGCGTCCGGTCCTGAAGACAGACTATTAAAAACTATAATTATGCAGAGCTGTACTGATAAATACGTAAAGTTTTGTTGCCATATCACCGTTCGAATGCATAACGTGTCTGAGACCTCTCTTCTGCTGAATCAAAGGAAACAAATGATTCTTTCCCAAGCGTTCCTCCTTTTCCCGGTGCATCCCATGGTACCAGCTGAAACCCTGCGCATGCATTCTGGATGGGGTGTTATTTCCAATTTTTCACGCTGTCACAGCTGACTCTGCACTGGATGAAGACAATTGCTGCCTGTCCCCACTAAAACGCTGGTCAGTAGCATCTTTCTAAATGGGACTAGTGCAGACTATTTGAGGAAAGATTCTTTCCCAGAAAATTCGCTGTCGGGGCTGCAGAAATCGATTTTATCCGCTCTTCTGAAAATAGCCTAGCATGCCTTCTATGGCGCTGGCTTTTCGGTCCGTGCCTTTAGCTGCAACGCATGAATTATTCCTTCTATTCCAGCAGGACAGTTGTCGTGCAGACTGGGGATAGATACGTTGCAGATTTTATCCATGTCGCTTTGAATAATCAACGTATTACAATAGCCCGCTGCCACGTGTAAACATACCTTTGGCCCATAAAATATATACATTCCAAATATATATCAACGTTGACAGGTTTTAATTTGAAAGGTTTACCACCACGGACAGCTCTGAGCCATCGTCGGCATATACCAAAGGGGAGAAATTTGAGATGGCGAGAATTGAAGTTTCTTTCCCATTTCCTCCTGTGGATGGTGCGCCTCAGGCAGTCAACATTAGAGAAACAATTGCAACAATCTTGTCGATTCAGAACCTTAGCTCCAGCTGGCTTATTGAACGTAGGTTTCATGCAACGCAGATATTAAACGTTTGGCGTTGGACTTCATACGTAAAGTTGACAGCTCCATGCAACGTCCATATTGCACATTTGACTCCATGCAACGACGTTGGGCCACAGAAAACTGCCTTTGACCTTTCCGTCCATGGGTAACGCACCATAGTCATTGCAACCCGTTACTATGGGCTTGTTACGCTGTTTGCTCCACTTTAAAACACAAATTTCGACCAAGCATACTCTATCTGTTTTAAAACTCGGCCATCGGAATAACTACGTCGAATAATAATGCATTTTCATATTATTTGACCCGTGTTTTAGTGTAACGTTGACCGCCCTGGATATACGTGCCTCAAACATTTTGAAATACGACTTAGGCGTAGAATTATTTGATCCTAACCGTGATGTTTCTCTCGGCAGTCTTAAAACATAATTGTAAATTGTCATGTAACGCAATATAGTCCTTGTCATATCCGCTGCCGTGTCGAACCCAAACCTTTTAGCACAAGTTAAAAACTCGGCATCAACATATATCAAATCAAATCGATTGACTTTTCGGGAAGTTTAATTATAACTCTAAAAGAAAACAAAATTGATTATGCCAAAACCCTTCCCACTCTTGACATATTTATGACGTCTAATGACTTTGTGGGAGGAGTCAATGGCCCTTCGAACATTTGATAGCAACTCAATTTAGATCAATGACATTTGTACGTTCACGTTTGTTATCACCTTTCCTTGTGTTATATCATAAGTCGAACACCTCCTATCAAACATTTGCGCCTTAGTTTTAATTATAAAACATTTACCATTGCCTTTTCTCCGATTGTTAGCGCACATAGATGACAATTCCCCATGCCAAGGCCACTACTTCATAATATGAAGATTTTTGTTTTGAAATGTCGAGAGCAGAAATCTGCTAATCTAACCACATGGATTTCCCCTTTAATATTAACTCCCTTTTATCTTGTGGTTCTGGAGACTCTCTTCATCAATGCGCCTAACTACACAAGGTGTATGCATTTAAACAGGACCCTTTAGGTTCAATCTGACATTCTCCATCTCATATGGTCCCACATAGACAACTGTAAGGATATGAAAGCGCAAAGGAGAGTAGGGTTTTAAGGCGCTTTCGTTCCTCCACATGTATTCATTGCAGCCTAAATAATGCTAGGGTATGTGTCTCAGAATTAACAGATGTTGCTTCTCGAAGGCGCATTGTCATATTTGAAACTCTGCTATTGGTTTGCCATACCATATGAGCTTCTCATTATCTAGGGAGATCTTCTGAGTCCGCCTTGTTCACTGAGCGATACTTTAGGCTAGATCGATCGAAGTGGCGACATATATTTCTTTGCGTGCGCCCATCGGCATTTAGATGGTATGGTGCAAGATCTAGACATTTCCAGACGGAGCGCTTTAAAGCAACTGGCGCATACTAGTGACATAAGCTTTTGCATCAGTGACACGGAAAGTTGTTTCTTATCAACATGTATTCCACTATCTTACTTATGGCAGTACTGGTCACTTGCTCCTGATCCTCCCCTGTTCCGCACTTTGGCCTCATCGTCGAGCTCAATTTATTTCCCTTGATGTCGTGACATGACTGGGGAGTTTGTCACCCGTGGGGTCGACCTGTGTGAAACATTGCGACATCACAATTACTCCTTGATAATGGTGTTTCTAGAAAAAACATATAATACTAACAAACTTAAGATAAGAATCGAAACAACATGCCCAATGACCCATGGCGGAAGGGCTTTTATTCGTTAATACACAAAAGGTTTACATTCAACGTATGCATGGCAATCTTGCTACACTTGGCGCGACTGTGACAAGAGTGTTCGGGCGCACGCTGGATGATCCTTCCCACATATGGCGTGATTGCAACGATGACATCGGATCATGATGGTGAGACAATTCCATGAGGGGTTGGAGGTAGGTCGGTGGGGACGTCACCGATCTGCAAGTCGGGTAAAAGAACTTTAACGCCTAAGCGAGTAGAAGGGGAACCCGAAATTTTAAATATACCCAAAATTTTGGGTGGTGTTGTAGCGGCTACAACAGAATATTAAATAACATGTTTCAAATAATCTATTAATTCATACAATGTTTAATGTTCTAGAGGAACAACAACAAAAGAAAATATCACGATCATTCTAAGAAAAAGAAAAAATTATAGATCATGTAAATGATGATGAATTGGTCCTTAGCTCATCTCGAGTGGTGCTGGAGGTTAATGAAAGGGGGATTTTTTTTACGGAACTATGAAAGATCTAGTGGAACGAACGTATAGACGTAATTTCCACTTGTAACACAAAAAATAAATCAAATGATTATAAGAACCAAATTATATCTAACTACGGGAGGCATTTCCCGGAAGCAATGGTCAATGAGACATGTCGGACTTGCAATAGAAAAAACCATACAAAAACAAAAAATAATCATTCAAAAGGTCATATTCACTGATCATATAAAATGAATTTCTAGAATTATATGTATATATTACTACAAACCATTCATTTATTAATATTTATTTTGTTATATTTAGTTTTCATATATCATTATAAAAAATAGTTTATTACTTTTTTCGAGAAGATTGTGAAAATCTCAAATTATCAACGCATGAATATGTGAAACATACTAGTAGGAATGTCCAAAAAAGTGTATGAGGATATGGTCAAAGAAATGGACATAATTCTATCACTGGAGGAACCATCTCAACTACAATATGCTTCAAATGTATGTAATCATGATTTAATTTGTACATATAAAAAAAATAATTTAGCATTAAATATTAATTTACAAGTATTTTCTCGTAGAAAAGAAAACAAGATGGAACTCATTCAACACATAAACATGATAGCAAGGAAGAAAAGGATTGATTTCAAAGTTTGTGAGTAATTGTGAATATTTTCTTATAACAACTCATGGTTTCATTTTTGTATGTTTTAAGTTTTTTTTATAGCAACTAACCTTGAATATCTTGAAATATGTGTTAACATACAAAGAAGAGCCATCAAAAAGAATTGATTTACATTGGGTTAAATAAGTGTTGTGAGTATATGTTGGCATATAAAAAAAATTAATTGTGGAATTTGTAAGTATCTATGTTGTTTGATTTCTCTAAGTTTATAATTAACAGAACAAAAAAATCCTTTATATTATATATATGATTTATAATGGGGGTTTAAAACATGTAGGAAACAAAGTATGAAACTAATCCAAAGTAGAAGACTTGTTGAAACAAGGTATGAGACATGGTTTTGAAACCATGTACACAATTTATGAGTCACTTCTTGCTATGGTACATTTATTTTCTATTTACATTGATGTATATTATTTATTTCAATTTTTTATTATTATCACCAATGTAGATACACTAATTACACTTTATTTTTATGTTTGCAGATGGAACAACATCAAGAAGACAAAAACAATCGATGCAATCAACAAAACATTCCTCCAAATAACCCAAGTCATGCAAATAGCTCGAGCACTAACAACAATTCCATTCGAAGAATGATGAACTATTTGGATATCAATACAACTTCTTGTGTTTTTTTGAAAGAATTGTCTGTGAAAATCATAGATTTTGTTTCATGTAATGGCCATAGTGTCCTAATTGAAAGACAAGGGGTTACCAATAACAATCCCATTTTTTTTAATGAAAAAATAGCCTCTCATTGATATATAATAAAATACATTTTAATTTATTCTATTGTGTTATCGAATGTTGTTGTGCAATGTTACATCACTCATTAAATTTATGGATGACTAAATATTATAATGAAGAGATGCTAAATATGATAACATAACAAATTGATAAAAACATCATATACAAATGCACTAATCAAATTTTTAATTTATATGAATAATGTTACAAGATATATTTCTATTTTTTCGATGAATAAAAAAATTAAAAAATGTACAATAATTGTACTCTGTCACAAATCAATGTTTCCAAAAAATAGAAAATCTCATACAAAAAACTAGTGTGTCTAGAACATAAAAATGCATTGGTGCGTTATGTTATATAAGAGCACTTGTGATGACATATTTTTGCATGATCGGTGCCTTTTCGGAAAACAATGAGTCCCAGTGCGTTTAACGCTTAAAGCACCATTATTATTTGAGATTAACACCCCAGTGCATTGTAATTCTTAACACACTAATGCATTCGAGAGAACTAAAACCTCAGTCCTACAAAATATTATTTCCATATTTTTGCATTATGAAATCTGACAAGACTGGACCTTTTATATAATGAATGCACCGAGTGTTTGTACAAACGATACACATCGGGCGCTACAAGTTTAAAAAAGAGCATCGATACAATAATTATTTTTTTGTGCCTCGGTGTCCTTCCTTACAAGAACACCCTAGGGATATTTTTTATATTAGCAATTGTGTTGTATATATTACACACTAGTGTTGTTTTGATTCAACACCTCGATGATTTTAGTTATGTATGTTGGCTGGTGCTTTTATATCTCGTAGCGCTATCGGTGCTACTTGTTCCATTAAGTGCACTCGCAAAAAAACATCTCGTTAAAATATTTGACCACCCAAATTTTTTTCAATTGTGATGTAGTTCCATTAAAACCTCTGCTAAAACATCCATGATCACAAATAGATGTTTTAGCGGATGTTTTTTTGACAAAATTTTCCAATTTTATAACACTAAAAACCTCCATTATAATCTCCGCTAGATGGTATTTTCCTTACGATGACTTGTTGACAGTTAAAGTATCTTTGTGGTGAAGAGAATTTACATTGATAATATGAAAAAAATATACACGATATAAGGCATCCTAAAGTTGTGTGATAATTTCGAGGTTTAAGAGATTTTAAGTTAGTACACAAATCCTAGTTATGAAGAAAATATGAAGTCCGAACATATGGCCTCCGAATTGTATCGGTCTACGTGGAAGAACTATGACTAGATATCCGAATGTTTGTGAAATCTATCTCTATGAAGCATAAGTATGTGAAGTAAATATGTTACTGAGACTCTCTTCCAATACATAAAAGAAGGACCTATTACACCATTAAATCTGATCTTTATGATTCACTTAAGTTTGCAAGATATGAAGTATATTTTTTGGAGGAAAACGATATATGTCAACTGAAAAAATGTCAAAGAACTAGATCTCTGCAAGGATGGATTGGGAAGTTTAAAATGAGGTACATATAATTTTTTTCAAATGTCAACTATAGTGCTTATAATTCTAAGCTAACGATATAGTTCTCTCTTGATAAATAATATTGTATCATAAAAAGAGGTATGTGTAGATATATTGGATCGTTGACATGTTAGCATTGAAAGTATTTCCTTTCTTATAAATACTAGTTTTCTGAAACCTAGAAATGAAATTATTTACATATCATAAAAAAGCTTGACAATGTCATCTATAGGGGTTTACAACTAACTCTCTAACATGTTTGCAGAATTTGTAATTATTAAATGGCAGATATTTAAGAATCTAGGGTTTGTAAACCCTATTAAAGTTTTTGAGTTTGAAATTCCCGGGAACAAAAAACTCTAACTAATCGTTTACGTTGTAAAAAAAATAGCTCTTGAGAATGACATGAGTGACATGAGTGACATCATGTTGATGTGAGGACAAGGTTGATGAAAATATCCAAGATCAAGAGGGAGCTGACTCTCCTCAAAGAGATACGTATTCTTCACCTACTTTCTTTAATTATTACTATTGCTATTTTTTTCGATGCACTTTTCCTTTTTCTCTTTAATTGTCTTCTAATAAAGGTAGTGGGTCAAGGAAAGATCTATATAAGCTTGAATAACGGATGGAAGAATTGGAAGAATGTAGCGAGCACAAAGAGAAGAATAAAGCGATTTGAAGTATGCATCAAAGAAGTCAAGTAGATGGAAGCGAGGAGCTACGATTGGTTCAATTCAGGGAATACTTCGATTGGGTTGACAAGGATGCTATCGATGATTTGGAGCTGATATGATTTTTTTGGAATAGCGTGAAGCATAATTCTATAAAAAGAAATAACATGTGAAAGATTTTGAAATCAAAAAATGAAGAATTTTGTCTCCATAGGGTGTTTGATGAACTACTTGATGACATATTATATTCAAATATGCATGAATATTACTACTGAGCTAGGAAAGTCGAAGCACACTTTGATTCGTGACATGATATGAGTGAGAGGCTACAACAGATCTCCATAAATGAACAATTAATTGATGTATTGATGACATTTTTTATTAAGGAAAATATTTATTATTATGTGACAAGCTTAGGCTTACGGTTATCCCCTCCCGCTTGAGAGGGAGTTTAAATGGACAAATTATTCTCCATGTTTCATGTATTATTGCTAGAACTAATAGTAGTAAGCCTAATAAAGAACAATGGTAGGGAGAATGGTGGATTGGATAAGTATCGGGATGTGCATTATCGAGTCACGTGACTAGGATTAACATCCTAAGTTGGATACATGGACTTGGTATGAATGGTCCGGAGGATAAAATTTTTCCTTGGGATGAGAATAAAATGGTCACGTGAGGAAATACTTGGGGAACACCTAGGTAGGGTTTGTGCACGAGAGGTAGTGGTGTCCATTCCTCCCCAACATTGTCGCCGTGATTTTGTGGAGAGATAGAGCTTACTTTTCAAGGCCTTGGTATTTATACTATGTTGGTTATGATGATGTTATCATCATCGATGCTTATCAATTTAGATCCTTTTCTTATATGGATATTTCAACTTGAGATTGTCCTATTAAGACATTATGAATACCTCCCTAGTTGAGAGGGAATGTTGAAAATGTAACTAGTGTTGGTCTTCATAATGTAATGAAAAAATTACCATTGATGTATTTATTCATTTATTATTATTATATTTCATTCATTGGTCAAAGCATCTTCTTCATGCTTATAGAGTCAAAAAATAAAACTATTTTGAGGCAATCAAAAATATACTTGAGTCATGGCCCATTTGGACATTTGTAAGAAAAATTATTTTGAATTTTATATTGATTCAAAGTCCTTCAAAAATGGTAAAATTCAAACCTCCTTGGGATAAGCTCGGCCTAGGCCTCCAAGAGCCACCTAATTGACCTCCCTGGACAACTATATATAAGAATCCAGTTTAATTAATCAATATATTTCATTACTCATACAATGTAAATCACAATAAAAATAACAAAGTACATAACATATATGAATAAAATTGTTTTATTATCAATTGATTTTTTAGGAACCAACATACTATTACATTAGTTTTTAGGAACAAACCTAATGCTACATCGGTTTGTAGGCACCAACCTACTTGAGACTCCAATCCCCTCTACTACTTTCTAGGCACCAACCTATAGGAGACATAATTCCCCTTTATTTCTTTGTAGGCACCAAATTGTCATATGAATTTATAGACTTAGATCCACTTTACTTTCCTTCCATATTTCTTTTTGACTTCTTCCTTATACCGGCAAAACTACACATACTCCTTATACATTTCTTTTTCATTTCTCTATACTTCTCTCCCTTATATGTTTAGATTACATTCCCACTTTTTTGCAACATAGATCCACTTCCACACCACAAAGACACTTCTACTATGACTCATGAGTACCACACCTCTACTTTTCTTCACATTGTTCTCTATGGCTCATTTATACTCAACTAGATTGTTAATTCAAGGCAAGGCGAACATATAATTTGGATTATTTTTCATATTTCTTTGACTCCTTGAGGACTTGTATTTGCATCCACATATCCTTTCAATATAACCATGATTTTTAATACATTTTAAAATATCTAGATTCGAGTCCACTTAGTTGTAATATTTTTCTAGACATCTAGATTTCCTTTGTTAGCTTCGAGTGCTTTGACACCTAACACTTCATGACCTAGGGCTAGTGTCACGAGCTAATATCAAATTCTTAAGCCCCAAGGGTGCTTAGACCTAGATCCATACAAATAAACCAATTTTAAGTAACCACCAACTTCTAAAACACACCCATTGATCTAATTAAAATCAATGGTGAAGAGGTCACTTCGAGGGCCCATAGATTATCCTAACTTTAACAAAGGGGGGGGTTTGATTTTTTGTAGTATGTGTATTTAAGTATCCACCACCCGTTACAACATGTACTTTGCCATCCCATGATGATATAAAATTAATGGAGAGAAGTAAATTTTCTACGCCCCCCCAAATATCCGAAATTTAACAAGGGGGGGGTCTAATTTGTTTTTTGTCCTATGAGGTTTACTTGCCATGCAACATGGAGCCAAATAAGGTTAATTAGGCCCCCACCACATGTCATGACCACTGTGGTGTCCGATGGCATCCAAAGTTACCATGTCATGTCCATGTCACTATCTTCTCGCTTGTCATGCCACATCACTCGCCATATGTCACTTCCTTTGGTTTCCACGTCATCGCTCCGCTACCCGATGCCACTTATACAACCACATGTCTAGGGTCCACCTATAGGCTTAGACCCGGAAAATTACGCTATCCAACATTTCTTAGGTTATTTTCATGTTGCATCCTCAAATGCTTGGATGATCTGATATATTGGGAGAGGCTAAGATTCATTTTAATGGTATAGATATTTTCTTGACCCGGATATATTGAGGACCTAAATATCTGGATTCCTAAACCTTTACTAAAATTCCTTCACTTCAAATTTGTTTTCTTCATCATTCCCCTGGGAGTTTTCCTAAGTGAAATATTCCATTTGAAATCTTATCCAACCACTTTGCATGCTAATTTGATTAAAATAATTGTAGATAAAATTCTTGTAAATATAGGCTATCTAGTTGATTTAATTTATGAAGTGAAACTTTCACTTCAAACATTATTATTCAACAATCTACCCCCTGAACTGGACATCAATGACTAAACATGACGTCAATGACAAGGCATTCAAAAATATCCCATGTTGTTGGACTTTGATGTCAACAACATTGTGGTTGACATCCATGACAACATATGCGCAACATTTTATACATTATCTATTGAATGCATGTGGTAACACTCTATCTTATATACTATGACTTGGTTTGATCTATGAAATAATTTTTTTTTGCATCACTCTCACATTTATGGTTATTTATTATTATGCCTTTTATGGATCTTATTCATTGTGTTTTCTTTGTTATAAACACTATTGTGCTAATGCTTTGTTGTGATGTAATTATACAATGTTTCTTGGATTCATGTCATTTTGTATGAGTGTGAATATTGGTGTTGTGTGTGTTGCGGTATATCAAAACAAACCTTTTCACTTCCGAAAATAGAGTATTGATCCTTATGACTAGTACGTGTATGAGCCCACAAGATTGAATCTTGGCCAAGCCTTTCTTTTCCATGAAAACATAGATACGTTTTATTTCCTTAGGAAGTTTGGTTTGTTTCTACATTATTCATTAATTTTACATATTTATTTTTTTAATTACGAGTGTGAGGGATTAGATTGATGGAAATGTGAAGCTTTACTTCCCTCCTGGTTGTACAAGGATCATTTGGTCTAGTTAGCATGGAATACAAGGTCTTTCCAATCAAGGACATTAAAGGAAACCCTAATGGTGACCTTGATAGACTTAAAACCCTTTCCCTTTCCCCTAGCTTTTATTTTTTGTTTTCACCCTCACAACGAACCTAAATATGAGACTTAGTTTTAGGTTGATTGAATGAAATATTAATGCAACTGTTGTCATGTGAAATAATATTGTTTCCTCGATGTTGGAAATCAAATCACTACTAAGAGAGGGGGGATTAATAAATAACGATAGGGTTTTTAACTATTTTTTAAATAAATTTTTCCAATTTACTTAAAAATTAGTATCCCAAAATATAATAACACATTACTGCATGCAATCTCAACATAAAATTAACAAATAACAAGAAAATCATGCGCAAGGAGACACAAGGATTGGTTGAAACCCTAAAGGGGAGAAAAACCAACCTATTTCTATTGTTTTGCTCTAATTATTCTACATTCGGTCAACCATAATTATTCCATAGATAACCTCGGCCACTACTAGCTAGGAGACATGACCCCTACTATAGTTTGTTTGCCACCACCAACTAGAAATCCCCAACTTCCTATCAAGTATTTGCTAGATAGTTTGTTGGCCACCACCAACGAGAAAGACCCAAATTCCTATCAATTGTTTGTTGGCCACTACCAACAAGGAGCCACACTCTTATCTTGGAAAGCCACCACTTTCCGGAGGCCCCAACCTCCTCAATATCTAGGTGGACCTTGTTTCAAAATGTTTCATAATGGGCCCAATATGATCGTTGCTCAACATGACACTACAACAACATCTCATGTCCGCAACTAAAATGTAACACTCCAACAATTGAACATTGCTATAGGTATGTTATAGCATCATTTATCAACTCTACATACTTGATTACTTATGCATTGGCCTTGGGCGACCCTTCCATTCGAGACTTGGTCACATTTATCAAAAAACAATATTTTAAAATCCATGCGACTTTGCCCAATTTTTTCCGCGTGCACATGCGGGTCCATCCATAAATGACTTGTGTATATTATTTAAAATATTAAAAAAATATATAATTTCCCTATTATTGAGGCAAGTTTTACAGTTTTTTCCTATAACTTAACTAACCCAACCCATTGCCTAACTATTCCCCAATTGAAAAAACTAATTCGAGGAAGTATAAATAAACCTCGAGGGAATGGCCTAAGGGAGGAAAGAGAGAATATTATTGATATTATAGCATGTTATAGCCCTGATCAAGTCTGATATTTCCCCTATGCCTCCACCGCACTTCCCAGGTTTCGGGGAAACCCTTGTTTCCTTGTGATGATCACCCTCATTCTATGTGACATACTTTGTGCACCATTTATGGAAGAAGCTTTGTGAGACTAGGGGCTGGGACGAATCGGAGGACTGGTTTTCTCAAGGGTCGTGGCAAATCTCGGTGATTTCTCCACTTGTTATTTATTGTACATGTTTTCAATAAAATAAATACCATCATGTTATTCATGTTCATGTGTTATGTGTCTCTTATACATGCTTAATAACCTTGAATAATTTTATTTCATGTTATCCTTATGAGATTATATATGCTAATATGCTAACATATAGGACATACATGTTGTACAACTAGATTTTGTGCTTGTTCTTGAGTCGATTTGCGGGTTCCGGAGCACGAAGAGTGGCGGGGGTTTGAACCAAACGAGATCTACTTCAAACGAAGGATAAATGGGTAAGGTCCACAATCCTTTTCTAGTTTAAAGCATCAAAGTTGGTAATTGGAGTCCTTCCCGTGATGACATGCCATCTACTCTATTAGGTCTCTCAACCTAAGGCCTTAGGGTAGATTTTCCCGTAATGCAATTGGAAACTCCACTGGGGGATTACATCGTGTAATTCCTAGTTTGGGTTGTTTAATATGTCTAGTGGGTTCCTTTGCCAGTTTAATCACATTTTCGAGTCTAGTAGGTCTTTTTTTCCCCTAACTCGCGTAAGCCCTAATCTTCGATCGGGCCTAACTCTTTATTTTTTTCCTTATTTCGGTTTTATATAATCTACTTCTTCAATACATAGTCGCATATGCCCTCGTTTTCTCCAAAAGAACCCGCGTATATGTATGTTTCTTTGGTTACAGATTTTGCATATACACGCGTGTTGCACACATCGAACCCACATATGCCTAGTAAATTTTGAAAATATGAATTTTTAGGCCCCTGTAAGTCTTTCCGTCCGTGGTTGGCCACTCTGCGTGGAACCTCTTAGGTGTCTAGACCGTGATTCTTGTGGCCGTACGTTAGTTCCTCTCTTTTTATTGTGAATACCTAGTCATTTTATGGTTTTTTCTGTTTTGTGAAGTCTCAATTGAGGTTGTAGCACCAAGACCTCTTCCCCTGGAGTTCTTGGCTATTTTGACCATTCGGAATAGTGAGCCTTTTCTTGTTTGCTCGTGTTTGCCTTATGCATTGCTTCGCTTTTGTTTTTTACCTCTTTGACTTCTTTGGTTCTCTTGTTTTCTTGGGACTAGAATTATAGTAAACCTTGAAGTGACCTTTTCTTGGTTTTTTGAGTTTTTATTTGTTGGAAGTGTTTGCTACTATTCTAAATTAGTTTCTTGGGTCCATTGATTCTTATTGCTTGTTTGAGTTCCGCTATGAAAGTAGCATAGTTGGCTTGAGCGTTTTGATGTCTCTTTGGCTCATTTTCTTGATTTTTGGTTCTTGAGTAGTTTTGTGCTTGTCTCTTTGAAAATTTTCTTGTTTTCCTTAAAAGTGAAAAGCCAAAAAACAATTTTTGTATTCCGTTGTTTTTTCTTTGGTTTCCCTTTTTTTCGGTTTTCACCCATTTTGAAGCACTTTGTTATTTTCTCGTTTTTGGTTCATTTTCTTGGTCTTGAAAGGAGTCTTTGTTTAGATTTCTCTCTCTTTTATATCAAGTTTATTTTGGAATTTTTTGTATGCAAAGGAGTACTTGTTGGGACTTTCCTTGCTTGTCTGTCAAAAGTGATTGAACCAATTTGTCTTAGAAACTCTTTTTTGCTTCCTTAGTGAGTAGTCCTAGAATTTGCATATCTTTCGTAGTTTTTGCATTAGCTACACTGAAGCATTTTTTTTCTTTTTGCAGTTTTTTGAAGTTTGTGAAGAGTGATAAATGAAAAAGAAAAAAGAAAGTTTTTGCTAATTTAGTTTCATAGAACCCATTTAGAAATCTCTTTTCATCGAATGAAAATAATTTCATTTTCATGTAGTAGGTTTTCATTGATTTCTTTTGCATCGATAAACACCATCAATTTCATCGCCATCTACCTTTGACTTAGGTACCAACCATTTAAAATCAAGCGCTCTAATTAAAATGAACTAGAAGCTTTTTTATTGTCATTAATCATACACCAACTAGCTAGGTCACGGGGCCTTGGAATAGGTGAGTGGAGAGTTAACTCTCCAAGGTCGCTCAAAATGGTCAAACATAGAAATTTGATTAATGAGAGAAATCCAATTCAGTTAAGTGGACTGAAAGCTCTACCTCCCGAGAGAGTTAAGCGCGAGGGAGAGTGAAGGCGAGAAGAGAGATACCCCTATCCTATTTTTTTGAATCTTTATGTAAGATCATTTCACCCGGCTACCAATACGGATTGGTGCCCTTAGTTGCCTCTCCTAGGGACCACATAGGTGATTGCGGGGGGGGAATACCGTGGTACCTAAGGCGAGACATTGCATCACTTTCACCGGTACTTTTGAAGGGTGCCCTTGCGAAGCTAGGGGACTTGCTGCCAAGCAAGTCGTTGTCACGAGTCAACGTAATTTTTATGTTACCTTCTCTTGTAGGCCCAGGGACATAATTACCCCCGGACTATTTTCGGAAGGTCCTCTTATTCACTTTCTTGTATTTTGGTGTCCCTGTCCTAATCACCCATGAGCAAAAATGCACCCGAAGTCAGCTTGATTTTTTTGTATCTTAGGGAATTTTATAGAGTGTGCTCTTTTCTCCTAGATTTCTTAGTTTATTATATATATTTTTTTAGTCTAATTAATCTCATAAATTGGTGATTGATCACCTCGTCGATCAAGGAGGCTTCGTGGGATTTATCCTCACGAGTGCTGAGCCTTCTTCAAGAAGACGTAGGAGTAATTTAGTGGGTGCTTTTTATCCTATGGTTTCAAACGCAGTCGAGAGTGATCCTCCGTCTGGGGGTTGTTGTTTCTTTGGGTGGTCCTAGTACTAGTGATATTGTAGAGACGAGTACTCCACTCATCTCTAGGGTATTGTTTCGGTAGAAGAAGTTGAAGTAGAATAGGTTCCTCAACCTCTGGTACTCCTTCGTATCCTCTTCCCTGCCCGGTTTTCAGATGTTCTTTTGTATGTTGGGCCCCGAGTCTCGGAGGCCGACTAGCCCCTATCCTTCATATCCCTTTCTTTTGATGGCCATGACTGGGAACACAACTTTGACTATGATCAACTGCGAATGTGCATACTCCTCTTTCGGTCAAAGGAGGAGGTGCCATTGCCATTTCGACAATCACTTCTAGTGCTACTATGTTTGGCTCTACTTTATATTATAAGAGGGAATCACCCAAGCATATGCTTCTTAATACGGACCCTTTTATTTTGGAATGCCTTCTAGTGTGATTCCTTTACGCTCTCCTTTACTACTACTTCGGTTGTCTCCGCGCCTATGCCTTCTATGGCTAGTAGATCGGCTTCATTTCGGGGTTTCCATTTTGGAAGTGGGCATATTCCTCATTTGAACCCTTCCTTAGGGATATTTGCCTTTCACCTCTCAAAATCAAGGATTCAATCCTTTTTATCATAGGTCAAAGCTTTGATGCTTTTTTGGGATGGAACCCTACTTTTATAGGGGTTGGGAGTTGGGAGTCATTTTTTCTCGGGTCAGCGAGGGAATGTTCCTTTCCCTTCGGTAGGTGATCCTCGGGGGATTTTCTCTGTTCACGATGCTTGGAACCCTTACCAGGGGTTTATTCATCTTTTAACTCTTCGATTTGAGGGAATATCCCTATTTATAGTAACCCTACGATGGGAGGGGGTCCTTCTCTGAATTTTTGGGTCACGAGGCTTTTCTTATGGCTCAAAATTTTGTACGAACTAACGTTTGGAAACCCTGATGCCTCAACAAATCCGAGGCTATTATTTTTCGGAATGTTGGGAATCCTTCCTATGGGGGGATGGAATTCCCTAGGCTCCTCGCGTTTACCTTTCTGGAAGCTTTAAACTTGCTAGATCTATCAAAATTGATGAATGATCCTATTCGGTACGGTCCGGGTTGGCCTCCGGTCCCCACTAAACTACCCTCGGACATTCCAAAGTTTGAAGGGAAGGCGGTGAGGATCTAGTAGACCATGTCACCACTTTCCGAGTTATGGTGTTCGTCGAACTACCTTATTGATGATTCGATTAGGTTGAGGTTATTTCAACAAATCCTAATTGGGAATGCGGATAAATGGTACATTGAGCGATGAGGGGGTAGTTTTGCTACTTTTGGTGAGTTGGATACTATGTTCTTAAACCATTTTTCGGTTGCACTGCTTGTTATGATGCTTTAGGACTAATCTCTTGGCCAATTTCCAGCGAGGGACAAAGCAACTTACATTTCAATCATATTCGGGAATGGAGGAGAAGGAAGAGGCTCATCAAAGCCCAAATTCCGAATGAGTTCCTTCTTGAATGGTTTTACGAAATATCTGTAGCTATAAATATCAAAGGATGTATCCCTTTCGGGGTATTTTCGAAGAGTAGGCTATTTTTAGGGCTCATCGGCTAGAACCGATTTATTATCGATCCCGGGGGTCCTTAATAAAAAATTTTCTAGATGCTTCTCACTCCAAGATAGTTTTATCCAAAATGAAGCTTGGTCCTCATGGTGATGGAATTATCGGTACAATCGATAGTGGTACGACTAACCTACTAAATCAATTGCAATAGTTGTCTATACAATCCGCTTCGTCGCAGTGAGGCTACGCCTTCACTCGTCGACTCCCTTCTCGGCCCTTGACTATTAATGTTGTTCAAACTTCTAACCCCAAAGGAATTCAACAATACGATGGGAAGAAGAAGGGATGGAATAATAAGAAGAAAGATAAGGATGGGAAGGGGAATGTGAATAGATAAAACGATAATGTTGGAGAGAGGTAAGAGGGACGATAAAAAGAAGGTTAAGTTTCCATGCAAGTTATGCAATAGACACCATCTTAATCACATCTACCCTAAAATTCGGGATGCTCGGCGCTTGTTAGCTCCAAGGTTTCGTACTAGAAAACCTTTTTCCCCAAGGGTGGCGGTTGCTGGCGGCACGAATGTGAATCTTTCGGAGCTCCCTATGGGGGGAAACCAAGAAGGGAAAAATTCATCAAACATATACATGATGAGTGCTCACGCAAATATCGCTACGAGATCTCGTGATTATGGCGAGATTGAGTCTTCGAAAGCTAAGGGTACTCCCTAATAATGTTGCGCTTTGCTCCATATCGAGAGACCTACGGTTGAGCCTATACCTCGAGATGCTGAAAGGGTCTACAAAGTGTACGATGATCAATCCTAATGCCAAGGCTTCCCATAACTACTCAATTGTAGAAGATATGGATCAAATTCTTTATGCCATGTCTGCGTTAGAGGTACTCTAGTCATGTCTTGCATAAAAAGGAGTGCATTTCTCATTGCCATTGGGGTTTTTAATCCAAAAAATTATCTTATGATCACATTTGATATGTCGAATTTGAAAAAGAGACTTCATCATCATATGGCTTTTCGAGTTAAGTCTACATATCGGAAGATCGATATCTTTCGAACGATTAGTCGATGAGGGTGCTTCCATGCATGTGATGTCTATCTCATGTTGGAAGGCTATTGGATCTCTTGCGGTTGTCCCTTATGCTACTCTTCCTAGCGTGTTTGATGGTAATTCTCATAGGCCACATGGCATTGTTCCAACTTTACCCATCTATGTTGGGGGGTAAAAGCTTGTCAATATCAAGGTCGAGATAGTTGATGCAAATCTAGACTAAAACCTTTTGTTGGGAGGGCGAAATTGGATTTATGAGATGGATGCCATTGCTTCCTCATTATTTCGCATTTTGTGTTTCTCTCATGAAGGGAGAATTGTCACCGTTGACCGACGGACTGGTCTTCTCTGTAGATCTAAATGCATTCGACGACGTCGACTGTTCCCTGTGGTGAATGATGCCAAGAAACACTTTGTTGAGAATTTGAGGGTTGGAATGTATACATCATTGATGGGTAATTTTGATCTTCTACCTCCTTTCGTTCATATTCATTCTATTTCTTCCTCCGGGGTTCTTGATCGAAGAGAGTTCTTTCGAACTCATTATTTTTCAAACCCTTAGACCTTTCCTTCTTATACCTCCACATTAGAGGAAGGTCAAGTGGGTGGAATGTCATTTATTATGTCTCTAGTCGAGATTTCTTATCAATCTATTGTTGACTTTGCGAGACTCCATTCCGATTCTCTTTCACGGAGAATTGGATGGATATGTGGCTCTGGATTTGACTCTTAGTTCATCTTCTACTTAGGATTGCGTTGATACCAATCTTCCATATGAAGAGGCCATACTTGAAGAAATGAATGGTGTAGAGATCTCGTGGGATGATTTTCATCATCGGTACTATTTTCTACTAGACTTGCAAGAAGTTGAAACAAGTTTGTCTAGCCTTCGATCTTCTCGGTCTGTTCACCCAGTCTTGAACCCCTTAGCACTAACACATGTATTTGCCTGAAGGGAACATGGTTTTCATTTCTTCTACTACACCAATGAACATCTCGAGAGATCCCAACATTATTGAGAATGCCTTCATTGGAGCTGAATGTTCCCTTGAAGAGATTCGGACTTACGCGATCTTTTTTCGAGAATTTTAGGATGTGTTTGCTTGGTCTTATGAGGAAATTCCCTGGTATAGATCCATTTGTTGTCCACCATGAGATCAAGACATATGAAAATGTTAACCCTATTTGGCAGAAGATTTGTTCTAGTCAACCTTAGGAAGGCTACAACTATCAAAGACGAGGTTGAGAAGTCTGTAAAGGTGGGTTTCATATACCCGTTCCATTAACCGAGTGGGTTTCGAATCAGGTCCCTATGGACAAGAAACAAGGAACAATACGAGTTTGCATCGATTTCAAGAATTTGAATAAGGAATGTCCTAAAGATAATTACCCCACACCATTCATATATAAGATTATCGATCGATGTGCGAGGAATGATATTTTTCTCCTTCATGGATGGTTTCTAGGGATATAATCGGATCACTATCGTCACGAAGATCAAGCATAAGGCTTCTTTTATTTTCCTCTTGGGGTACCTTTTCTTACAAAAAGATGCCTTTCGGCCTTAAAAATGTTGGAACTGACCTTTCAACCGGGCTATGTTCTATGCCTTCCACAACATCAAGCATATTATTGATGCGTATTTGGATGATTTAGCTACTCATTTTTGTAAGATAATTGATCATCCTTCACACCTTTGTCAAGTTCTTGAATGATGTTGTTATTACAAAATTTGGTTGAACCCTAATAAGTGTGTTTTTATTTGTCACATCCGGGTCGATTTTTGGAATTCATCATGTCTACGGAAGGGGATTCGGGTAGATCCCTTTAAGGTTGAGGAAATACTTCGAGTTGCCTCCCCCATCTTTGATCAAACGTAAACTTCAAAGTCTACAAGGAAAAGCCAATTTCTTACAGAGATCTATCATGAATTATGACGAGATTATAAAAGGATTTATGAGGTTATTAAAGAAATGAGTTCCATTTTTATCGGATGACTTTTCTTAATGCTCGTTTGATGCTTTGAAAAAAAACATTGACCTCTGCTAAATTATTGAGTCAACTCGATTATAGCGAGAGATTTCCTATTATATCTTGCCTCAACGAATCTACCATTGGTATGGTTATGGTTCGGGAATATGATGCTCTTTGCGAACATGTTGCATACTACCTTAGTCGAGGCTTGGTGGGTTACTGAGCTCTAGTAATCTCCGATTGAGAAACTATCTTTGGTCTTCATGTTGTCCAACGGCTCAGCATTATATCCTTCTTGCGCAAAACTTATGATTTGATGGAAGTTAATCCATTTCAATTTGTTCTTAGTAGGCGAGTGATTGGGGGAAAAATACAATCAATCGATTGTCATTTGCAAGAGTTTGATCTTGAATTCTAGTTTTCCAAATCCAAGAAGTCTTTGGTATTTGTGGAGTTAATTTCTGAGTTATAGAATCGAGCCGTGACAATATGGAGTGTCACCCTAGATAATATATAATTTTTATCCAAGTGATACAACTTTCGATGCTCATCTTTCGAAAAAGCTAAGGGAAACTTCACGGTCTGGAGATAAACAATGAGACCTCCATAGCAAGGATCCTTGTGAAGAAATGAGGAAAATATGTTCATCGGGGAACGAATATTCATAAACCTTCTCCACAGAGCCCTTAGAAATTTCTTAACTCTCAAAGAAGTCGAGTTTGTGTTTGAATTATTTCCACAGCTGGAGCTTGTGGTGGTCATTTATCCGGGCTTGCTAGAACCCCGAAAAAATCTTGTGTGCATGATACTGTTTGGCCCCATGATTTTCAAGGATTGTGTTGAGGTGGCCAAAAAGTGTCATCCTTGTCAACTCTATACTCGAAGATGCACGCTCATCCAGCGCCTTTCTTTCCTATCGTCACTATTGGTCAGTTCACAAAGTGGGGTATTGATTATACTACTTGTAACCCACCTTCGGCTAAAGGTCATAAGTACATTTATTGTAGCGAGTAGAATACTTTACGAAGTAGGTCGAGGCTATAGCCACTTTTGCGAATGATGGTGAGATAAAAACCTTGTTTCAATTCAACCAAGTCATTTATCGCTTTGGTATCCCCAAAGAGATTGCCAATAACCATGCAAGTCATTTTCGGAAACAAGTGTGATGGCTGAGATTGGATCTTAGATTGGGTTTTCGGTAGGAGCATTCATCTCCTTATTATCCTTAGGAAAATGACAGGTTGAAGCCCTTAAAAATTCCTTGAACACTATCCTTCAATGGACAATTGATAAAGCGAGATCCAATTGGCATGTCATGTTGTACCCCCGCACTTTGGGCATGCGATTTCTATTAAGGCGCAAACCGCTTTCACTCCCAGTTTCAACTAGTTTATGGGTTGGAATCTATATTTCCTATTGAATTCAAAATCCCTTCCCTTAAGTTGGCGAGTTGAGCTTCTTCACGAAACTTCTAGTCACGAAGAAAACCTTATCCATCTAAAACATCTCGATGAGCGGCACCGAGATGAAACTACGATGAATGAGCGCATAAGAAATGAGTAAAGGTTCGGTATGATAATGCGATCAAGCCTAGAGTTTTCTACGAAGGTGACCTTGTCTTGGTTTCACGCCAAGAGAAGGATTCTTTGGGGGCGAGCAAGTTCAAATCCATGTGGTATGTCCCCTTCATTGTCAAGAAGGTCCTAAACAAGGGAGCTTATGCCTTGGTTGATTCTAATGGGAAACGCAGTTGGTGGAGCCCATAAATGGGCTCTATGCTGAAAAAGTATTATGCCTAGGTTTTGACCTAGCATTTTTCTTTGTTGTATATATTGTATCTTTATACGTGTTTGCTTTTTTATTTTTTGGTGTGAATTTGATGATTTTTTATCTACTTTGGCAGGGTATTATTGGATGAGATGAGTCATTTTGGCTTTTCAGATGGTGCTAGTAGACATGCACTGGAACTCCGGCTTCCGCAGAGCTAGGTAATTCACTATCCATCCAATCGAGTTGCTAGTCTCAATGGGTGTATGCATTTGTCTGATTCGAACAATGTGGCGAGAATACACTACGAGTGGTTAACCTACTTTCGGAGGAAGTATCTCTTGGTGTTGATTCGTTAGTAGTGTACTTGGATTCACAACCTGTCGTTTCGCAATTAAACAACACTTATCGTGTCAAAGACCCATTTTTGCATCAATTATTTTTTAGAGTGCATTTGTTACAACATTCATTTCAATTTATTACGTTCATTCACATTCCTAGATGCGATAATTGGTTAGCGGAATCATTAGCTAATCAAGCACTTGATTGGCACATTAATCATTCAGTACTTTAAGAATATCAAAAAATATTTCATCATTGTACATTTGGGAAAATCACATCATATAAAATCGCTATGTGTGTATATATATATATATATATATATATATATATATATATATATATATATATATAGAGTTTTCAAAATATACAAAAAATTGGACCATCATGTCCTACAAAATTTGGACTTATGCCCGATCATGTCTGTCATAAAAAATAATAATACAATCATTTGATAAAATCTAAATCTATCCCCGACGCCTGCTCAACATTTGTGTTTCGGTAAAACACAACAACGATAGCTACATGGTGGAATAATCACACCGAGTCTCGTGGTAGTCCAACCACCTTCTTCCCATCGGATAGCCTTAGGAAGATCCTTTATAGGCTGCTGTGGGTACTTAGCGAGTTAAGCTCTCCAAGTTTCTCTAGATGACATGGATGGTTGTTCTGAGTATTCAACATCATTCGCCTCTCGCAATGCTTATGTATTGGGTAGCCCTCGAGTCTAACCGATCCACTTGGCTACATCACGATCATTATAATTTTTTAAGTCATATTTTCATATCAAAAATATTTTTCATTTTCATATAATTTGAAAAATAAAAATAAAATCACATAATAAAAAAATCATTGTGCAATCTTACCGATTACACCCCATGTTGCTGCGGGTGGAAGAACCAAATCGGGATCTTCTCTAAAATCCATCCCATCATAGGGATAATCCTCTACTAAGATGAATTTTTCTCCCCACCAATTGAAGAACTCATCATACCATGTAGTGCGGGGAACCCTCACTTCCCCCCAATCCCTTCATCAATTCTACCCATCCGGCTTTATCCTCGTATCCCGTGAGCTATCGATGGTGGAGATGATCTTGGGCCAAATTCCTAGGACTCTCTCCGATCCAGGTGGATATTAGTGGCCACCCACCTATTCCATTTGGACCCACAACATCAATTCTTTCAGCTTTTTAGCTTTAGCACAACTTACTATTTTTTGTAGGTTTTCGAGTCTACGCACTCCTGAGATGTTTTGGGGACTTAATGATCCGGGTGGATATTGGTGGCCACCCACCACTTCCATGCTTTGAACCCCCACCATTTTTTTCCCGCCAGTTTGTAAGTTTCATCACGACTTACTATTTTTAGCAATTTTTCGGGTCCTAAATCTTCCAAAGTCTGTTTTGAGGCCTTAAACGACGTTTTTTGGGAAAAGCGGGAGCCACATGGATCCATGGACTAATGTTTCTCACAAAAAAGTTGTATTCCTCGTAGAAAGATCTTTCTAACGAGCTGTCGAGCACGTCAAACGGATATCGGATGCCAAAGTTACGTCCCCGGGAAGTTGAAACACCAATTTACCCAAACGGGGCCCACAATTTTTGGTGCTTCATCTCCTGAGGTTAGGTTTTTTGGATGTTTAGGGCTTTAAATTGTTTCTCAACAATAAATAGGCCTTCGAGCCTAATTGTAACACGTGCTTCGAAGTGTAGCCGACACATCTCTTCTCGTGGATATGCTACGATGCCCTAGCTCATTTATTTCCATTATTTCTATAAGCATGTTTCAGTCATTTGTTTTGTAACATAGTTCGGAGGCCTTTAGCCGCCACATATCTAGTTAGAGATAAGTCTACTAGTGCCCTAGTTTTTTGTTACAATTCGTTTGTAAACAAATTTCATTTCACGCAACACGGTTCAGAGGGCTCTTTGTAGCCGCACATCTCTTCTTAGAGATGCGCACAGCATACTAGCTAGTTTATTTCAGTGATTTTATTATAATAAAATGAAGCATTATTTCCAATGCATCTCTATGTTTATGGTTATATGTGTATTTTTTTCGTTCCTACATAAAATACGGATCACTCTCGAAAGAATAATTTCAACGAATAGTACCATATCCAAAGTGTTTTGTCTTTGCTCGCCAAACAAAAGTAGTTGTTTCTTTAGATTCACTAGTAAGGCTTTGGCACCGGATCATAATGGTTGGTCGAAAAGCAATATAATACTAGACTCATGTGAGTGCGTCGGGCTCAGTGAAGGGATGTCGGCCTCGCCACTCTACCAATAGTGAAAAGAAGGATTTTCATGTACAAGTCTCGTACATTTTTTATTGGGATCTATGTCCCCACCTTATTTGCACCATCTACATAGTATACTGGAGATATTCATCTACATTAAGCCCTCCAGTGGGCTGACCATGAAAATTAATTGGTTCCCCCTCCCGGAAAGTTCAATAATAAAATAGATGTCTTCCGTCTCAATCCTCAATGGCATCTTTGTCTATCATGAAGAAATCTTTGTCTAGTTCCCAATAATTGACCAACAACTCGATAAATTGAGTATTGGTTTTCATATTTGGAATTTTAAAAAACTTTAATAATCCACGACAAGGATATCGAATGATTGTTGGTCCTGCGCATGCTTTATTGTCTATTGCAGCTATGCTCTCTTTCCCTCTAGCGATAGTCATCCTGAAAAATTTCATCATCGACCACACTAGATATCAAATTTTGAATTCCGCTTTGTGCATATGCGACTTCATTCGGACATATTCACGTCTATGTGCGTAGTTACTCATGACAAACCCACGTATACATAGAGGGTTTCAAGAAAAAATATATTTCTTACGGTCAAAAACCCAAAAATTGTTTGAAATGGTAAAGAAATTGACAAACAAGCTCGGTATGAGGCTTACTTGATTGGTTTGAGTCGATTCGGTGGTCGCTGCTCGTTTGCAAGAAAGGGGTTTTTTGTCGCAGCTCTTTTCTCCTCTTACGCACCGCATAAGATGACCAAAATGTGAGTCAAAATGCTTATTTATGCTTAGAATTTGTAAAAAATTTCACAAATTTTGCTTCAGTGTCATATCTCGATAGGCTGAGTGTAACCTTTTGGCTTATAAGTGTTGGGAAAAGTTATTTTCGGATACATTCTAGTGTTTTGAAATATTTCAATTTTTCTTCGTGATCCGCATGATCAGCGACCTATCATTGCAGTAGAATTTGTTTCGAACTAGCATATAGGTTAGGGAATTCACTTTTAGTTGCAATTATGCATACTAGCCTCCATTAAAATCACTTTCCATAGGGTCGACCCCATTATGTCATGAATATTTAACCAATTTCACTCGTCGATTTTTAAATCATGATATGATGGTAGAGCCATCCTTTACATGGGCTTCCTAGTTAGTTCCTCACTAGCATTTGTACGCCCATCTTATGACTGTAATACTAAACTAGAGTCCTCTTATTCTCGTCATGACTTATGCGTTGAAGTTTCATTCTTCTTCTTCTTCACTATCGTTATTTTGGCCATATACCTTAGAGGTTCCCATTGCTTTTCAAGTTGTATTGCCGCATTTGCATATTGACCACTTGTTTATCTTGGCCTTTAGTTGGCTTCATTTGGACTCATATTCCCTCTTTTGACCATGTCTTTCTATACAAGTTAACCATGTAAATCACTTAGCCTTTGCAATTTGTCACCTTTACCCATGGATGGAACATCCCTTTTGAGCATCACTTACCGGTCACCACCATGCACTTGAACATACGGATTGTTCCTATCCCGGGAACTAGTGCATCTATTTACCAACACTCGTTCTATCCATTGTACTATAGGAATTATTTTATTCCTTTTTCGAGATTTTGAAATATGAAAAATAAAAAAAATAAAAATATTTAAGAAAGAGCGGAGAACAGGCAATACTTCCATACTTGATGACAACTACGGTGTGCTGGTATGTCGCCCCTTGAACAAAGCACAAAAAAGCTAAGTCTTTTCTCCATTTGGGATGGTTTTAGTTTTTTACTTTAGAGAAGCCATAACCTTGTTATTGAGTTAGTACTTCCGTTGGTTATCTCTTACAATCATATGGAGGGTTTTTTATGCCTCCTACACTGACGAAAATTATACAAATTTATCATTTCTTTGCCATAGTCAAAATAATTTGTGATTTTGTTCAAGGGAGGTTAACCCTAGCTGGCCAATCTACGGTGTATCTTGACTCATTTTTCGATTAGACCATCTCGGTTTGTCATTATCTCGTTCTATCACATCGATATTTGGTCCTTTTCTTGGGTGCTATGAGAAGGTCTCCATTGAATTCTTGTCGCGGGTTTGTCTCTTATCAACTTCAACATATCGCTTTGAGAGTAAACCTAGAGATGCACCACGGCCCTATTTACATCATTGATAGGTGACCTTGTACTCGAGAATTTATCAACATCATGGGTATTTGGTCGAGTGGTTTCCCTTGTGTTAGAATTCGACTTACATTATCACACCTGATTCTTGCAAAGTACCTTTGATTTCCTTTTTGACCCTATCGGTGGATACCTCACCTCTTTGTTAGCTTTCATTATTGGTTGTTTCAGAGGGATTTTGTCATGCACTGCTACATTTGTGTATGTCAAACGTACTTTCGGTTGGTTACTTCACTTTTCCTCATCCGATTCTCTTCCAAATCTTGGCTCGCGGGTTACACTCATGCTGGGCCCGATGTGGGATGCCTTAATGCCTTCCTTCTAGTAGATATTTTTCCCATGAACTCGAGCTCATGGCTCTAGGAATAAGGTTTAGAGTCATTTTTTCGATACCTTAGGGTTTCAGGTCATTAGTGGTAGACTCCTTCACTCTGTCGACAACGAGAATACATCAATGTGTCCTGAGCAGGTAGATTATCTCAAGTGTTCAACTTCAACTCATTTATTCGCACATTTAGATTGTCTTGGGGCACCTTGAAACTCATTATCATTATAGTGGTTTTGTCTCGCATTTGTTAACAGTATACATCAATGATGGTAATAAAACGATTTATCACATGGTCGACCTTAGCTCATTTATTCCCATTGTGTATAATTGTGCCATGGTGATCGGTTAAGACCTCGGGGTTTGCATCAACATGCTTTGGTTCAATTTGTGACTCCTTCATTTACTCACGAGTGAGACCATCCACTCTTATATGTTGCGAGTTTCATCACAAAAACATCTTATATGTTGGCACTCGAGTTGCATGTTGTACCATTTTTTCCACCACTTACGATTTGATACTTGGAGATTCGAGTTTTGACTTCAATGATCATATGTCATGAAACATCATTGATTATTCTTTTATATGTGATACTTGGACGTGATTTTGACTTATACTTAGGGCAATGATCGGATGATTCACTATGTACTTTACATTTTAGTTATACTTGTATACATATTGGATCTGCTCCGTGCTTGACATACGTACATGATTTTATTTCGGTGAGGTATGCTGCCTCGGACATGAGATATCTTTCGATTTGTATCCTGTGGTTTTTGGCAGTTGAAATCTAGTGAAGTCCTCTCTAGTCCTCGTAAGGTTCTTTTCTATGCACATAATACATTTCGGCCATCATGTACCCCTTTTGACCTCATATATTAGGGGGAATATGTTATATCATAATTTATCACTGTATATACTCGATGATTTATGCATTGGCCTTGGGCATCCCTTCCATTCGAGACTTGGTCACATTTCTCAAAAACAATTTTTAAAATCCATACACGACTCTTCTTAGTTTTTTTCGTGTGCACACGTGGTCCATCCATAGATTGACCCATGTATCTTTGTTAAAATATTAAAAAATATATAATTTCCCTATTAATGAGGCGGGGGTTTACGGTTTTCAGCATCTGACCCCGCCCATGGCCTACTTGTTCAAAATGAAAAAACTAATTTGAGGAAGTATAAATACACCTCGAGGGAATGGCCTAGGGGAGGAGAGAGATAATATTATTGATATTATAGCTGTTATAGCCTTGATCAAGTCTAATATTTCCCCTCGCCTCCTTCACTTCGAGTTTTAGGAAACCTTTGTTTCTTTGTGATGATCACCCTCATTCTATGTGACATCCTTTGTGCACCATTTATGGAAGAAGCTTTGTGAGGCTAGGGCTGGATGAATCGCGGAGGACGGTTTTCTCAAGGTCGTGCGGATCTCGGGTGATTTCTCCGCTTTGTTATTTTTTCGTCACATGTTATAATATAAATAAGTACCATCCTCCCGTTCTGATGTTCATGTGCTATGTATCTCTTATACATGCTTAATAATCTTGAATAATTTTATTTCATGTTATCCTTATGAGATTATGTATGCTAATATGCTGAAGATCTAGGACACATATGTTGTACAACTAGTTCTTGTGCTTTGGAGCACGAGGAGTTGCGGGGTTTTCACCCTACGGGATCTACTTTCAGAAGGATAAGCAAGTAAGCTCCATAATCCTCACTTTCTAGTTTAAAGCATCAAAGTTGGTAATTAGAGTCTTTCTTGTGATGACATGCCATCACTATGATAGGTCTCTCAACGAGGCCTTAAGGTATCTTTTCCGTAACAAGGTATACAAACACCATCATTATAGATTGTAGCTTACTTATCCTCCACAAATGGATAATACATTTATATTCAATATCCTTAATCAAATTGGACTAAATCAACTCATTACGTTACATTTCATTTTCATTAATGATGACCATATCAAATAAAATCTACACCAAATACCATGGGGAAAAACCCTTGGTAATTACTACTAGTTTTCACCCTATGAGGTGTCACGTATCACACTAACATACAATCATCCGATATGGAATAATCATGCAAGAACGGATGTACATATGTTAAACACCATGTTGAAAGCACACACATGGTGTATGAGAAGACACACACACACACACAAAGAGAATCAACACACAATGAAAGATAAGCATGAGGCTTTCTTTATTTTCCATTATACAAAGATGTACATTTATAGTACAATGGTGTGACTCTTGGTTTCACATTCCAAGGTCACTTGGACTCCATTGTGACTTTTCACATTCCACACCTACCCATGTAGGATTAGGTGTTCCAACATCCCCCCTTAATCCGAAGGAGTATGTGTGAGTCCAAGAAAAGAGTTGTAATTCAAATCTGCAAAGTATACATGGCAGCACTAGGGCTGAATCAACTCTCTGAAATGTTGGAAAAAAGAGGTGGTTTTAGGATGACCACAAACACTGGAACGCAAAACTTGTTGCAGTTCCCGGAACTCTTCCAAAACTGGCAAGAAGCTGAAGCTTCTGCTAGAGGAATTGTCCCTCATAAAAAAGGGAGACCTTCAACCTAAAAGAAGGGAGGTCTACTATCTGTGATGGTTTTAGGATTACCAACAACTCTGGAATGCTTTGAAGCATTTCCTGGAACTCAACCAAAACTGGCAAGAAGCTGAAGGCTTCTGCTAGAGGAAGTGTTCCTCATATATGAAAGGGAGACTCGAATTCGAAAGAAGGAGGTCTACTACCCGTGATGGTTTTAGGTTATCCACCAACCAAAGATGATGGTTTAAGGTTGTCCACCAACCGAAGGCATGCTCATGGGCATCCATGTCTCCGGCTACATCTCTGGCTACATCTCTGACTCTGGAATGACGAATTGTGGCTCAGGCTTGCTTGAACTGCTGGCTACAACTCTGAACATGGAATGAGAGATTGTGGCTCAGGCTCGCTTGATCTGACGTCGAAGCTTGTACATGACCACCATTTTCCTCCCTGTCAGGGAAAAGGTGAGATGATGGCGAAAACTCAACTGCAAGTTTGCTCAATATTCGTGAACATGTTCTGACATGCGACTTAAACATCTTCTTGGCTGCTGATGCCCATTGCCAAGAAGTCATCCATCCAAGATGAATCTTGGTTCTTGCAGGAGGCTTGTGTCTGAAGCATCTGTCTGAAGCATGGGTGTGTCGACCACAGTGCTTGCATGGATGAAGATCAAAACAATGATCTTTCATATGGCCAACTCGATCACAGTGTTGGCATTTTACAATCTGATGTGGAAGTGGATCAGGATCTGGAACAGCTGCAGGTGAACTGTCATAAATGAATCCAACACTCTGAAATATGATGGGCTTAGTGTAGTCTGGAATATGAAAGGACACATCCTTGTCATATCCAAGACCAGTTCGGTGCTTGTTGTGGACAAGCTCTTCCCAAGGTCTGATGATGGGCTTGAGAAGTGCAGGTTGAACTACTGCATCTGCATGTACATCTGCTCTAGTACAAGGAACTGAATGGGAATCAACTGGAACTTTGCTGACTTGTTGCTGATGGGAGTCTTTCACAATGTTCTGAATAGAAACAGGTTCAGAATGGTGACTCTTTTGCTGAAGCTGAGATTCCAACTACAAAAACTCAATCTTCTCATGTGCATCTTGCAAACAACTTTGAATGTTACAAAGAGCATCCTTGCTCATTTTTATCATGTCATCAACATTGGAATGAATGAGGTTATTCAACAACTCTAATGCCTCATTTATTTTAGCCATTTTCAACAACTTAGGCTCAAAAATGAAAGGGTGTCGGCTTCAACCGAAAATGCACCCGTTTACAATGTGATTCAACAACAAATACAAATGACTCTAAAGAATTTCCAACTATGGAAATCTCAAAGTACAAAATCTGCTCCTCAAATGATGGAGGACAATCAACAATGACTTATATCAACAATTTCCAACAACTCAAATACTGATTGCAACTATGAAGAAGCAATGTCTACTCAATACAATATGCAGCAAAAAAGTGCAGCAAAACACTTGTGCAAAAGGCCTTTAAGGCAGCTCAATTTTTCCTTCAAAGAGTTGTTTTCAATGATGGAAAACTTGTCTTCAAATGTCAATTTCTTCATAAAATCACCCTTCAAATCAATGCCACAAATCACAATGTAAATCTGTAATTTTCTCTATGTATTTAGTCCATCTGCTCACATGTCATTTCCTTCATCTCTGCTGTTCATATTCTTTCTTTTCCTCTCTCTCTGCTGTTTTTATTTTATTTTAAATAAATTAATTAAAAATGGAAATGATGAGAAATTAATTAAAAAAATGTGAGGAGGAATTTTTAAAAAATTAAAATGGAAATGGAAGGAGATTTTATTAATGGGGGAGGGGGCAAACTAAAAAGGTTTTTTTATTAAAAATTGATTAATTAAAGGGGATTATTAAAAAGGAATTAATTAAAATTGGAGATTAATTTTAGTGGAAGGGGAGGGAAATTAATTAAAAGAAAAGGTGTATTAATTTAAAAGGGATGAGTTAAAATGGGGAGGAAAATTTATATGGGAGGGGCATATATTAAAAAAGGAAAGTCGTTTTATATGGGAGGGCAGGTTATTAAATTAAAATTAACGTGGGGGGGGGGTCGTATTATATGAGAGGGGAGGCTATTAAATTAAAATTGTGGAAAATAATAAGAAGGGGGGAATTAATGGGAGTGGGGGGAGGGCATATTAAAATAGATTTAAAAAAAATAAAAAACAAATTTTAAAAAATTAAAAAAAGTGGAATGGGAGGCCAAAAGGCCGTGGGATCATTTGTATTAATGAGAATTTGTAAAATTAAAAAATATCGAATTGTGATGGGGGAGTGTAGTGTAAGGGAGTTAGGGTGAAGGGTTCGACGCAGAGGGTGGGGAAAGGCCGTGGTGAGGGGGTGCGATAGATAGGGTAGGGAAGGGTGAGGTGTGAGGAGGTAAGGGTAGCGTAGGTTGAGTTGGGGCTGCGTTAGTTGGAGCGAAGTTTGGAGTCAATGCCGTAGGAGAGGGCGGAGAGGTGGCGTTAGTCGGGATGTGGAGTGATAAGGGGATAGGAGTGGGCTTTAAAAAAAAATGTGGACAGGCCGTAGTCGTAGAGGCGTAGGAGAGGTGGAGCGCTGAGGGTGTAGGGAGGTAGCATGGGTAAGGCGTGTGCAACTTAGGGACAGTGCTGGAAGGAGGAGATACAAGGGCCGAGTGGAGAGAGCGTTGAAGGAGCGGAGTGCTAGTGCGTAGGGCCGAATGCAAGTTGTGTGGTGAGGGCGTATGTGCAGAGAGTTGGGTATGATATAAAAAATTACAGGTTGGAGAGGCCGAAAGGGCATGGAGTTTGATTTTTTTATTTTTTTATTTTTAATTAAAACAGCAGAGGAGTAATATACAGCGCAGGCAAAATGGAGAATTTGCAGAATCAGAAATTTTCTTTCAGTAGTAGAAAATGTACTTTTTCCAGCAGTAGAGAATTGCAGAATTTTCATGAAATTTAGCAGCAGTGGAATACTTTCTTCTTTCAAATATAGAGCAGAATTTTTCTGGAACTTATAGCAGTAGAAAATCCAGAATTTTGCAGGAATCTTCGAATGAAAAACTCAGAAATTCTTTTTCATTAAAACCAGAAACCTCTTCAGAAATCAACTTTAAACAATTTTTCCAACAGCTTTCCAAAACAGAATTTAATGGGCAGAAATTGCAGAAAGAAATCAACCTTCAGATGTGCAGTGCTGCTCTTCTCCAAGATGAAATTTCTGAATGCTGCCACGGATTTTGACTGCTGCTCCTCTTCAAAACCAATTCTGAATGCGGCAAAATGTCAAAATCATTGCTGCAAAAAATCTCTAAATGCTGCAAAAATGCAGATATGCACAGGCCATAAACACAAAATGACTCACTCAATGTGGAGCAGGGCCAGCAATCGCCCGCTCTGATACCATGTTAAACACCATGTTGAGGCACACACATGGTGTATGAGGAAGATGAACACACACACAAGAGACTCAACTCTCAATGAAAGATAAGCATGAGGCTTTCTTATTTTTCCATTATACATGATGTACATTTATAATACAATGGTGTGACTCTTGGTTTCACATTTCAAGGTCACTTGGACTCCATTGTGACTTTTCGCATTCCACACCTACCCATGTAGGATTAGGTGTTCCAACATGGTTGATTGTTGTCATATAATTGAGACCAATTTGTCCCTTCCAACC
>CM076576.1:538497603-538747479 GCA_034641835.2 Pinus albicaulis | reverse complement strand
TTGGATGAGTGATTTTTCTAAAGTTATACTAAGGCGAAGGATGGTCAAAGTAAAAGGATGGATTAGTGGAGTCGCCAGGTGGAAATGGTTGCTGTTGTGAAGATAGCTATGGACCACCACCAGTAACTAATCTGAGAATGTTTTTGGATTTTCTGAATATATGTGCAGCCTATGGTTTGTTAAAGTATCCTAGATTTGTTTCAACACTTTGCTAGGGTGATGAGAACAAAAAAGAGTTTACTCTAAAAAATGGGTCTAAGGACTGCTTGCTTGTTTATGGTACCTGAAGGACTAAAGAGTCTATAAGAGTTTGCTGGACTATTATGTACTCAATGTCTTACCATCTCCTGCTATGGGAGTAGCCTAGAGTTTTGAAAAGTAGTAAGGCTTACTAGAAGTTTAGTGGAGTCGCCAGGTGGAAAATTAGTTGTTTGAGATATATTTGTATGGTCCACCACCAGTAATGTCAAAAGCCAATCTAAAGGAGTGTTTTTTTGGGGTTTTTCTGAGTTTTATGTGCAGCCTAGGATGTAAGAGTGTTATAAACCTGATTCATCACTTTGCTAAGATGGTGAAGCAGAGAGTTTACACTAAATGATTCTAGAGGCTGATGGTTCAAGTTTAAAATTCGAAGGACTAAGGAGCCTATAAAAGTTTTCTAGACTGTCATGAACTCAATACGTCCCACCGTGATCGCCATTATGTTAGTGAGCGGTGGGATAAGTCAATCAAACAGTATTCTTAAAAATAAGGGACTTATAGAGTTCTAAGGTGTCCTTAGATTGTCACTAACTCAATGTCCCACCGTGATCGCCATTATGTTAGTGAGCGGTGGGATAAGTCAATCAAACAGTATTCTTAAAAATAAGGGACTTATAGAGTTCTAAGGTGTCCTTAGATTGTCACTAACTCAAAGTCCCACCGTGATCGCCATTATGTTAGAGTCCCGTGATTTGGCCGATTGGCTAGCCAAATGACGATGTAACATCAAACCAAGCTTTGGAGCCCAAGGACCTAGCCTTCCTGGACTCAGAGAGGGCTCTCTCTATATGTGTAGAAGATGTCGGTGTGTTTACTTGCGATATTCTGATATTAGGCTAGTTATGAAGTGTATTTTTGGTTTTTTAGTTTTTTTTTTTAGTTTGTGAGGGATGAAACTGATCAAATACATAAACTGGATGACAAGATGTAGATAAATTGGGCTATGGGGTCAAAAAGATCAAGGAAGCTATGAAGTGATGATGTAAAGCTGCTGTAGGGCCGATTTGATTCACTATAAGAGTTTGCTAGACTGTCATGTACTCGGTGTCTTACCATCTCCCGCTATGTTAGTGAGTGATGGGAAAGGTCTATCGGAAAGTAGCCTAGAGTTTGGTGAAATAGTAAGGCTTACTAGAAGCTAGTGGAGTCGCCAGGTGGATTTTTAGTTGTTTTGAGGTATATGTGTATGGTCCACCACCAATACTAACAAAAACCAATCTAAGGGAGTTTTTTTGGGGTTTTTCTGAGTTTTATGTAGTTCTGAGGTTTGGAAGAGTTTCCTATAACTGACTCATCATTTTGCTAGGATGGTGAGGCAACCAGATTCTACTCTTCTAAGTTTGACTGAGATTTTGAGAGTTCCTAAGGGATACCTAGGATGTTTTGACTCAATGTCCCACCGTGATCGCCATTATGTTAGGGCTCCGTGATTTGGCCGATTGGCTAGCCAAATGACGATGTAACATCAAACCAAGCTTTGGAGCCCAAGGACCTAGCCTTCCTGGACTCAGAGAGGGCTCTCTCTATAAGTGCAAAAGATGTCGGTGTGTTCACTTGCGATGTTCTGATATTAGGCTAGTTATGAAGTATGTTTTTAGTTTTTTGGTTTTTTAAGTTTGTGAGGGATGAAACTGATCAAATACATAAACTGGATAACAAGATGTAGATAAATTTGGCTATGGGGTCAAACAGGTCAAGGAAACTTATGAGGTGATGATGTAAAGCTGCTGTAGGGCCGATTTGATTCACAATAGAAGGGATCTCCGGGCAAAATGGATTAAATGAACAATAAGTTGGTGAAAGACAAGGGATTTCAAGTGCAAACTAGTTAATAGCAGACATAAACATGTAATAGCAAGCCATTAATCATGCTAGGAATAACTGTAAGCTAATCAATACATAGAAATCAAACATTCCAGCCATACATAGAGGTATAAGACCCTCTAACTTCGGGAAAAGGCTATCAGACTTTGGGGAAAACACATGATACAAACTAACAACTCATAAACTATGCCGGAATGGCTAAACATAGTCTCTAAGTCATTGGGCACTTGGACAAATAAGTTTTCATAGTTTTAGGCAAAGGGCTAGATCGGGACTAGGCCTCCTTGGTTCAACAAAATGATCAACAAATCAGTCAAAGAGAAAGTTTTATGGACGGAACTATGGGCAGCTGATAGGTAGGTAGGGCAAACCATACATCCTACTCAACATACATGGAACTGATGAATAAAACTTAGCAACAATACCTTAGGTTACTAAAGAGCAGCTAAGAATTCTTTAGCATAACTAAGGGAGAAAGAAAACATCAAGCTATGAAGATTCAGGGATTTTGAGGTGCCTCCATGGGCATATCTCAAAATCAATCTTTACTGATCTATAGCAGCAAGAAATATGTAGTATGAATGAAAACTAGAAGACAAAACACATTAAGAAGCACTATACCATTCTACCATGTCGAGGAATCCATCAACAATCCTTCATCATTCCTCAAAAGCATCCAAGAGGCAGTCCAAAAATCATAACTCAAGTGTATTCTTCAAAGCTCATATGACCAATGTATTAATTCTTCTCTCAAGTTCAGCCTCTGATTTACAATGAGATCCATGGAATAAATAGGCTTGAGGAGGGAAAACCTCATGGAGCAACTAGCTATCCCATTGGCCAAGTCAAAATATCTAAACTTGTCCTTGAGGCTTTGCAAAGCCCAAGGCACAAAATATCCCATAAAATATCTAAAAAACTGCTAAAAATGGAAATTATATTGACTTTACATGATTTCCCAATGATAAAAATAGCTTAACGCACATTTAGGAAAAGCAGATTTTTGGAGTTCAAAAATTACAAAAATACTTCATATTTATGCCTGAAAAAGGTCCCCTGACTTGCTGGATGCAAATGGCAGCCTTCCCGATGTCGAAATGAGGCTCATGATGGCTCGTTGGAAAGCTCTCTGTGTCTGCTTTCCGGCGCAAGTAGAATCATCTCAATCTGATCTCTAAAAGTCCCTCAAAACTGTACCTGTGCGCAAAAACCCAGAAAATAGCAGACTGCTGATATGGCGGGCAGAATGTGCAAAATGAGGCTGTTTTTCGCCAATTTGAGGGGGCGAATGATCTTCAAATGCCCTGAAAATTGCTGGAGACCTGCTCATGGAATTATGGAACCCATTGGGATCATCCTCCTCCCTTGACAACTCATCAAACTGAAATGGCGCATTTATGAGTTTTTGGCGAAAACCCCAAAAATGCCAAAAAACAAAAAGTTTCTGAAACAGGCCCAAAATTGGCATGCATGACCCTCAAGGGTCCATAGAAACATGCTCCGAAGCTGAAGCCAAAATATCAAGGGCTGATATGCTTTTTGCTTCTTTCCGTGCTAGGCGCCTCTCCTTCAACTTCTTCAATTTTTCTTGTGCTACTTTCAATTTTCGCCTGGCAAACTGATTTAGCTTCTGAAAGTGAAGAGTCCTTTTTCTCTGTAGCTCAAGATCCCTGTTTGCCTTCTCAAGCTTTGTTTCCAAATGTTGGTTAGCCCTCTCAAGCCATGCTTCCTTGTTTTCCTCAATTTCCTGCTCAAAGAGGGCAGTGAGAGGAAAGGCTTCGAATTGAGCTTGTTCTTCTGCTCTCTGTTTCTCCAAGGCTCTTCTAAGCCTGATGGTCCTAGGCCTCTTTCGCCTAGGCTGGTCCTCCTCCTCTTCATCATCAAACTCGCCAATGAGCTCTTCAATTCTTACTTGCGCCCTTTCTGCCTCCTTTTTATACTTGATCGCCCTTGCCTCATGAATGGCTGCATGATACTTCATTTGTTTGTTTTCAACCTCCAAGAAATGGTTGAAATTCCTTGCCCTTTGAAGATCTTCTTGTAACACCTCAATTTGCCCTTCTTTGTGAATGAGGAGGTTTTCAAGGATGCGTGCCTCATTATCACTGTCATCGCTCGGGATAGGGATGACAGCTGATTTACCTCCATGCTTGGCACTTCCTCCAACTGCACTTTTGCCTTTGAAGGCCAATCTAGCGCTCTTTCTCCTTGGCAAGCTAGAAGTTGTCTTTTTGGGCAATTTCCTCTTTTAGGAACAGTTTTGGTCACTGTCAAGGAGGCAGCTTCAGCTTGCTGTCCTCCCTCAACATCCTGTCCAGCTTGTGGCTCAAAAGATGCTTCAATTGTTTGCTCAACCTGCTGCTCTTCCATCTCTGTCTGCTGCTGTTCCTCTTCCTGTACTTGCTGCTGTTCATCAACCTCTAACTGCTGTCCCTCTTCCTGAATTTGATGTTGTTCATCAACCTCTAGCTACTGTCCACTGATTTCCAACTGCTGCTGTCCCTCAAAATCTGGCTGCTGCTGCTCATCATCCTCCTTTTCTCCCTGTGGCTCACTGCCCTCTCCTTCTCCTTGTTTACTTGGCTGCCCAGTGATCATCTTGATTTTTTCAGGGGTAGGCCTACTAGATAAAGGCACTGGGCGATGGACAGGCTGAGTAGGAGACACATGAATAGGAGGGACAGTGGCGAAATCGGCATGGCTAATGAATGAATCCCATGAAACTCCTTTCTTCTCCAGCTGGTGTAAGAAGATGATTTTGATCAAGGAATGGTGAAAGAGAGAAGGGATTTGCTGAGGTGGAGCTTTCTTTTGGACAATAGCTGCCATTTTCTCTATGCTTTTGGACAAAAAGTATGGAAGGTTTAATTTCCTGCTTCTAGTAAAATGCATCAACAAGCGAACATGATAGGCAAAAATTTGGCTAAACCTCCCTTCACAAGTGAAATATCTCATTATGGATTTCATCAGCGGAGCATAGCTGTCAAGAAGATAGGAGAAAGGGAAAATAGCAGTGATGGTTTCTCTATGTTCCGGTTTGATGAAAGGTTTATAATCCTCCAGATCAAGATGCGCTTGTTTAAACCACTTTTCACCATGATACGGGATCTTGGTAGCTTTGGATACATACCTTGGGGAGATTTTGAAGTCAAGACCTGCTAACTGGAAGTGTTTGTCTTTGAATCTCAAAGCGCACAAATGTGTAAGTGGCGAGAAACTCTTGACTTCTTCTATCCTCTGACAGAAATCAAGACGGCCTACTTCATGGAAATTGAAAAGCACTGATGGGTGAGCATTGATTTCTTCTATGGAGATAGGCTCATATCTCTTATGTTGTCTGCCTTTGTGATCTCGTTTTGGAGGCATTCTGACTTTGAAACAAGCTTTGGAAGAGGCAAACTGCCTTCGTTATATGAAAAATGCTCTGCTGGATTGAAACTGGCCACTACACTGTTTGGACAGATATGGACCCTGTGATTTTGAATAAAATGCAACAATGTTTCTTGGAATAAGCCACCTCTGCACTTATTAACAACAGTCCTTCAAATATGGATACACTTCAGCTATGTAACCTTCTTAACAATGGTACCATGTGTAAAAGATGGGGTAACTGCTTTGTAGATTCCCTGTGCACAGTTTTGAACAATCACCCCTCTTGTGACTTTGTTAGAGGCCAACCTACACTGTTATTTGTGTTTTCAAACAAAACTTGAATATAAAAACCCTGCTCTTTAGGTCATTCACCTTGAAAAATACCTCTGTCAACAGATTTCTGTAGAGACCACACAGTGGAAAGAAAGGAGACCTTTGTGCCTCTGGTTTCAATATTTAAAGTTTCAACCATCAACAACTGTGCCCTTTAGAAAGTGGCTCTGTTCACCTTCAGAAAAACTCTGTTCAACAATCTTCAGATGATACAATACGGTTTTGGTAAAGGCAGACCCAAGTTAGATGTATAACCAATGCACAGTGGTTTTTAGGAAACATAGTCTCTGCTTGTGAGTTTAAGAGATCAACATAATACCTGCACCTCTGTTTTAATATTAAATGCAATCACCAAGCACTCTGCCTTTTAGAAAGTGGCCCTTTTCATTTGTGAAGTTTTGAGAAATCCAACACCACTTTGGTACCTCTGCCTTTAATGTCAAAATCTAACCATCAACAACCTCTGCTCCTTAGTGTACTGTGTACTTCTGGCTTCAAATGTTAAACTTGATCATCAACAACCGTGCCTTCTAGAAAATGGCCTTGTTTCACCCTCAGAATTCCTCTGTCAATAAATCTTCAGAATGATATAATACAGTGCAAGGAAGAAACAGACCTAGCTTGGGTGAAAAATCAGTGCACAGTGGTTTTTAGAAAACACCCTCTTTTGCTTGTGAGTTTAAGAGATACCTCAACATATCCACATCTCTGTTTCCAATATTAACTTCAAACACTAACAACTCTGCCCTTTAGAAAGTGGCTCTGCACCTTTGGAAAAACTCTGTTCAACAATCTTCAGAATGATACAATGTAGTGCAATGAAAAAGCAGACTTAGTTTAGGTGAAAATCAATGCAGACAGTGGTTTAGACAATACACCCTTTGCTTGTGAGTTTGAGAGATACACCAACACCTCTGTTTTTGACAACTTTGATATCAACCAACACCTAGCTCGAAAGAGGCTTTCAAACTTTCAGCAATTCTGTCCTGTGCAAGTGTGCCTTCTTTGCACTGTTTGCATATCAAGAAAAACACCACATATATGCTAAGAATGCCAATACATTGGTTTGGGGTGATAATGACAGAGTTTTATAGAAGATGTCAAGCTTTTTGACAGAGATTATATGAGTTTTCTTTTTCAAACAACAAGAATGTCGAGACCCCCTCACTGAGTGCACTTAGCTGTTTTGACAATGTGGCAATGTGTGGAGGACTGTGAGGACAGTTTCTTTTTTCCAAAATGGTCAAAACCTTTTCAATAATGCACAGCTTCAAACCACGGCACACAGAGTTTAAATTGGGTTTTTTGAGATTTTCGAGGCAAGGGGCGAAGTACCTTTTGAATTTTGGAGAAGAAATACCTTGGAGGGAGCTTGAAATGCACCGGAACCCTCCAACACTGGCGCGGCAACCTTTGGAGAAAAACCCGTCGCGCAAAAGAAACTTGTCGGGTCGGCCTGTCGTGTGGTCGGGCGGCCTCCTACAGGCACGTCGCGCCCACCTACAGGCACGTCGCGCCGACGAAGGAAGCCTTTGTAAATTGGTGCCCAGGCACGTCGCGCCAGAACCCAGGCACGTCGCGCAGCTTTTTCTAGGGCAAACCTGTGAATTTCCGACCAGATTCTCTTTGTCTCGGTGCTAGGGAGGTACGGGGGTGATCTTAGTTTTTAATTTGACAATATTTTCCCTCAACTTCATTCCTTTATATCAATTCAAAACAAGCCTTCAACGGTCTCAAACTTTGGGAAATGAATTTTGGTTTCTTTTGACTCTGTCTTGTCTTAAAACAGTGGGTTTATCATTTTACTATATAAACCCAAATATTTACTCTGCCTCCGAGCCTTTAAACTTTGACAAATAATCCAAGCATATCCATATTATCTCTGCTATTGTCTTTAACAACATTGGTGCTATTTCTGATGTAAGGAAACCCACCTTACCACTGTGAAGATAATGCTAAAAAACAACTGTTATGCTTCTGAAAAACAGGGCTTGCTTTGTTAACGTATCTTGACTGGTGCATTGGTCTTTTTATAAAAGAGACATTGCAAAAACTCAACTTTGTCCCCTGTTTTGATAAGTTAGGCGAAATGTTAAGGAAGAAAAATCATCCAAAAACTGGCAAAAGGCATTTGAAGCTATTTTATCACTCAACAGGGGATCGCCTGTGTCACTCCAACTTGTTAATAATTTCTGCTATTAGGTGACTTATAAGCTTTTCTCCTTGGACTGTAAGCGCCTTCTTGTAGTTGCATGCTTTCACACTATACTCCTCTGCTTTACTCAAAAAGAGATCTTTTAATCTTAATGGCAGGTGACAATGGGGTACCTTTAACCCTTTTTTAAAGCAACTACTCTTTGTAGTATCAATGCATGCCTATGTTCATTGCTGTCTCCCTTCCATTTTAGGTACAGTCTGACAGACAACTCTTTGAATAGGAACACCAATACCTTTGCATCATCAGCACTATCATTCACCTATGCAATGACCTTTATTCCTTTTTGGCATCCTTCCACTGCTTTCTTGTATCAATCAGTTTCAGCAACCTGCAGTAGCTTTGGCCATCTGCTCATATATGGAGGAGGCTCTTCATCAGGTAAGGTATTTGAAGGTTTTTAAACAATTCTTTTCGAGACAGCCTTTTTCTGAAGGTGATGGTAAATAAACTACTTGGAAAACATCAGTCTTAGCACCTTCTCTGGAAAGCATCATTGTGTGTCAGCAGAAACCCTAGCCAGAGTAATACTGTCTCCCTGCACTGTCCTAAGGGTGATTTAGATATGTGGCTTGTTCATCTCATGATTGATTTACTTGACAAATAACCTTTGTGACTATGAAGGTCAGTGCTTTCTTTGAAAAACCAAGAACTTTCTCTTGCCTGTGTAATGGCATTGGTTATCATCTGTTCTATTTGATCTTGTGGATAGACAGGGTACTTATGCTTTGGAATTTTCACCAATGACATGCCTTTCTTCATTTCATCAATTCACATGATTTTGAAAGTTTGAGATGAGCTCCTTTATCAAACTTACTTTCCTTTTCTTTTGAGCTACCATATTGCAAGCTCCTATTCCTCAAGTAGTGATCATCAATTGGCATTCATGAAACCCCGAAGATATTGTTTCATTGTTTCGTAAAGGCAAACCCGGACTTTGCAACCTTCGAGTCAACACCGCCTCGCGCCTCCCGCTTATGGATGAAGGAGGCGCCTAACCTCTCGCTTGTAAATGAAGGAGGTTCGGGCCCATGACAATTCCCCTACGAGACAAAGCTCATTCTTTCATCGTGATTTTCATGTCAAGAGCCGGTAAGGTCCCGACAGTGACTTTTGTTTTCATAGCCTTCATCTCTCGTGCTCATAATCCCAGAACAAGCAAACTAGCTCTCTAACTGTAGATTAAGCATTTCCTCCCGAGATGAAATTATATTTCCTGCATTTGTAGAAACCATAGAACACTGTGGAAAACCTACTAGTCAGCTTGAGATTGGGCTTTATGCAGTGCTGAGACCTAAGGAATATGAGTGGCGCGACTTAAGGCTGTTTGTCAATTTCATTTGCAAAGTAAGGGATCAGTCATGGTAAGTCTGCTGCAGATGGAGGCTTTTTGGCTTTTTGATGATTGCCAAAGGTGAAATGTCCTAAAACACCACTTCCTAACATAGGGGAGACTATTGAAACAGATGTGGATTTGCCTTTTAAGGCTGATGGGCAGACCAATAAGGCTGAAGCTGGATAGGATTGTGATATGAGGTTTTGATATTCGACATGGGCGAACTGGAAAGGTAGGAAGGTGAAAAAAGTTTTAGGAGGGTTTTCTGGATGACATATTGACATAAGGAAATCAGTTTCTAGAAAACTCAGCTGTAGATATAGTCATCACTAACATGTAAAAATACTGATGGCTAACATGTTAGGGTCCCGTGATTTGGCTGATTGGCTAGCCAAATGACGATGTAACATCAAACCAAGCTTTGGAGCCCAAGGACCTAGCCTTCCTGGACTCAGAGAGGGCTCTCTCTATATATGTAAAAGATGTCAGTGTGTTTACTTGCGGTGTTTTGATATTAGGCTAGTTATGAAGTATGTTTTTTAGTTTTTTGGTTTTTTAAGTTTGTGAGGAATGAAACTGATCAAATACATAAACTGGATAACAAGATGTAGATAAATTGGGCTATGGGGTCAAACAGGTCAAGGAAACTTATGAGGTGATGATGTAAAGCTGCTGTAGGGCCGATTTGATTCACAATAGAAGGGATCTCTGGGCAAAATGGATTAAATGAACAATAAGTTGGTGAAAGACAAGGGATTTCAAGTGAAAACTAGTGAATAGCAGACATAAACATGTAATAGCAAGCCATTAATCATGCTAATGTAACTACCAGCTAATCAATACATAGAAATCAAACATTCCGACCATACATAGAGGTATAAGACCTCTAACCCGGGAAGTAATGAGCTCAGGACTTTGGGAAAACAAATGAGACAAATGGCATAACTCATAAACTATCTTGGGAATGCTAAACATAGGATGGATTGATTTGGGCACACAGACAAATGGGTATTCATAGTTTTAGGCAAAGGGCTAGATCGGGACTAGGCCTCCTTGGTTCAACAAGATGATCAACAAATCAGTCAAAGAGAAAATTTTATGGACAGAACTATGGGCAGCTTGTAGGTAGGTAGGGCAAACCATACATCTACTTAACATACATAGAACTGATGAATAAAACTTAGCAACAATACCTTAGGTTACTAAAGAGCAGCTAAGAATTCTTTAGCATAACTAAGGGAGAAGAAAACATCAAGCTATGAAGATTCAGGGATTTTGAGGTGCCTCCATGGGCATGTCTCAAAATCAATCTTTACTGATCTATAGCAGCAAGAAAAATGAATTATGAGTGAAAGCTAGAAGACAAAACACATTAAGAAGCACTATACCATTCTACCATGTCAAGGAATCCATCAACAAGCCTTCAACATTCCTCAAAAGCATCCAAGAGGCAGTCCAAAAATCATAACTCAAGTGTATTCTTCAAAGCTCATATGACCAATGCATTAATTCTTCTCTCAAGTTTAGCCTCTTGATTTACAATGAGAACCATGGGATAAATAGGCTTGAGGGAGGAAAACCTCATGGAGCAACTAGCTATCCCATTGGCCAAGTCAAAATATCTAAACTTGTCCTTGAGGCTTTGCAAATCCCAAGGCACAAAATATCCCATAAAATATCTAAAAAACTGCTAAAAACGGAAATTATATTGACTTTACATGATTTCCCCATGATAAAAATAGCTTAACGCACATTTGGGAAAAGCAGATTTTTGGAGTTCAAAAATTACAAAAATACTTCATATTTATGCCTGAAAAAGGTCCCCTGACTTGCTGGATGCAAATGGAAGCCTTCCCGATGTCTAAATGAGGCTCATGATGGCTGGATTGGAAACTCTCGGTAATGCCTTTCATAAGTGGAATCACCTCAATACGATCTCTGAGTCCTCAAAGCTGTGCACATTATTTTAAAAACCCAGAAAATAGCAGACTGCTGATATGGCGGGCAGAATGTGCAAAATGAGGCTTTTTTTCGCCAATTTGAGGGGGCGAATGATCTTCAAATGCCCTGAAAATCGCTGGAGAGCTGCTCATGAAATTATGGAATCCATTGGTATCACCCTCCTCCCTTGACGACTCATCAAACTGAAATGGCGCATTTATGAGTTTTGGCCAAAAACCCAAAAAATGCCAAAAAACAAAAAGTTTCTGAAACAGGCCCAAAAATGGCATGCATGACCCTCAAGGGTCCATAGAAACATGCTCCGAAGCTGAAGCCAAAATATCGAGGGCTGATGTGCTTTTTGCTTCTTTCCGTGCTAGGCGCCTCTCCTTCAACTTCTTCAATTTTTCTTGTGCTACCTTCAATTTTCGCCTGGCAAACTGATTTAGCTTCTGAAAGTGAAGAGTCCTTTTTCTCTGTAGCTCAAGATCCCTGTTTTCCTTCTCAAGCTTTGTTTCCAAATGCTGGTTAGCCCTCTCAAACCATGCTTCCTTGTTTTCCTCAATTTCCTGCTCAAAGAGGGCAGTGAGAGGAAAGGCTTCGAATTGAGCTTGTTCTTCTGCTCTCTGTTTCTCCAAGGCTCTTCTAAGCCCGATGGTCCTAGGCCTCTTTCGCCTAGGCTGGTCTTCCTCCTCTTCATCATCAAACTCGCCAATGAGCTCTTCAATTCTTACTTGCGCCTTTTCTGCCTCTTTCTTATACTTGATCGCCCTTGCCTCATGAATGGATGCATGATACTTCATTTGTTTGTTTTCAACCTCCAAGAAGTGGTTGAAATTCCTCGCCCTTTGAAGATCTTCTTGTAACACCTCAATTTGCCCTTCTTTGTGAATGAGGAGGTTTTCAAGGATGCGGGCCTCATTATCACTGTCATCGCTTGGGATAGGGATGACAACCGATTTACCTCCATGCTTGGCACTTTCTCCAACTGCACTTTTGCCTTTGAAGGCCAATCTAGCGCTTTTTCTCCTTAGCAAGCTAGAAGTTGACTTTTTGGGCAATTTCCTCTTTTTAGGAACAGTTTTGGTCACTGTCAAGGAGGCAGCTTCAGCTTGCTGTCCTTCTTCAACATCCTGTCCAGCTTGTGGCTCAAAAGATGCTTCAATTGTTTGCTCAACCTGCTGCTCTTCAATCTCTGTCTGTTGTTGTTCCTCTTCCTGTACTTGCTGCTGTTCATCAACCTGCACTTGCTGCTGATCTTCCAACTCTGGCTGCTGCTGCTCATCCTCCTCCTTTTCTCCCTGTGGCTCACTGCCAATTTGATGCTGTTCATCAACCTCTAGCTGCTGTCCAATGATATCCAACTGCTGCTGTCCCTCAAAATCTGGCTGCTGCTGCTCATCATCCTCCTTTTCTCCCTGTGGCTCACTGCCTTCTCCTTCTCCCTGTTTACTTGGCTGCCCAGTGATCATCTTGAGTTTTTCAGGGGTAGGTCTACTAGATAAAGGCACTGGGCGATGGACAGGCTGAGTAGGAGACACATGAACAGGAGGGACAGTGGCGAAATCGGCATGGCTAATGAATGAATCCCATGAAACTCCTTTCTTCTCCAGCTGGTGTAAGAAGATGATTTTGATCAAGGAATGGTGAAAAAGAGATGGGATTTGCTGAGGTGGAGCTTTCTTTTGAACAATAGCTGCCATTTTCTCTATGCTTTTGGACAAAAAGTATGGAAGGTTTAACTGCCTGCTCCTGGTAAAATGCATCAACAAGCGAACATGATAGGCAAATATTTGGCTAAACCTCCCTTCACAAGTGAAATATCTCATTATGGCTTTCATCAGCGGAGCATAACTATCAAGAAGATAGGAGAAAGGGAAAATAGCAGTGATGGTTTCCCTATGTTCAGGTTTGATGAAAGGTTTATAATCCTCCAAATCAAGATGCGCTTGTTTAAACCACTTTTCACCATGATACGGGATCTTGGTAGCTTTGGATACATACCTTGGAGAGATTTTGAAGTCAAGATCTGCAAGCTAGAAGTGTTTGTCCTTGAACTTCAAAGCGCACAAATGTGTAAGTGGCGAAAAACTCTTGACTTCCTCTATCCTCCGACAGAAATCAAGACAGCCTACCTCATGGAAATTGAAAAGTACTGAGGGATGAGCATTGATTTCTTCTATGGAGATAGGCTCATATCTCTTATGTTGTCCGCCTTTGTGATCTCGTTTTGGAGGCATTCTGACTTGAAACAGGTTTTGGAAGAGGCACACTGCCTTCAATGTATGAAGAATGCTCTGCTGGATTAAAACTGGCCACTACACTGCTTGGATAGTTATGGACCCTGTGCTTTTGACTAAAATGCAACAATGCTTCTTTGAATAAGCCCCCCTCTACACTTATCAACAACAGTTCTTCAAATCTGGATACACTTCAGCTATGTATCCTTCTTAACAATGGTACTATGTGTAAGAAACTGCTTTGTAGATTCTCTGTGCACAGTCTTGAACAATCACCCCTCTTGTGACTTTGTTAGAGGCCTGCTTACACTTGTATTTGGGTCTTCAACACCAAACTTCAAAAATAATAACCCTGCTTTTTAGGTCATTTATCTTGAAAAACACCTCTGTTATCATATTCCTGTAGGGACCATACAGTGGAAAGAAAGGATACTCTTTGGTTATGTGAAAAATTAGCCCACAGTGTTAAGGAAAAAACCTTTCACTTGTGACTTTTGAGAAGTCAATCGCCACCTTTATACATCTGGCCTCAATGTAAACTTGATCATCAACAAATGCCCAATCATCAACAACCCAACCTTCTAGAAATAGCCCTGTTTCACCTTCAGAAAACTCTGTCCAACAATCTTCAGAATGATATAATGTAGTGTAATGAAAAGGCAAGCTTAGTTTAGGTGTAAAATAAGTGCAACAGTGGTTTTAGGAAACAAACTCTCTGCTCTGTGAGTTTAAAAAGTCCATCAACACATCTATACCCCTGCCTTTGATATCAAAATCCACCATCAACCACCTCTGTCCTTTACTATGCTGTCATCTTTGGAAGTTCTCTCTCAACCAACCTTCAATAGTGAAAAACAGTGAAATAGGGGCAGATCTCTAGAAAAGACTTGCTGTGATAAGTGTTTTGGTACCCTGTTCTTTAGAAATGACCTTCCCTCGAAACATATCACAACCACAGTTCTTCAAAATGACACCATTCAGTGGAAGAAAAGCAGAGCTATGCTAGGTGATATATCAATGTACTATGGTTTTTAGAAAACACCCTCTTTTGCTTGTGAGTTTAAGAGAGCCACCCAAATACATGTACCCCTGTTTTAATATCAAATTTCAAACACTAACCAACTGTTCTTCAGAAAAAGGCCCCTTTCTTTGTGAAGTTTTAAGAGAACAAAAACTGCTTTTATACTTCTGCCTCCAGAGTTAGAAAAACATCAATTAAATCTGCCCTATCCACCCTTAGAAAAACTCTCTGTCAATCAATTCTCCACAATGATATAATATAGTGCAAGGGAGGAGAAGACTTAGCTTTGGTGAAAGAAACAGTGTAACAGTAATTCAGACCATATACTCTTGGCTTGTGAGTTGTGAGATATTCACCAATACATTCTATAACCCTGCCTTCAAGGTTTAAACTCTCATTAACAACCTCGGCCCTCTTAAATTACCTCATCTCACTGTGTAGGAAACTGCGTTTGTTTTTTTTAGCAAACTAGCAAGGTACGGGATTTTCAAACAGTTTTATCACTTATCAACACCTTGCACACGATGGGAGCTCATAAAAATACCTTGAAATTAGTGGATGCTCGCTTGAGAGGGTGCAAGAAACCCTGGACAGCTTGAAAAATGGGCGCGGCAACCTCTGGAGAAAACCCGTCGCGCCGGAGGAAGGTGTCGGGTGGACTTGTCGTGCGGCCGGGCGGCCACCTACAGGCACGTCGCGCCCGCCTACAGGCACGTCGCGCCGACGTTAAAAACCTTCACAAAACGACGCCCAGGCACGTCGCGCCTAACTCCAGGCACGTCGCGCCACCTTAAACCAGTGCAGAAAAACTCAATTCGCTTGAAAACACGTTGTGATGCTCGGGAGCTGCGGCAATTAGTTTTTTTTTGATTTCACAAGTGACTTACTACTCCTCTATTTCATTCCTTTGATACTCCCTCAACGGCTATATTCAAAAAAATAAAGACCCTATGGCTATTTTTGAACATAGTGAAGCTTTTCGTTCAAACAGTGGCAATTCTTTAAATGATACAAAAATGTGTTTGCATCAAGTTGTTCCTTTTAAACAGTGATAGTTCATCACATTTGCTTTGCCTATTCATGAAGTTACATACCTGTTCTCATAAGAGAGACATTTCAAAACCTCGACTTTGTCCCTCTTTTTGGCAATTTAGGTGACAATGTTAACAAAAGAAAAAGGTCATTCAAAAACTGTCAAAGGTATTTGAAAGCTGCCTTATCACTTATAGGAGACCACCGGTGCCCTTGCAATCAGTTTAACAATCTTGGTCCCTAGGTGATTTACAGGTTTCCTTCTGGACTGTAAGTGTCTTTTTTAGGTTGCATCCTTTCACCCCAGACTTCTTTGTTTGCTCAGAAAGGATTTCCTTAGATTTCTGGATAGGTGATCATGGAATGTCTTTAACCCCTTTTAAATCAACTGCTCCTTGGGCATTCATAGCATACAATATGTTCAATACCTTCTCCTTTCAACTAGATGTACTGTCTGACAGATAGTTCTTGAAATAGGAGTATCAGTATCTTTACATTATCAGAACTGTCATTCATCTGTGTAGTGACCTTGTTTCAGTCTTTGGTATCCTTCCACTGCTCTTTCTTGTATCAATCAGTTTCAGCACCTGTAGTAGCTTTGGCCCTCTACTCATGCATGGAGGAGGCTCTTCATTAGATAAGGTGTTTGAAGGTTTTTTAACAATTCTTTTTCGAGACAGCCTTTCTCTGAAGGTGATGTTAAGTAGACCACTTGGAAAACATCAGTCTAAGCATGTTCACTTGCAAGCATCATTGTGTGTCAGCAGAAACCCTAGCCAGAGTAATACTGTCTCCTTGTATTGTCCTAAGGGTGAATTAAACATTTGGCTTGTTGCATCTCATGATTGATTAATTTAACAAACAAACTTTGTGACTATGAAGGTCAGTGTTTCCTTGAAAAAACCAAGCACTTTCTCCTGCCTGTGTAATAGCATTGGTTAACATCTATCTTATTTGATTTTGAACCAAAACAGACCTCTTATGATTTGGATGTTTACTGATGACAGGTCCTTCTAGAGTTCAACAATCCATATGGTTTGCAAGTTTGAAATGAGCTCTTTTATCAGGCCAAACTCCCCTTTCCTTTGAGCTTATCATATTTCTACTATAATCCTGTTATGGTCAGTAATTACATTCATGAAACCTGAAGATATTGTTTCATTGTTTTAGTAAGGGCAAACCTGGACTTCTGCAACCTTCTGAGTCAATCACTGGCCTGCGCCCTCTGCTTATGTATGAAGGAGGCGCACTAACCCTCTGCTTGTAAATGAAGGAGGTTATGGGCCTTGATGATTTACCATTTTGCTGAGACAGTGGTGACCCTTTCTTACTGTGATTTTCATGCTGGAAAGAGCTGTAAGGTCCTGATGAGTGACTTTTGTTTTGCAGCTTCATCTCAGGCTCACAATACATTTAGAAGCAGCTGTTCCTCTAAGTGTGGATCAAGCAATTCCTCCTGAGATGAAATATATTTCCTGTCTTTGTAGAACCATAGAACACAGTGAAAAACCTACTAGTCAGCTTGAGAATGGGCTTCATGCAGTGCTGAGACCTAGGGAATATGAGTGGTGTGACTTAAGGCTGTTTGTCAACTTCATTTGCAAATTAAGGGATCAGTCATGGTAGGTCTGCTGCAGATGGGGGCTTTTTGGCTTTTTGATGATTGCCAAAGGTGAAATGTCCTAAACGCCACTTCCTAACATAGGGTAGACTTCTGAAACAGGTGTGGATTTGCCTTTTAAAGCTGATGGGCAGACTAATAAGGCTGAGGTTAGATAGGATTGTTGACAAGGAGGTTGTGGTTTTGCCAGGGGTGGACTGAATAGGTAGAAAGGCGAAAAAAGTTTTGGGAGGGTTTTCTGGATGACATATTGACATAAGGAAATCAGTTTCTAGAAAACTTAGCTGAAGATATAGTCATCACTAATATGTAAAAAATACTGATGGCTAACAACCACAATATTCTGAGTCTGGATAATGATGCAAGGGAATATTGAACCAGCTCCGTGGGTACCCTTTGTATTACTTTGGCCCTTTACAGGTATGCCTACTCCTTGTGCCTCAACTAAGTCTCGTTAATCATAAACACATCAAAGAGAAAGCTCACAGACGCCAGCAGCTTGTTGACGATGCGAAGAGCAAGGCACTGGGTTTATTATTTTCAGGATTTTTAAAGTAAGTTTCTGGTGTTGCTCCGCTGCCAGCAGGCCTGGACAGTACCCCGACGGAGTCACTTCAAGAAATCACAAACGTTGCTCCGCTGCCAGCGAGCCTGGTCAGTACCCCGGCGGAGTCGTCGCATTACCTCTCTGCGCAGGAAGCCTTTCTCGATCCTTTACCCTTATTTGTTTCATGTGCTTACAACACTTATTTTCATGTGCTCGTGGCACTTATTTTCATGTGCTCATGGCACTTATTTTTCATGGGCGGATGAGGGATCCCGACTTATTTTACGAGCACGAGAGGTTGTTTCTTGTGTTACAGCAACTGAAAGATATCCTAATTTGGGTTTGCCCTCATGCCAAACCTTCACATCCCATTCACCACAATAGGTGCAGCGCGCAGAACAGCACATTAAAACATCCAAGACTATGTTGGGCACAAGGCTTAGGCTTACGGGTATGGGCCATTTCAACTCATCAAGTCTCCCACCGACAACCGGCTCGTATCTCCCCAGATAATAGGTTTAGACTCATAGGCATCTTGTTAATAATGCGACTTCGATGACTGGTCCTAAGAGAAAGCTGTCTCTTGAGATAGCCACCGCAACCTCACACAAAACAATGGGGTTACTGTTTCAGCAAGCGGGGCAGAACAAGACTGCAAGGTGATAGGGTTGCAATGAGGGCTCATGAGGTGACAGGCGATATGACAAAAAATGATGTGAGGGAGAGAGAGTACGACGCAATGTAATAAGCGAGACTCAAGGTGCAATGCAACGCCATGTGCGAGAACGATCAAACAGTTGTAAGTGCAAATAGAAGCAGTGATTATTTATGCAACAACAAGCAACTTGAAAAGGAATTGAAAGGAGAATACTTTTAACATGATGATGTCTAAAATATTAATCGTAAATAAAAACAACAAACACACTTTTGACTATGAAGTAAAAATTTTGCAAGTAAACCTAATTAACTCTGAACTAAAATTTTATTGCAGGTCCTAGCTAGCCTACACCTAAACCCTAGTTTAACCAATGATGCGGTCGGGTTAGGTAAAATCAGTTTTCCAGTGCAGCCACCGCATTAGTTCCTGACCTGCAAGAGCAACAATGATCAGGATCAGAGCTAGTATCCATAGAAGTGTAGCAGCAAAAAAACTTACCTGAGGAGTAGGTGCCACGGTAAGATGATCAGAGATACTTACCAAAGAACATGCCAGAACAGAGTGTGCAAGCTGAATCCCATTCTTATCTTGATAACCAGCAGTATGTTCTTGAAACTCAACATTGTGGATAAATGGCATAAAATCATTCATGCATGATCCTGGATTTGAGGGGTGATGGGTAAGCCAGTTCCTATTTGTAAGCACATTCACCGAATGGGGTCGGTTGAGTTGATCAACAATCTCATCATGGTGTTGGGGACCATCAGTTTTATGGAATGGAAACAATACGCAAGTGCCAGGCGAATTATAGATGCATGCACATCCAAGCGTAGAAATTCTAGTTTCGAAAACTCTAGTCCGGGGTTGCTCCTGAGTTTGGTTATGGGTATGGGGATCTGAATCCACATTTAAAGGAGCCTGAAAATCCTCACTGCTTTGAACAAACTCTGGACCTTCGAGCAAGGGGCTTTCCAACCTTGACTGCTCGGCGAGATTAACAGGCGAATGGGCGTGATCATCAATCGTAGTGATTGGAAAGATGTCAGTGGGCTTTGTATCAGTTTGGTCGAATGTTTGCGCACTGACAGGTTGATAATCCAGAATGTCAGATTTTCCAGATTTGCCAGGATGGGGTGAATTCGACGCGTTTATGCTGGAAGGAGAATGCTCCTGGGGAATTGTCATTTCAGAAACGTTTGGCGGAAGCTGATGCGTTTCGGTTTTCTGGTGGGTACTTGAATCTCCCCGAAGCGGATCATCGAATTCAGGTGTCTCCGTATGGTCAGCAAAGAGATTTGAGTGACGGTTTTTAGCAGTATGATTGAATATGTTTTCAGATAAGGAGCGATCGCTGCAACCATCGGTTTGGCCAATTTCGATACCTGGCAAGTTAGGCTCCCCGAGCGTTACCAACTGGGATGGATCAATAGAGGGAACATCTTGAAGTTGTTCAGACGGGAAATCACTCCTATGGCTGTCTAAAGATCCCAAGTGAGAAAAATCAGATTTAAAAGACTCATCGGTTTTGGATTGTGATTGAGAAACACCATCTGCGTGCTTATGATTGTCGCCAATACTAGTATAAGGTAATTTTGAATGTCTCGAAGAAATTACTGGTGAGGCGGGATCAAGGAACAACCTAGGAAATAATGAACGAAAAGATTGAATCGCAGGGGCGTTAACCACACGAGGCTTTTCAACACGCACATTAGTGTCGTTCAGAGGACACAATGATTTGACATGCCTTGTAAGGGAATAAACTTTATGCGGAGTAGGAGTCGATTCATAATACGTATGTAAACCAGATTCATAGTCTGAATGCGAACTTGATTTATTATCCAAATCTGAACCGGATTCGTAATCCGAATGTGAACTAGATTCGTCGCCCGAATCTGAACCAGATTCATCATCCGAATGTGAACCAGATTCATAATCTGTATATGAACTAGATTCATCATCCGAATCTGAACCAGATTCATAATCCGAACGTGAACCAGATTCATAATCCGAATGTGAACCAGATTTAGGACTAACTCTCGGGAGACATCGAGTGGGCTCGGGGTAGGTGTCATGAACCGAGAGAGATAATGAGCCACTAGGGTGTTTAAACTCTGATTCGACATGGTACGTGAAAGACTCAAAGTTAGAACAGCTGTTTACTTGCGGGTTGTCATAGGGCACACTGGGATCTAACTGAAATTGTTCAAGGGAAGCAAGAATCACATACTTGAACTGTTTACTTAAACATTTCCAATTTACATCCCTCTCAAGGAACTCAAAACAATAATGAACAAATCTGATAGCAAACTCGTCTAAAGATTCCTGAGGTTCCATTCTGATGTCATTTAGCTTTATTACAACGTCATGAAGATCATACCTGTGAAAAGCTTGTTGTAACTCCCTGGCGAGTTGTTCAAACGAGTGGATGGAAGCTTCAGGCAATGTGCAGCACCATTTTTTAGCGCGACCTTCGAGAGTGAGGAAGAAAAGAAAACAAATGAAACCTTCATTTTCAATTTTGTAGCACTCACCAAAGTCATAGAAATCTAAAAGGTGTTGGGTTATAGGTACCCCATTTTCACCATCAAATTTTAACTGGGACAAGTGATACATAAGTTTATCGGGGATGAAGTATCCAGGTTCATAAAACTCCGACAAACATCTCGGGAGAATGATTTGGGAACGAGCCATTACAGATATGAGATTAACTGTAGGCTCTAAGGGCTCAGCTTGTCATCTGGCCCTCCCCTTTTCGTTAAACATCTGGTCGGAGGTTCAAGCCCTCCTTCTAGTGCCAATTCTGTTGGCGGGAAAATTTGTCCGGCCAACAGTACGGGATCTCCCCGGTAGAAAGTCCCAATTAGACCTTGAACCGTTTGGAGTAGGGATCCCGTCCGGGGTGTGGGTCCGGCTACCGCTTAAGACGCCTTCCCTTAGGTCTCAAAAGAACCTGATTGAACCAGCGGATATACACTTATTCACGTGATACAGAATACAGGATTGATGTATTAGACCCGAATCAAACACTATGCGTAGCAAGATTATGAATAAAGCATGTACACCTCAAGAGATGTCATTAGCAACACATCTTTTGGGGGTAATGCTTATAAGGTATTCTGACCACAAAAGGAATAGTCCTTTATGATGAGATATCCTTTTACTTCTGAAAGATGAAACGAAATGCTAACAAAATAGTTCATTAACATTCATTATTAGAACAGATGATAAAATAAACATCATTGATACAACACAGATAGCAATGACGCATAAATGATGACATAAAGAGTGCAGCTTCATTAATCATAGGATGTTCTGAAACTGTACAAGGAATACACATAGTGTTTGCACAGCAAAACACATCATAACCATAGGGTGTTTTAACAAGTATCTCTATATTCAGATGCGTAAGGGTACAATCCTTCAATACAATGCCATGTAGTTCTTCAGTTTCCAAAAGGAAAAGCCCCTCTCTTTATGAGCTCCCGTAGGAGTATTTATAATGCTAAAACTGCCCGTTAGGCTTCCTTGACTGTTCAGCTTCTTGACCGTTGGGTTGCCTTGCGACTCATTCCTTTTGCGACCTGCGACCTGGCTGCTGTTGCGACTTGCGACCTGGCTGCTCCTTTTGCAATCTGTGACCTGCCTGGGTCGCGGGGTCGCAAGTTGCCAGAAAATGAGAGGATGCGACCTTGCGACCTTGCGACTAGGTCGCTGGTCGCGAGGTCGCAAAAGGTGGAAAACCAAGGAAATGTGACCTTGCGACCTTGCGACTAGGTCGCTGGGTCACGAGGTCGCAAAATGCGGAAAACTCAGAGATATGCAACCTTGCGACCTTGCGACTAGGTCGCTGGGTCGCAGGGTCGCAAAACTCGGAAAACTCAGAGATATGCGACCTTGCGACCTTGCGACTAGGTCGCTGGGTCGCAGGGTCGCAAAACTCGGAAAACTCAGAGATATGCGACCTTGCGACCTTGCGACTAGGTCGCTGGGTCGCAGGGTCGCAAAACTCGGAAAACTCAGAGATATGCGACCTTGCGACCTTGCGACTAGGTCGCTGGGTCGCAGGGTCGCAAAATGCGGAAAACTCAGAGATGTGCGACCTTGCGACCTTGCGACTGGGTCGCTGGGTCGCTGGGTCGCGTTGTCAGATTGTTAACATGGAGTGCGACTATGCGACCCTCGACTTACGATCATCCCTCCTGCATTTCTCTTTCAGCAATCTCATAACCTTGTTCTCCGGGGGCCAGCCTTAGCCTTCACCATGGTGAGGTAGCAGCTTCTATCTGCCGGTGATGTTGATTCAGCATCAGGGGAATTTGCATGAAATAATATGTTACCTGCAAGAAAACAAAAACAATTAACATAGTCTCTTTTCTTCTCATATAACTTGCAGATAAAGGAATCAACACAAGAAATGCAATAATCTATCATAGCTAAAATCAGTTAGACCCCTGTGTGGTCAAATGTTGCGCCATTTTGTCATCAGGGAGAATGGCTCAAGTGGGTTTTCTCTGTGCCCTTCGAACAGCTTGTCTTCGTGGTGGCAAGTCAGGTCATAAGCAGACCAGCACTATTGCTACGCTATGTCTAGTCTTCCAAAGGAAATCTAGTAACATTAATCTGCTGGACCGATTTAACATCGAACCCTAAGCTTCCTTAAATCAGCATCTTCATCACAATTTTTTAAGGTGGGCCTCTTGCGCTTGCAACAGAGCATTTCGCAGCTGCTGTATTGGAGATACGCTTTGTAGTCATTGTCGCACTGGTTAAGATGAGCGTTTCACTTCTCTTGGAGGATCTGTATCCTATGCCAATGGTTGAAGCGATACAGCTGAATCCATATGCAATTCTACATGAATTAACACAAGAGCATGCAGCTTCGAACTCCTTTCTTCCACCGAAAACTTCTTCATTCACTAAGCAACCAAACTCGGCCAGTATGCGCTGATGACAGTGTTGAATATTAATAAACTCATGAAAGGGCCTTGGTGCATGACTTTTCTGTGGGTTCATTGGAGCGATTGTTCTGCTAGCTGCTTTGCAGAACTCAACAACGCTTAAGGTCGAAACATTACAGCAGGACGCAGCGCATCAAATATTTTTTGCTGCCCTTCATTTTGCTGAAGCTCTTCAGCGTTGTTCTGTCGAAGGCATCATCGTCGATTTCATATGGGTTATCTCTCTCCTTGAAGCATTTTGTCAAATGTCCAGCAAAACCATCCATAATCACACAGAATGCGTCCGGTCCTGAAGACAGACTATTAAAAACTATAATTATGCAGAGCTGTACTGATAAATACGTAAAGTTTTGTTGCCATATCACCGTTCGAATGCATAACGTGTCTGAGACCTCTCTTCTGCTGAATCAAAGGAAACAAATGATTCTTTCCCAAGCGTTCCTCCTTTTCCCGGTGCATCCCATGGTACTAACTGAAACCCTGCGCATGCATTCTGGATGGGGTGTTATTTCCAATTTTTCACGCTGTCATAGCTGACTCTGCACTGGATGAAGACAATCGCTGCCTGTCCCCACTAAAACGCTGGTCAGTAGCATCTTTCTAAATGGGACTAGTGCAGACTATATGAGGAAAGATTCTTTCCCAGAAAATTCGCTGTCGGGGCTGCAGAAATCGGTTTTATCCGCTCTTCTGAAAATAGCCTAGCATGCCTTCTATGGCGCTGGCTTTTCGGTCCGTGCCTTTAGCTGCAACGCATGAATTATTCCTTCTATTCCAGCAGGAAAGTTGTCGTGCAGACTGGGGATAGATACGTTGCAGATTTTATCCATGTTGCTTTGAATAATCAACGTATTACAATAGCCCACTGCCACGTGTAAACATACCTTTGGCCCATAAAATATATACATTCCAAATATATATCAACGTTGACAGGTTTTAATTTGAAAGGTTTACCACCACGGACAGCTCTGAGCCATCGTCGGCATATACCAAAGGGGAGAAATTTGAGATGGCGAGAATTGAAGTTTCTTTCCCATTTCCTCCTGTGGATGGTGCGCCTCAGGCAGTCAACATTAGAGAAACAATTGCAACAATCTTGTCGATTCATAACCTTAGCTCCAGCTGGCTTATTGAACGTAGGCTTCATGCAACGCAGATATTAAACGTTTGGCGTTGGACTTCATACGTAAAGTTGACAGCTCCATGCAACGTCCATATTGCACATTTGACTCCATGCAACGACGTTGGGCCACAGAAAACTGCCTTCGACCTTTCCGTCCATGGGTAACGCACCATAGTCATTGCAACCCGTTACTATGGGCTTGTTACGCTGTTTGCTCCACTTTAAAACACAAATTTCGACCAAGCATACTCTATCTGTTTTAAAACTCGGCCATCGGAATAACTACGTCGAATAATAATGCATTTTCATATTATTTGACCCGCGTTTTAGTGTAACGTTGACCGCCCTGGATATACGTGCCTCAAACATTCTGAAATACGACTTAGGCGTAGAAGTATTTGATCCTAACCGTGATGTTTCTCTCGGCAGTCTTAAAACATAATTGTAAATTGTCATGTAACGCAATATAGTCCTTGTCATATCCGCTGCCGTGTCGAACCCAAACCTTTTAGCACAAGTTAAAAACTCGGCATCAACATATATCAAATCAAATCGATTGACTTTTCGGGAAGTTTAATTATAACTCTAAAAGAAAACAAAATTGATTATGCCAAAACCCTTCCCACTCTTGACATATTTATGACGTCTAATGACTTTGTGGGAGGAGTCAATGGCCCTTCGAACATTTGATAGCAACTCAATTTAGATCAATGACATTTGTACGTTCACGTTTGTTATCACCTTTCCTTGTGTTATATCATAAGTCGAACACCTCCTATCAAACATTTGCGCCTTAGTTTTAATTATAAAACATTTACCATTGCCTTTTCTCCGATTGTTAGCGCACATAGATGACAATTCCCCATGCCAAGGCCACTACTTCATAATATGAAGACTTTTGTTTTGAAATGTCGAGAGCAGAAATCTGCTAATCTAACCACATGGATTTCCCCTTTAATATTAACTCCCTTTTATCTTGTGGTTCTGGAGACTCTCTTCATCAATGCGCCTAACTACACAAGGTGTATGCATTTAAACAGGACCCTTTAGGTTCAATCTGACATTCTCCATCTCATATGGTCCCACATAGACAACTGTAAGGATATGAAAGCGCAAAGGAGAGTAGGGTTTTAAGGCGCTTTCGTTCCTCCACATGTATTCATTGCAGCCTAAATAATGCTAGGGTATGTGTCTCAGAATTAACAGATGTTGCTTCTCGAAGGCGCATTGTCATATTTGAAACTCTGCTATTGGTTTGCCATACCATATGAGCTTCTCATTATCTAGGGAGATCTTCTGAGTCCGCCTTGTTCACTGAGCGATACTTTAGGCTAGATCGATCGAAGTGGCGACATATATTTCTTTGCGTGCGCCCATCGGCATTTAGATGGTATGGTGCAAGATCTAGACATTTCCAGACGGAGCGCTTTAAAGCAACTTGCGCATACTAGTGACATAAGCTTTTGCATCAGTGACACGGAAAGTTGTTTCTTATCAACATGTGTTCCACTATCTTACTTATGGCAGTACTGATCACTTGCTCCTGATCCTCCCCTGTTCCGCACTTTGGCCTCGTCGTCGAGCTCAATTTATTTCCCTTGATGTCGTGACATGACTGGGGAGTTTGTCACCCGTGGGGTCGATCTGTGTGAAACATTGCGACATCACAATTACTCCTTGATAATGGTGTTTCTAGAAAAAACATATAATACTAACAAACTTAAGATAAGAATCGAAACAACATGCCCAATGACCCATGGCGGAAGGGCTTTTATTCGTTAATACACAAAAGGTTTACATTCAACGTATGCATGGCAATCTTGCTACACTTGGCGCGACTGTGACAAGAGTGTTCGGGCGCACGCTGGATGATCCTTCCCACATATGGCGTGATTGCAACGATGACATCGGATCATGATGGTGAGACAATTCCATGAGGGGTTGGAGGTAGGTCGGTGGGGACGTCACCGATCTGCAAGTCGGGTAAAAGAACTTTAACGCCTAAGCGAGTAGAAGGGGAACCCGAAATTTTAAATATACCCAAAATTTTGGGTGGTGTTGTAGCGGCTACAACAGAAATATTAAATAACATGTTTCAAATAATCTATTAATTCATACAATGTTTAATGTTCTAGAGGGAACAACAACAAAAGAAAATATCACAGTCATTCTAAGAAAAGAAAAATTATAGATCATGTAAATGATGATGAATTGGTCCTTAGCTCATCTCGAGTGGTGCTGGAGGTTAATGAAAGGGGGATTTTTTTTACAAAACTATGAAAGATCTAGTGGAACGAACATATAGACGTAATTTCCACTTGTAACACAAAAATAAATCAAATGATTATAAGAACCAAATTATATCTAACTACAGGAGGCGTTTCCAGAGCAATGGTCAATGAGACATGTCAGAATTGCAATAGAAAAACCATACAAAAGCAAAAAATAATCATTCAAAAGGTCATATTCCTGATCATATAAAATGAATTTCTAGAATTATATGTATATATTACTACAAACCATTCATTTATTAATATTTATTTTGTTATATTTAGTTTTAATATATCATTATAAAAATAGTTTATTGCTTTTTTCAGGAAGATTGTGAAAATCTCAAATTATCAACGCATGAATATGTGAAACATACTAGTAGGAATGTCCAAAAAAGTGTATGAGGATATGGTCAAAGAAATGGACATAATTCTATCACCGGAGGAACCATCTCAACTACAATATGCTTCAAATGTATGTAATCATGATTTAATTTGTACATATAAAAAAATAATTTAGCATTAAATATTAATTTACAAGTATTTTCTCGTAGAAAAGAAAACAAGATGGAACTCATTCAACACATAAACATGATAGCAAGGAAGAAAAGGATTGATTTCAAAGTTTGCGAGTAATTGTGAATATTTTCTTATAACAACTCATGGTTTCATTTTTGTATGTTTTAAGTTTTTTTATAGCAACTAACCTTGAATATCTTGAAATATGTGTTAACATACAAAGAAGAGCCATCAAAAGAATTGATTTACATTGGGTTAAATAAGTGTTGTGAGTATATTTTGGCATATAAAAAATTAATTGTGGAATTTGTAAGTATCTATGTTGTTTGATTTCTCTAAGTTTAAAATTAACAGAACAAAAAAATCCTTTATATTATATATATGATTTATAATGGGGTTTAAAACATGTAGGAAACAAAGTATGAAACTAATCCAGTAGAAGACTTGTTGAAACAAGGTATGAGACATGGTTTTGAAACCATGTACACAATTTATGAGTCACTTCTTGCTATGGTACATTTATTTTCTATTTACATTGATGTATATTATTTATTTCAATTTTTATTATTATCACCAATGTAGATACACTAATTACACTTTATTTTTATGTTTGCAGATGGAACAACATCAAGAAGACAAAAACAATCGATGCAATCAACAAAACATTCCTCCAAATAACCCAAGTCATGCAAATAGCTCGAGCACTAACAACAATTCCACTGAAGAATGATGAACTATTTGGATATCAATACAACTTCTTGTGTTTTTTGAAAGAATTGTCTGTGAAAATCATAGATTTTGTTTCATGTAATGGCCATAGTGTCCTAATTGAAAGACAAGGGGTTACCAATAACAATCCCATTTTTTTTAATGAAAAATAGCCTCTCATTGATATATAATAAAATACATTTTAATTTATTCTATTGTGTTATCGAATGTTGTTGTGCAATGTTACATCACTCATTAAATTTATGGATGACTAAATATTATAATGAAGAGACGCGAAATATGATAACATAACAAATTGATAAAAACATCATATACAAATGCACTAATCAAATTTTAATTTATATGAATAATGTTACAAGATATATTTCTATTTTTCGATGAATAAAAAAATTAAAAAATGTACAATAATTGTACTGTCACAAATCAATGTTTCCAAAAAATAGAAAATCTCATACAAAAAACTAGTGTGTCTAGAACATAAAAATGCATTGGTGCGTTATGTTATATAAGAGCACTGTGATGACATATTTTTGCATGATCGGTGCCTTTTCAGAAAACAACAGTTCCAGTGCGTTTAACGCTTAAAGCACCATTATTATTTGAGATTAACACCCCAGTGCATTGTAATTCTTAACACACTAATGCATTCAGAGAACTAAAACCTCAGTCCTACAAAATATTATTTCCATATTTTTGCATTATGAAATCTGACAAGACTGGACCTTTTATATAATGAATGCACCAGAGTGTTTGTACAAACGATACACATCGGCGCTACAAGTTTAAAAAAGAGCATCGATACAATAATTATTTTTTGTGTGCCTCGGTGTCCTTCCTTACAAGAACACCCTAGGGATATTTTATATATTAGCAATTGTGTTGTATATATTACACACTAGTGTTGTTTTGATTCAACACCTCAGTGATTTTAGTTATGTATGTTGGCTGGTGCTTTCATATCTGTAGCGCACTGGTGCTACTTGTTCCATTAAGTGCACTGCAAAAAAACATCTGTTAAAATATTTGACCACCCAAATTTTTTCAATTGTGATGTAGTTCCATTAAAACCTCTGCTAAAACATCCATGATCACAAATAGATGTTTTAGCGGATGTTTTTTTGACAAAATTTTTCAATTTTATAACACTAAAAACCTCCATTATAATCTCCGCTAGATGGTATTTTCCTTACAGTGACTTGTTGACAGTTAAAGTATCTTTGTGGTGAAGAGAATTTACATTGATAATATGAAAAAATATACACGATATAAGGCATCCTAAAGTTGTGTGATAATTTCGAGGTTTAAGAGATTTTAAGTTAGTACACAAATCCTAGTTATGAAGAAAATATGAAGTCTGAACATATGGCCTCCGAATTGTATCAGTCTCTGTGGAAGAACTATGACTAGATATCTGAATGTTTGTGAAATCTATCTCTATGAAGCATAAGTATGTGAAGTAAATATGTTACTGAGACTCTCTTCCAATACATAAAAGAAGGACCTATTACACCATTAAATCTGATCTTTATGATTCACTTAAGTTTGCAAGATATGAAGTATATTTTTTGGAGGAAAACGATATATGTCAACTGAAAAAATGTCAAAGAACTAGATCTCTGCAAGGATGGATTGGGAAGTTTAAAATGAGGTACATATAATTTTTTCAAATGTCAACTATAGTGCTTATAATTCTAAGCTAACGATATAGTTCTCTCTTGATAAATAATATTGTATCATAAAAGAGTTATGTATAGATATATTGGATCGTTGACATGTTAGCATTGAAAGTATTTCCTTTCTTATAAATACTAGTTTTCTGAAACCTAGAAATGAAATTATTTACATATCATAAAAATCTTGACAATGTCATCTATAGGGGTTTACAACTAACTCTCTAACATGTTTGCAGAATTTGTAATTATTAAATGGCAGATATTTAAGAATCTAGGGTTTGTAAACCCTATTAAAGTTTTTGAGTTTGAAATTCCCAGGAACAAAAACTCTAACTAATCGTTTCTGTTGTAAAAAAAAAATAGCTCTTGAGAATGACATGAGTGACATGAGTGACATCATGTTGATGTGAGGACAAGGTTGATGAAAATATCCAAGATCAAGAGGGAGCTGACTCTCCTCAAAGAGATACGTATTCTTCACCTACTTTCTTTAATTATTACTATTGCTATTTTTTCGATGCACTTTTCCTTTTTCTCTTTAATTGTCTTCTAATAAAGGTAGTGGGTCAAGGAAAGATCTATATAAGCTTGAATAATAGATGGAAGAATTGGAAGAATGTAGCAGAGCACAAAGAGAAGAATAAAGCAGCTGAAGTATGCATCAAAGAAGTCAAGTAGATGGAAGCAGGGAGCTCTGATTGGTTCAATTCAGGAATACTTCGATTGGGTTGACAAGGATGCTATCGATGATTTGGAGCTGATATGATTTTTTGGAATAGCGTGAAGCATAATTCTATAAAAAGAAATAACATGTGAAAGATTTTGAAATAAAAAATGAAGAATTTTGTCTCCATAGGGTGTTTGATGAACTACTTGATGACATATTATATTCAAATATGCATGAATATTACTACGGAGCTAGGAAAGTCGAAGCACACTTTGATTCGTGACATGATATGAGCTGAGAGGCTACAACAGATCTCCATAAATGAACAATTAATTGATGTATTGATGACATTTTTTATTAAGGAAAATATTTATTATTATGTGACAAGCTTAGGCTTCTGGTTATCCCCTCCCAGTTTGAGAGGGAGTTTAAATGGACAAATTATTCTCCATGTTTCATGTATTATTGCTAGAACTAATAGTAGTAAGCCTAATAAAGAACAATGGTAGGGAGAATGGTGGATTGGATAAGTATCAGGATGTGCATTACTGAGTCACGTGACTAGGATTAACATCCTAAGTTGGATACATGGACTTGGTATGAATGGTCCGGAGGATAAAATTTTCCTTGGGATGAGAATAAAATGGTCACGTGAGGAAATACTTGGGGAACACCTAGGTAGGGTTTGTGCCTGAGAGGTAGTGGTGTCCATTCCTCCCAACATTGTGCTATGATTTTGTGGAGAGATAGAGCTTACTTTTCAAGGCCTTGGTATTTATACTATGTTGGTTATGATGATGTTATCATCATCGATGCTTATCAATTTAGATCCTTTTCTTATATGGATATTTCAACTTGAGATTGTCCTATTAAGACATTATGAATACCTCCCTAGTTGAGAGGGAATGTTGAAAATGTAACTAGTGTTGGTCTTCATAATGTAATGAAAAATTACCATTGATGTATTTATTCATTTATTATTATTATATTTCATTCATTGGTCAAAGCATCTTCTTCATGCTTATAGAGTCAAAAATAAAACTATTTTGAGGCAATCAAAATATACTTGAGTCATGGCCCATTTGGACATTTGTAAGAAAATTATTTTGAATTTTATATTGATTCAAAGTCCTTCAAAATGGTAAAATTCAAACCTCCTTGGGATAAGCTGGCCTAGGCCTCCAAGAGCCACCTAATTGACCTCCTGGACAACTATATATAAGAATCCAGTTTAATTAATCAATATATTTTATTACTCATACAATGTAAATCACAATAACAATAACAAAGTACATAACATATATGAATAAAATTGTTTTATTATCAATTGATTTTTAGGAACCAACATACTATTACATTAGTTTTTAGGAACAAACCTAATGCTACATCGGTTTGTAGGCACCAACCTACTTGAGACTCCAATCCCCTCTACTACTTTCTAGGCACCAACCTATAGGAGACATAATTCCCCTTTATTTCTTTGTAGGCACCAAATTGTCATATGAATTTATAGACTTAGATCCACTTTACTTTCCTTCCATATTTCTTTGACTTCTTCCTTATACTGGCAAAACTACACATACTCCTTATACATTTCTTTTTCATTTCTCTATACTTCTCTCCCTTATATGTTTAGATTACATTCCCACTTTTTTGCAACATAGATCCACTTCCACACCACAAAGACACTTCTACTATGACTCATGAGTACCACACCTCTACTTTTCTTCACATTGTTCTCTATGGCTCATTTATACTCAACTAGATTGTTAATTCAAGGCAAGGCCAACATATAATTTGGATTATTTTTCATATTTCTTTGACTCCTTGAGGACTTGTATTTGCATCCACATATCCTTTCAATATAACCATGATTTTTAATACATTTTAAAATATCTAGATTCAGGTCCACTTAGTTGTAATATTTTTCTAGACATCTAGATTTCCTTTGTTAGCTTCAGGTGCTTTGACACCTAACACTTCATGACCTAGGGCTAGTGTCACAGGCTAATATCAAATTCTTAAGCCCCAAGGGTTCTTAGACCTAGATCCATACAAATAAACCAATTTTAAGTAACCACCAACTTCTAAAACACACCCATTGATCTAATTAAAATCAATGGTGAAGAGGTCACTTCGAGGGCCCATAGATTATCCTAACTTTAACAAAGGGGGGGTTTGATTTTTGTAGTATGTGTATTTAAGTATCCACCACCTGTTACAACATGTACCCTGCCATCCCATGATGATATAAAATTAATGGAGAGAAGTAAATTTTCTGCCCCCCAAATATCCGAAATTTAACAAGGGGGGGTCTAATTTGTTTTTTGTCCTATGAGGTTTACTGCCATGCAACATGGAGCCAAATAAGGTTAATTAGGCCCCCACCACATGTCATGACCCTGTGGTGTCCGATGGCATCCAAAGTTACCATGTCATGTCCATGTCACTATCTTCTGCTTGTCATGCCACATCACTGCCATATGTCACTTCCTTTGGTTTCCACGTCATCGCTCTGCTACCTGATGCCACTTATACTACCACATGTCTAGGGTCCACCTATAGGCTTAGACCAGAAAATTCGCTATCCAACATTTCTTAGGTTATTTTCATGTTGCATCCTCAAATGCTTGGATGATCTGATATATTGGGAGAGGCTAAGATTCATTTTAATGGTATAGATATTTTCTTGACCCGGATATATTGAGGACCTAAATATCTGGATTCCCTAAACCTTTACTAAAATTCCTTCACTTCAAATTTGTTTTCTTCATCATTCCTGGGGAGTTTTCCTAAGTGAAATATTCCATTTGAAATCTTATCCAACCACTTTGCATGCTAATTTGATTAAAATAATTGTAGATAAAATTCTTGTAAATATAGGCTATCTAGTTGATTTAATTTATGAAGTGAAACTTTCACTTCAAACATTATTATTCAACAATCTACCCCTGAACTGGACATCAATGACTAAACATGACGTCAATGACAAGGCATTCAAAAATATCCCATGTTGTTGGACTTTGATGTCAACAACATTGTGGTTGACATCCATGACAACATATGCGCAACATTTTATACATTATCTATTGAATGCATGTGGTAACACTCTATCTTATATACTATGACTTGGTTTGATCTATGAAATAATTTTTTTTTGCATCACTCTCACATTTATGGTTATTTATTATTATGCCTTTTATGGATCTTATTCATTGTGTTTTCTTTGTTATAAACACTATTGTGCTAATGCTTTGTTGTGATGTAATTATACAATGTTTCTTGGATTCATGTCATTTTGTATGAGTGTGAATATTGGTGTTGTGTGTGTTGCAGGTATATCAAAACAAACCTTTTCACTTCCGAAAATAGAGTATTGATCCTTATGACTAGTACGTGTATGAGCCCACAAGATTGAATCTTGGCCAAGCCTTTCTTTTCCATGAAAACATAGATACGTTTTATTTCCTTAGGAAGTTTGGTTTGTTTCTACATTATTCATTAATTTTACATATTTATTTTTTAATTACAGAGTGTGAGGGATTAGATTGATGGAAATGTGAAGCTTTACTTCCCTCCTGGTTGTACAAGGATCATTTGGTCTAGTTAGCATGGAATACAAGGTCTTTCCAATCAAGGACATTAAAGGAAACCCTAATGGTGACCTTGATAGACTTAAAACCCTTTCCCTTTCCCTAGCTTTTATTTTTGTTTTCACCCTCACAACGAACCTAAATATGAGACTTAGTTTTAGGTTGATTGAATGAAATATTAATGCAACTGTTGTCATGTGAAATAATATTGTTTCCTGATGTTGGAAATCAAATCACTACTAAGAGAGGGGGGATTAATAAATAACGATAGGGTTTTTAACTATTTTTAAATAAATTTTCCAATTTACTTAAAAATTAGTATCCCAAAATATAATAACACATTACTGCATGCAATCTCAACATAAAATTAACAAATAACAAGAAAATCATGCGCAAGGAGACACAAGGATTGGTTGAAACCCTAAAGGGGAGAAAAACCAACCTATTTCTATTGTTTTGCTCTAATTATTCTACATTCGGTCAACCATAATTATTCCATAGATAACCTGGCCACTACTAGCTAGGAGACATGACCCCTACTATAGTTTGTTTGCCACCACCAACTAGAAATCCCCAACTTCCTATCAAGTATTTGCTAGATAGTTTGTTGGCCACCACCAACGAGAAAGACCCAAATTCCTATCAATTGTTTGTTGGCCACTACCAACAAGGAGCCACACTCTTATCTTGGAAAGCCACCACTTTCCAGAGGCCCCAACCTCCTCAATATCTAGGTGGACCTTGTTTCAAAATGTTTCATAATGGGCCCAATATGATCTGCTCAACATGACACTACAACAACATCTCATGTCTGCAACTAAAATGTAACACTCCAACAATTGAACATTGCTATAGGTATGTTATAGCATCATTTATCAACTCTACATACTTGATTACTTATGCATTGGCCTTGGGCAGCCCTTCCATTCAGACTTGGTCACATTTATCAAAAAACAATATTTTAAAATCCATACGCGACTTTGCCCAATTTTTTCCGCGTGCACATGCGGGTCCATCCATAAATGACTTGTGTATATTATTTAAAATATTAAAAAATATATAATTTCCCTATTATTGAGGAAAGTTTTACAGTTTTTCCTATAACTTAACTAACCCAACCCATTGCCTAACTATTCCCCAATTGAAAAAACTAATTCGAGGAAGTATAAATAAACCTCGAGGGAATGGCCTAAGGGAGGAAAGAGAGAATATTATTGATATTATAGCATGTTATAGCCCTGATCAAGTCTGATATTTCCCCTATGCCTCCTGCACTTCCCAGGTTTCAGGAAACCCTTGTTTCCTTGTGATGATCACCCTCATTCTATGTGACATCCTTTGTGCACCATTTATGGAAGAAGCTTTGTGAGACTAGGGCTGGACGAATCTGGAGGACGGTTTTTCTCAAGGCTGTGGCAAATCTCAGGTGATTTCTCCACTGTTATTTATTGTACATGTTTTCAATAAAATAAATACCATCATGTTATTCATGTTCATGTGTTATGTGTCTCTTATACATGCTTAATAACCTTGAATAATTTTATTTCATGTTATCCTTATGAGATTATATATGCTAATATGCTAACATATAGGACATACATGTTGTACAACTAGATTTTGTGCTTGTTCTTGACTGATTTGCAGGTTCTGGAGCACGAAGAGTGGCAGGGGGTTTGAACCGAACAAGATCTACTTCAAACGAAGGATAAATGGGTAAGGTCCACAATCCTTTTCTAGTTTAAAGCATCAAAGTTGGTAATTGGAGTCCTTCCTGTGATGACATGCCATCTACTCTATTAGGTCTCTCAACCTAAGGCCTTAGGGTAGATTTTCCCGTAACAGAATTGGAAACTCCACTGGGGATTACATCCGTGTAATTCCTAGTTTGGGTTGTTTAATATGTCTAGTGGGTTCCTTGCCAGTTTAATCACATTTTCAGTCTAGTAGGTCTTTTTCCCAACCTGGCAGAAGCCCTAATCTTCTGATCAGGCCTAAGTCTTTATTTTTTTCCTTATTTCAGTTTATATAAGCTACTTCTTCAATACATAGTCGCGTATGCCCTCTGTTTTCTCCAAAAGAACCCGCGTATATGTATGTTTCTTTGGTTACAGTTGCATATACACGCGTGTTGCACACATCGAACCCACATATGCCTAGTAAATTTTGAAAATATGAATTTTTAGGCCCTGTAAGTCTTTCCTGTCTGTGGTTGGCCACTCCTGTGGAACCTCTTAGGTGTCTAGACTGTGATTCTTGTGGCTGTACGTTAGTTCCTCTCTTTTTATTGTGAATACCTAGTCATTTTATGGTTTTTCCTGTTTTGTGAAGTCTCAATTGAGGTTGTAGCACCAAGACCTCTTCCTGGAGTTCTTGGCTATTTTGACCATTCAGAATAGTGAGCCTTTTCTTGTTTGCTCGTGTTTGCCTTATGCATTGCTTCGCTTTTGTTTTTTACCTCTTTGACTTCTTTGGTTCTCTTGTTTTCTTGGGACTAGAATTATAGTAAACCTTGAAGTGACCTTTTCTTGGTTTTTTGAGTTTTTATTTGTTGGAAGTGTTTTCTACTGTTCTAAATTAGTTTCTTGGGTCCATTGATTCTTATTGCTTGTTTGAGTTCCGCTATGAAAGTAGCATAGTTGGCTTGAGCGTTTTGATGTCTCTTTGGCTCATTTTCTTGATTTTGGTTCTTGAGTAGTTTTGTGCTTGTCTCTTTGAAAATTTTCTTGTTTTCCTTAAAAGTGAAAAGCCAAAAAACACTTTTGTATTCCGTTGTTTTTTCTTTGGTTTCCTTTTTTCGGTTTTCACCCATTTTGAAGCACTTTGTTATTTTCTCGTTTTTGGTTCATTTTCTTGGTCTTGAAAGGAGTCTTTGTTTAGATTTCTCTCTCTTTTATATCAAGTTTATTTTGGAATTTTTGTATGCAAAGGAGTACTTGTTGGGACTTTCCTTGCTTGTCTGTCAAAAGTGATTGAACCAATTTGTCTTAGAAACTCTTTTTGCTTCCTTAGTGAGTAGTCCTAGAATTTGCATATCTTTCGTAGTTTTTGCATTAGCTGCACTGAAGCATTTTTTTCTTTTTGGTAGTTTTTTGAAGTTTGTGAAGAGTGATAAATGAAAAGAAAAAGAAAGTTTTTGCTAATTTAGTTTCATAGAACCCATTTAGAAATCTCTTTTCATCGAATGAAAATAATTTCATTTTCATGTAGTAGGTTTTCATTGATTTCTTTTGCATCGATAAACACCATCAATTTCACTGCCATCTACCTTTGACTTAGGTACCAACCATTTAAAATCAAGCGCTCTAATTAAAATGAACTAGAAGCTTTTTTTATTGTCATTAATCATACACCAACTAGCTAGGTCACAGGGCCTTGGAATAGGTGAGTGGAGAGTTAACTCTCCAAGGTCGCTCAAAATGGTCAAACATAGAAATTTGATTAATGAGAGAAATCCAATTCCGTTAAGTGGACCGAGAAAGCTCTACCTCCAGAGAGTTAAGCGCGAGGGAGAGTGAAGGCAGAGAAGAGAGATACCCCCTATCCTATTTTTTGAATCTTTATGTAAGATCATTTCACCTGGCTACCAATACGGATTGGTGCCCTTAGTTGCCTCTCCTAGGGACCACATAGGTGATTGCGGGGGGGGGGAATACCCGTGGTACCTAAGGCAGACATTGCATCACTTTCACCAGTACTTTTGAAGGGTGCCCTTGCGAAGCTAGGGGACTTGCACCGGCAAAGGTTGTTGTCACGAGGTCAACGTAATTTTTATGTTACCTTCTCTTGTAGGCCTGGGACATAATTACCCCAGACTATTTTCGGAAGGTCCTCTTATTCACTTTCTTGTATTTTGGTGTCCTGTCCTAATCACCCGGAGCAAAAATACCTGAAGGCCGCTTGATTTTTTGTATCTTAGGGAATTTTATAGAGTGTGCTCTTTTCTCCTAGATTTATTAGTTTATTATATATTTTTTTAGTCTAATTAATCTCATAAATTGGCTGACTGATCACCTCGTCGATCAAGGAGGCTTCGTGGGATTTATCCTACGAGTGCCGAGCCTTCTTCAAGAAGACGTAGGAGTAATTCAGTGGGTGCTTTTTATCCTATGGTTTCAAACGCAACTGAGAGTGATCCTCCGTCTGGGGTTGTTGTTTCTTTGGGTGGTCCTAGTACTAGTGATATTGTAGAGACGAGTACTCCACTCATCTCTAGGGTATTGTTTCTGGTAGAAGAAGTTGAAGTAGAATAGGTTCCTCAACCTCCTGGTACTCCTCCGTATCCTCTTCCTGCCAGTTTTCCAGATGTTCTTTTGTATGTTGGGCCTGAGTCTCAGAGGCCGACTAGCCCCTATCCTTCATATCCCTTTCTTTTGATGGCCACGACTGGGAACACAACTTTGACTATGATCACTGTGAATGTGCATACTCCTCTTTCAGTCAAAGGAGGAGGTGCCATTGCCATTTCGACAATCACTTCTAGTGCTACTATGTTTGGCTCTACTTTTATTCTGTCTAAGAGGGGAATCACCCAAGCATATGCTTCTTAATCTGGACCCTTTTATTTTGGAATGCCTTCTAATGCGATTCCTTCTGTCTCCTTTACTACTACTTCAGTTGTCTCCGCGCCTATGCCTTCTATGGCTAGTAGATCAGCTTCATTTCAGGGTTTCCATTTTGGAAGTGGGCATATTCCTCATTTGAACCCTTCCTTAGGATCTTTGCCTTTCACCTCTCAAAATCAAGGATTCAATCCTTTTATCATAGGTCAAAGCTTTGATGCTTTTTTGGGATGGAACCCTACTTTTATAGGGTTGGGAGTTGGGAGTCATTTTTTCTCGGGTCAGCAAGGGAATGTTCCTTTCCCTTCGGTAGGTGATCCTCAGGGATTTTCTCTGTTCACCAATGCTTGGAACCCTTACCAAGGGGTTTATTCATCTTTTAACTCTTCGATTTGAGGGAATATCCCTATTTATAGTAACCCTACGATGGGAGGGGGTCCTTCTCCGAATTTTGGGTCACAAGGCTTTTCTTATGGCTCAAAATTTTGTACGAACAACGTTTGGAAACCTGATGCCTCAACAAATCCAGGCTATTATTTTCAGAATGTTGGGAATCCTTCCTATGGGGGATGGAATTCCTAGGCTCCTCCGCGTTTACCTTTCCTGGAAGCTTTAAACTTGCTAGATCTATCAAAATTGATGAATGATCCTATTCGGTACAGTCCGGGTTGGCCTCCGGTCCCCACTAAACTACCCTCAGACATTCCAAAGTTTGAAGGGAAGACTGGTGAGGATCTAGTAGACCATGTCACCACTTTCCAGTTATGGTGTTCGTCGAACTACCTTATTGATGATTCGATTAGGTTGAGGTTATTTCAACAAATCCTAATTGGGAATGCAGATAAATGGTACATTGAGCTGATAGGGGGTAGTTTTGCTACTTTTGGTGAGTTGGATACTATGTTCTTAAACCATTTTCAGTTGCCTGCTTGTTATGATGCTAGGACTAATCTCTTGGCCAATTTCCAGCAGGACAAAGCAACTTACATTTCTGATCATATTCAGGAATGGAGGAGAAGGAAGAGGCTCATCAAAGCCCAAATTCCGAATGAGTTCCTTCTTGAATGGTTTCTGAAATATCTGTAGCTATAAATATCAAAGGATGTATCCCTTTCAGGGGTATTTTCTGAAGAGTAGGCTATTTTTAGGGCTCATCAGCTAGAACTGATTTATTATCAGTCTGGGGTCCTTAATAAAAATTTTCTAGATGCTTCTCACTCCAAGATAGTTTTATCCAAAATGAAGCTTGGTCCTCATGGTGATGGAATTATCAGTACAATCGATAGTGGTACGACTAACCTACTAAATCAATTGCAATAGTTGTCTATACAATCTGCTTCGTCTGGTGAGGCTATGCCTTCACTGTCAACTCCTTCTCAGCCCTTGACTATTAATGTTGCTCAAACTTCTAACCCCAAAGGAATTCAACAATCTGATGGGAAGAAGAAGGGATGGAATAATAAGAAGAAAGATAAGGATGGGAAGGGGAATGTGAATAGATCAAACGATAATGTTGGAGAGGGTAAGAGGGACAATAAAAAGAAGGTTAAGTTTCCATGCAAGTTATGCAATAGACACCATCTTAATCACATCTACCCTAAAATTCAGGATGCTCAGCGCTTGTTAGCTCCGAGGCTGTACTAGAAAACCTTTTTCCCCAAGGGTGGCAGTTGCTTGCTGGCACGAATGTGAATACTGGAGCTCCCTATGGGGGAAACCAAGAAGGGAATAATTCATCAAACATATACATGATGAGTGCTCACACAAATATCGCTACGAGATCTCGTGATTATGGCGAAGTTGAGTCTTCGAAAGCTAAGGGTACTCCTAATAATGTTGAGCTGCTCCATATCGAGAGACCTACAGTTGAGCCTATACCTCAGATGCTGAAAGGGTCTACAAAGTGTACGATGATCAATCCTAATGCCAAGGCTTCCCATAACTACTCAATTGTAGAAGATATGGATCAAATTCTTTATGCCATGTCTGCGTTAGAGGTACTCTAGTCATGTCTTGCACAAAGGAGTGCATTTCTCATTGCCATTGGGGTTTTTAATCCAAAAAATTCTCTTATGATCACATTTGATATGTCGAATTTGAAAAAGAGACTTCATCATCATATGGCTTTTCAGATTAAGTCTACATATCGGAAGATCGATATCTTTCGAACAGTAGTCGATGAGGGTGCTTCCATGCATGTGATGTCTATCTCATGTTGGAAGGCTATTGGATCTCTTGCAGCTGTCCCTTATGCTACTCTTCTAACTGTGTTTGATGGTAATTCTCATAGGCCACATGGCATTGTTCCAACTTTACCCATCTATGTTGGGGGTAAAACTGTCAATATCAAGGTCGAGATAGTTGATGAAAATCTAGACTAAAACCTTTTGTTGGGGCGAAATTGGATTTATGAGATGGATGCCATTGCTCCCTCATTATTTCGCATTTTGTGTTTCTCTCATGAAGGGAGAATTGTCACTGTTGACCAGATGGACTGTTCTCCTGTAGATCTAAATGCATTCGCTGACTCGACTGTTTCCGTGGTGAATGATGCCAAGAAACCTGTTGAGAATTTGAGGGTTGGAATGTATACATCATTGATGGGTAATTTTGATCTTCTACCTCCTTTCGTTCATATTCATTCTATTTCTTCCTCCAGGGTTCTTGATCGAAGAGAGTTCTTTCGAACTCATTATTTTTCAAACCCTTAGACCTTTCCTTCTTATACCTCCACATTAGAGGAAGGTCAAGTGGGTGGAATGTCATTTATTATGTCTGCAACTGAGATTTCTTATCAATCTATTGTTGACTTTGCAGACTCCATTCCAGTTCTCTTTCACCGGAGGAATTGGATGGAGATGTGGCTCTGACTTTGACTCTTAGTTCATCTTCTACTTAGGATTTCCTTGATACCACTCTTCCATATGAAGAGGCCATACTTGAAGCAATGAATGGTGTAGAGATACTGTGGGATGATTTTCATCATCGGTACTATTTTCTACTAGACTTGCAAGAAGTTGAAACAAGTTTGTCTAGCCTTCAGTCTTCTGGTCCTGTTCACCCAGTCTTGAACCCCTTAGCACTAACACATGTATTTGCTGAAGGGAACATGGTTTTCATTTCTTCTACTACACCAATGAACATCTCCAGAGATCCCAACATTATTGAGAATGCCTTCATTGGAGCTGAATGTTCCCTTGAAGAGATTCAGACTTACGCTGATCTTTTTCGAGAATTTTAGGATGTGTTTGCTTGGTCTTATGAGGAAATTCCTGGTATAGATCCATTTGTTGTCCACCATGAGATCAAGACATATGAAAATGTTAACCCTATTTGGCAGAAGATTTGTTCGGTCAACCCTAGGAAGGCTACAACTATCAAAGACGAGGTTGAGAAGCTGCTAAAGGTGGGTTTCATATACCCCGTTCCATTAACTGAGTGGGTTTCGAATCCAGTTCCTATGGACAAGAAACAAGGAACAATCTGAGTTTGCATCGATTTCAAGAATTTGAATAAGGAATGTCCTAAAGATAATTACCCCACACCATTCATATATAATATTATCGATCAGTGTGCGAGGAATGATATTTTCTCCTTCATGGATGGTTTCTAGGGATATAATCAGATCACTATCTGTCCTGAAGATCAGCATAAGGCTTCTTTTATTTTCCCTTGGGGTAACTTTTCTTACAAAAAGATGCCTTTCGGCCTTAAAAATGTTGGAACTACCTTTCAACGGGCTATGTTCTATGCCTTCCACAACATCAAGCATATTATTGATACGTATTTGGATTATTTAGCTACTCATTTTTGTAAGATAATTGATCATCCTTCACACCTTTGTCAAGTTCTTGAATGATGTTGTTATTACAAAATTTGGTTGAACCCTAATAAGTGTGTTTTCGCTGTCACATCTGGTCAGTTTTTGGAATTCATCATGTCTACGGAAGGGATTCGGGTAGATCCCTTTAAGGTTGAGGAAATACTTCAGTTGCCTCCCCCATCTTTGATCCGTAAACTTCAAAGTCTACAAGGCAAAGCCAATTTCTTACAGAGATCTATCATGAATTATGACGAGATTATAAAAGGATTTATGAGGTTATTAAAGAAATGAGTTCCATTTTTCTGGGATGACTTTTCTTAATGCTCGTTTGATGCTTTGAAAAAAACATTGACCTCTGCTAAATTATTGAGTCAACTCGATTATAGCAGAGATTTCCTATTATATCTTGCCTCAACAGAATCTACCATTGGTATGGTTATGGTTCAGGAATATGATGCTCTTTGCGAACATGTTGCATACTACCTTAGTCGAGGCTTGGTGGGTCCTGAGCTCTAGTAATCTCCGATTGAGAAACTATCTTTGGTCTTCATGTTGTCCAACGGCTCAGGCATTATATCCTTCTTCGCAAAACTTATGATTTGATGGAAGTTAATCCATTTCAATTTGTTCTTAGTAGGCGAGTGATTGGGGGAAAATACAATCAATCGATTGTCATTTTGCAAGAGTTTGATCTTGAATTCTAGTTTTCCAAATCCAAGAAGTCTTTGGTATTTGTGGAGTTAATTTCTGAGTTATAGAATCGAGCCCGTGACAATATGGAGTGTCACCGATAATATATAATTTTTATCCAAGTGATGCAACTTTCGATGCTCATCTTTCGAAAAAGCTAAGGGAAACTTCACAGTCTGGAGATAAACAATGAGACCTCCATAGCAAGGATCTTGTGAAGAAATGAGGAAAATATGTTCATCAGGGAACGAATATTCATAAACCTTCTCCACAGAGCCCTTAGAAATTGCTTAACTCTCAAAGAAGCTGAGTTTGTGCTGAATTATTTCCACAGTGGAGCTTGTGGTGGTCATTTATCTGGGCTTGCTAGAACCAAAAAAATCTTGTGTGCATGATACTTTTGGCCCACGATTTTCAAGGATTGTGTTGAGGTGGCCAAAAAGTGTCATCCTTGTCAACTCTATACTCGGAAGATGCACGCTCATCCAGCGCCTTTCTTTCCTATCGTCACTATTGGTCCGTTCACAAAGTGGGGTATTGATTATACTACTTGTAACCCACCTTCGGCTAAAAGTCATAAGTACATTATTGTAGCAGTAGAATACTTTACGAAGTGGGCTGAGGCTATGCCTACTTTTGCGAATGATGGTGAGATAAAAACCTTGTTTCAATTCAACCAAGTCATTTATCGCTTTGGTATCCCCAAAGAGATTTCCAATGACCATGCAAGTCATTTTCAGAACAGTGTGATGGCTGAATTGGATCTTAGATTGGGTTTTCGGTAGGAGCATTCATCTCCTTATTATCCTTAGGAAAATGGCAGGTTGAAGCCCTTAAAAATTCCTTGAACACTATCCTTCAATGGACAATTGATAAAGCCAAATCCAATTGGCATGTCATGTTGTACCCTGCACTTTGGGCATACCGGATTTCTATTAAGACTGCAACCAGTTTCACTCCGTTTCAACTAGTTTATGGGTTGGAATCTATATTTCCTATTGAATTCAAAATCCCTTCCCTTAAGCTGGCAGTTGAGCTTCTTCCTGAAACTTCTAGTCACGAAGAAAACCTTATCCATCTAAAACATCTCGATGAGCAGCACCGAGATGAAACTACGATGAATGAGGCGCATAAGAAATGAGTAAAGGTTCAGTATGATAATGCGATCAAGCCTAGAGTTTTCTCTGAAGGTGACCTTGTCTTGGTTTCTGCCCAAGAGAAGGATTCTTTGGGGGCAGGCAAGTTCAAATCCATGTGGTATGTCCCCTTCATTGTCAAGAAGGTCCTAAACAAGGGAGCTTATGCCTTGGTTGATTCTAATGGAAACGAGTTGGTGGAGCCCATAAATGGGCTCTATCTGAAAAAGTATTATGCCTAGGTTTTGACCTAGCATTTTCTTTGTTGTATATATTGTATCTTTATACGTGTTTGCTTTTTTATTTTTTGGTGTGAATTTGATGATTTTTTATCTACTTTGGCAGGTATTATTGGATGAGATGAGTCATTTTGGCTTTGCCGATGGTGCTAGTAGACATACCTGGAACCTGGCTTCCGCAGCTTGGGTAATTCACTATCCATCCAATCAGTTGCTAGTCTCAATGGGTGTATGCATTTGTCCTGATTCGAACAATGTGGAAGAATACACTACAGTGGTTAACCTACTTTCAGAGGAAGTATCTCTTGGTGTTGATTCGTTAGTAGTGTACTTGGATTCACAACTGGTCGTTTCGCAATTAAACAACACTTATCGTGTCAAAGACCCATTTTTGCATCAATTATTTTTTAGAGTGCATTTGTTACAACATTCATTTCAATTTATTACGTTCATTCACATTCCTAGATCTGATAATTGGTTAGCAGAATCATTAGCTAATCAAGCACTTGATTGGCACATTAATCATTCAGTACTTTAAGAATATCAAAAACATATTTCATCATTGTACATTTGGGAAAATCACATCATATAAAATCGCTATGTGTATATATATATATATATATATATCAGAGTGTTCAAAATATACAAAAATTGGACCATCATGTCCTACAAAATTTGGACTTATGCCCGATCATGTCTGTCATAAAAAATAATAATACAGTCATTTGATAAAATCTAAATCTATCCCTGAGGCCCTTGCCCAACATTTGTGTTTCGGTAAAACACAACAACAGTAGCTACATGGTGGAATAATCACACCCAGTCTCGTGGTAGTCCAACCACCTTCTTCTGGATAGCCTTAGGAAGATCCTTTATAGCTGCCATGGGTACTTGGTGAGTTAAGCTCTCCAAGTTTCTCTAGATGACATGGATGGTTGTTCCTGAGTATTCAACATCATTCGCCTCTCCTCTGCAATGCTTATGTATTGGGTAGCCCTCAGGTCTAACCGATCCCATGGCTACATCACGATCATTATAATTTTTTAAGTCATATTTTCATATCAAAAATATTTTTCATTTTCATATAATTTGAAAAATAAAAATAAAATCACATAATAAAAAAATCATTGTGCAATCTTACCAATTACACCCCATGTTGCTCCGGGTGGAAGAACCAAATCAGGATCTGCTCTAAAATCCATCCCATCATAGGGATAATCCTCTACTAAGATGAATTTTTCTCCCCACCAATTGAAGAACTCATCATACCATGTAGTGCGGGGAACCTCACTTCCCCCCAATCCCTTCATCAATTCTACCCATCTGGCTATCCTCGTATCCCGTGGGCTACTGATGGTGGAGATGATCTTGGGCCAAATTCCTAGGACTCTCTCTGATCCAGGTGGATATTAGTGGCCACCCACCTATTCCATTTGGACCCACAACATCAATTCTTTCAGTTTTTTAGCTTTAGCACAACTTACTATTTTTTGCAGGTTTTCAAGTCCTGCACTCCCGGAGCTGTTTTGGGGACTTAATGATCCAGGTGGATATTGGTGGCCACCCACCACTTCCATTTGAACCCCCACCATTTTTTCCTTCAGTTTGTAAGTTTCATCACAACTTACTATTTTTAGCAATTTTTCGGGTCCTAAACTTCCAAAGCTGTTTTGAGGCCTTAAACGACGTTTTTTGGGAAAACTGGGAGCCACATGGATCCATGGACTAATGTTTCTCACAAAAAAAGTTGTATTCCTCAGACAGATCTTTCTAACGAGCTATTGAGCACGTCAAACGGATATCGGATGCCAAAGTTACGTCCCCGGGAAGTTGAAACAGCAATTTACCCAAACGGGGCCCACAATTTTGGTGCTTCATCTCCTAGGGTTAGGTTTTTGGATGTTTAGGGCTTTAAATTCTTTCTCAACAATAAATAGGCCTTCGAGCCTAATTGTAACACAGTTCAGGGGCTGGTAGCTGACACATCTCTTCTCAGGGATATGCTACCAGTGCCCTAGCTCATTTATTTCCATTATTTCTATAAGCATGTTTCAGTCATTTGTTTTGTAACATAGTTCAGAGGCCTTTAGCCGCCACATATCTAGTTAGAGATAAGCCTACTAGTGCCCTAGTTGTTTATTTACATTCTGTTTGTAAACAAATTTCATTTCTGTAACACAGTTCAGAGGCCTGTAGCCGCCACATCTCTTCTTAGAGATACGCCACTAGCGCCCTAGCTAGTTTATTTCAGTGATTTTATTATAATAAAATGAAGCATTATTTCCAATGCATCTCTATGTTTATGGTTATATGTGTATTTTTTTTCGTTCCTACATAAAATCTGGATCACTCTCAAAGAATAATTTCAACAGAATAGTACCATATCCAAAGTGTTTTGTCTTTGCTTGCCAAACAAAAGTAAGTTGTTTCTTTAGATTCACCAATAAGGCTGTGCACCAGTCATAATGGTTGGTCAAGCAATATAATACTAGACTCATGTGAGTGCGTGAGGCCTGGTGAAGGGATGCTGACCCTGCCACTCTACCAATAGTGAAAAGAAGGATTTTCATGTACAAGTCTCGTACATTTTTTATTGGGATCTATGTTCCCACCTTATTTGCACCATCTACATAGTATACCTGGAGATATTCATCTACATTAAGCCCTCCAGTGGGCTGACCATGAAAATTAATTGGTTCCCCCCTCCAGGAAAGTTCAATAATAAAATAGATGTCTTCCAGTTCAATCCTCAATGGCATCTTGTCTATCATGAAGAAATCTTTGTCTAGTTCCCAATAATTGACCAACAACTCGATAAATTGAGTATTGGTTTTCATATTTGGAATTTTGAAAAACTTTAATAATCCACAACCCTGAAGGATATCGAATGATTGTTGGTCCTGCATGACTTTATTGTCTATTGCACTGTGCTCTCTTTCCCTCTAGCTGATAGTCATCCTGAACAATTTCATCATTGACCAATTAGATATCAAATTTTGAATTCCGCTTTGTGCATATGCGACTTCATTCGGACATATTCACGTCTATATGCGAGTTACTCATGACAAACCCACGTATACATAGAGGGTTTCAAGAAAAATATATTTCTTACGGTAAAAAACCCAAAAATTGTTTGAAATGGTAAAGAAATTGACAAACAAGCTGAGTATGAGGCTTACTTGATTGGTTTGAGTCGATTCGGTGGTCGGTTGCTCTGTTTGCAAGAAAGGGGTTTTTTGCTTCAGAGCTCTTTCTCCTCTTCTGCACTGCATAAATGACCAAAATGTGAGTCAAAATGCTTATTTATGCTTAGAATTTGTAAAAATTTCACAAATTTTGTTTGTGTCTATTTTTCGATTTTTTTTAAGGCAGTTTAACCTTTTGGCTTATAAGTGTTGGGAAAAGTTATTTTCAGATACATTCTAGTGTTTTGAAATATTTCCAATTTTTCTTCGGATCCATGACTGCTGACCTATCATTGCAGGAATTTGTTTCCGAACTAGCATATAGGTTAGGGAATTCACTTTTAGTTGCAATTATGCATACTAGCCTCCATTATAATCACTTTCCATAGGGTCGACCCCATTATGTCATGAATATTTAACCAATTTCACTCGTCGATTTTTAAATCATGATATGATGGTAGAGCCATCCTTTACATGGGCTTCCTAGTTAGTTCCTCACTAGCATTTGTCGCCCATGCTGCAATCTGTGTAAACTCAGGAGTCCTCTTTATTCCTGTCATGACTTATGCGTTGAAGTTTCATTCTTCTTCTTCTTCACTATCGTTATTTTGGCCATATACCTTAGAGGTTCCCATTGCTTTTCAAGTTGTATTGCTGCATTTGCATATTGACCACTTGTTTATCTTGGCCTTTAGTTGGCTTCATTTGGACTCATATTCCCTCTTTTGACCATGTCTTTCTATACAAGTTAACCATGCAATCACTTAGCCTTTGCAATTTGACACCTTTACCCATGGATGGAACATCCCTTTGAGCATCACTTACCAGTTTTCACCACCTTGCATTGAGCATAGGATTGTTCCTATCCCAGAAACTAGTGCATCTATTTACTGACACTCGTTCTATCCATTGTACTATAGGAATTATTTTATTCCTTTTCAGGATTTGAAATATGAAAAAGAAAAAAAAATAAATATTTAAGAAAGAGCGGGAACAAGAAAATACTTCCATACTTGATGGCAACTACAGTGTCAGTTGTGTCGCCCTTGAACAAAGCACAAAAAAGCTAAGTCTTTTCTCCATTTGGGATGGTTTTAGTTTTTTACTTAGGAGAAGCCATAACCTTGTTATTGAGTTAGTACTTCCCCTGTTGGTTATCTCTTACAATCATATGGAGGGTTTTTTTATGCCTCCTACATGACAAAATTATACAAATTTATCATTTGCTGCCATAGTCAAAATAATTTGTGATTTTGTTCAAGGGAGGTTAACCTAAGTTGGCCAATCTGCGGTGTATCTTGACTCATTTTTCAGTCGACCATCTCAGTTTGTCATTATCTCGTTCTATCACATCAGTTATTTGGTCCTTTTCTTGTGCTATTTTGAGAAGGTCTCCATTGAATTCTTGCTGGCGGGTTTGTCTCTTATCGACTTCGACATATCGCTTTGAGAGTAAACCTAGAGATGCACCCTGGCCCTATTTACATCATTGATAGGTGACCTTGTGCTCGGCAATTTATCAACATCATGGGTATTTGACTGAGTGGTTTCCCTTGTGTTCGAATTCAGCTTACATTATCACACCTGGGATTCTTGCAGTACCTTGATTTCCTTTTGACCCTATCGGTGGATACCTCACCTCTTTGTTAGCTTTCATTATTGGTTTTTTCAGAGGGATTTTGTCATGCACTAGCCACATTTTGTGTATGTCAGAAACGTACTTCGGGTTGGTTACTTCACTTTTCCTCGTCTGATTCCTTCCAAATCTTGGCCTGCGGGTTACACTCATGCTAGACTGATGTGGGATGCCTTAATGCCTTCCTTCTAGTAGATATTTTCCCATGAACTCTGACTCATGGCTCTAGGAATAAGGTTTAGAGTCATTTTTTCAGTACCTTAGGGTTTCCAGTCATTAGTGGTAGACTCCTTCACTATCGACACTGAGAATACATCAATGTGTCCTGAACAGTAGATTATCTCAAGTGTTCAACTTCAACTCATTTATTCGCACATTTTAGATTGTCTTGGGGCACCTTGAAACTCATTATCATTATCAATGGTTTGTCTCGCATTTGTTAACGGTATACATCAATGACTGGTAATAAAACGATTTATCACATGGTCGACCTCAGCTCATTTATTCCCATTGTGTAGAATTGTGCCATGGTGATCGGTTAAGACCTCAGGTTTGCATCAACATGCTTTGGTTCAATTTGACAGCTCCTTCATTTCTGCCAGTGAGACCATCCACCCTTATATGTTGCAGTTTCATCACAAAAACATCTTATATGTTGGCACCCGAGTTGCATGTTGTACCATTTTTTCCACCACTTACGATTTGATACTTGGAGATTCAGTTTTGACTTCAATGATCATATATCTATGAAACATCATTGATTATTCTTTTATATGTGATACTTGGACGTGATTTTGACTTATACTTCCGGGCAATGATCAGATGATTCACTATGTACTTTACATTTTAGTTATACTTGTATACATATTGGATCTGCTCCGTACTTGACATACGTACATGATTTTATTTCAGTGAGGGTATGCCTGCCTCAGACATGAGATATCTTTCTGTTTTGTATCACTGGTTTTTGGCAGGCTGAAATCTAGTGAAGTCCTCTCTAGTCCTCGTAAGGTTCTTTCTATGCACATAATACATTTCGGCCATCATGTACCCCTTTTGACCTCATATATTAGGGGGAATATGTTATATCATAATTTATCACCTCTATATACTCGATGATTTATGCATTGGCCTTGGGCATCCCTTCCATTCAGACTTGGTCACATTTCTCAAAAAACAATTTTTTAAAATCCATACACGACTCTTCTTAGTTTTTTTCGTGTGCACACGCGGGTCCATCCATAGTTGACCCATGTATGCTATTTAAAATATTATAAAATATATAATTTCCCTATTAATGAGGCGGGGTTTACGGTTTTCCTATAACTTAACTACCCCAGCCCATGGCCTAACTGTTCCCCAAATGAAAAAACTAATTTGAGGAAGTATAAATACACCTCGAGGGAATGGCCTAAGGGAGGAGAGAGATAATATTATTGATATTATAGCCTGTTATAGCCTTGATCAAGTCTAATATTTCCCCTCTGCCTCCTTCACTTCCCAGGTTTTAGGAAACCTTTGTTTCTTTGTGATGATCACCCTCATTCTATGTGACATCCTTTGTGCACCATTTATGGAAGAAGCTTTGTGAGGCTAGGGCTGGATGAATCCGGAGGACGGTTTTTCTCAAGGTCGTGGCAGATCTTAGGTGATTTCTCCACTGTTATTTTTTGTACATGTTATCAATAAAATAAGTACCATCCTGTTCCTGATGTTCATGTGCTATGTATCTCTTATACATGCTTAATAATCTTGAATAATTTTATTTCATGTTATCCTTATGAGATTATGTATGCTAATATGCTAACATCTAGGACACATATGTTGTACAACTAGTTCTTGTGTTCTGGAGCACGAGGAGTTGCAGGGGGTTTTCACCCTACAGGATCTACTTCAAAAGAAGGATAAACAAGTAAGCTCCATAATCCTCACTTTCTAGTTTAAAGCATCAAAGTTGGTAATTAGAGTCTTTCTTGTGATGACATGCCATCCGCTCTGTTAGGTCTCTCAACCCAAGGCCTTAAGGTATCTTTTCCCGTAACAAGGTATACAAACACCATCATTATAGATTGTAGCTTACTTATCCTCCACCAATGGATAATACATTTATATTCAATATTCCTTAATCAAATTGGACTAAATCAACTCATTAGTTACATTTCATTTTCATTAATGATGACCATATCAAATAAAATCTCACACCAAATACCATGGGAAAAACCCTTGGTAATTACTACTAGTTTTCACCTATAGGAGGTGTCACGTATCACACTAACATACAATCATCCGATATGGAATAATCATGCAAGAACAGATGTACATATGTTAAACACCATGTTGAAGCACACACATGGTGTATGAGGAGAATAACACACACACACAAGAGAATCAACACACAATGAATGATACGTGTGAGGCTTTCTTATTTTTCCATTATACATGATGTACATTTATAATACAATGGTGTGACTCTTGGTTTCACATTCCAAGGTCACTTGGACTCCATTGTGGCTTTTCACATTCCACACCTCCCCATGTAGGATTAGGTGTTCCAACATCCCCCCTTAATCCGAAGGGGTATGTGTGAGTCCAAAAAAAGAGTTGTAATACAAATATGCAAAGTATACATGGCAGCACTTGGGCTGAATCAACTCTCTGAAATGTTGGAAAAAAAAGAATTGGTAATAGGATGACCACAAAATGGAGCGCCAATACTTGTTGCGAGTTCCGGGAACTTTCCAAAAGAAACGGCAAGAAGGCAGAAGGCCTGCTAAGAAGAGCCATTCCTCATAAAAAAAGGGAGACCTTCAACCAAAAGAAGGGAGGTCTACTACCTGTGATGGTTTTAGGATTACCAACAACTCTGGAATTCTTGAAGAATTTCCTGGAACTCAACCAAAGCTGGCAAGAAGCTGAAGGCTGCTAAGCTGAAGGCTTCTGCTAGAGGAAGTGTTCCTCATATATGAAAGGGAGACCTTCGACCTAAAAGAAGGGAGGTCTACTACCTATGATGATTTTAGGTTATCCACCAACCAAAGATGATGGTTTAAGGTTTTCCACCAACCGAAGGCATGCTCATGGGTATCCGTGTCTTTGGCTACATCTCTGAATCTAGAATGACGAATTGTGGCTCAGGCTCGCTTGAACTGCTGGCTACAAATCTGAACATGGAATGAGAGATTGTGGCTCAGGCTCACTTGATCTGTCGTCGAAGCTTGTACATGACCACCATTTTCCCCCCTGTCAGGGACAAGGTGAGATGATGGCGAAAACTCAACTGCAAGTTTACTCAATATCTGTGAACATGTTCTGACATGCGTTAAACATCTTCTTGGCTGCTGATGCCCATTGCCAAGAAGCGATCCATCCAATATGAATCTTTTTTCTTGTAGGAGGCTTGTTTCTGAAGCATCTGTCTGAATAATGGTGTGCCGACCACAGTGCTTGCATGGATGAAGATCAAAACAATGATCTTTCATATGGCCAACTCGATCATAGTGTTGGCATTTTACAATTTGCTGTGGAAGTGGAGTAGGATCTGGAACAGCTGTAGGTGAACTGTCATATATGAATCTGGCACTCTGAAATATGATGGGCTTTGTGTAGTCTGGAATATGAAGGGACACATTCTTGTCATATCCAAGACCAGTTCGGTGCTTGTTGTGGACAAGCTCTTCCCAAGGTCTGATGATGGGCTTGAGAAGTGCAGGTTGAGCTGCTGCATTTGCATGTACATCTGCTCTTGTGCAAGGAACTGAATGGGAATCGATTGCAACTTTATCTTCTTTCTTCTGATGAGAGTCCTTCACAATATTATGAACAGAAACAGGTTCAGAATGGTGACTCTTTTGCTAAAGTTCTTCTTGTTGGAGCTAAGATTCCAACTGCAAAAACTCAATCTTTTCTCGTGCATCTTGCAAACAACTTTGAATGTTACAAAGAGCATTCTTGCTCATTTTTATCATGTCATCAACATTGGAATGAATTAGGTTACTCAACAACTCTAATGCCTCATTGATTTTAGCCATTTTCAACAAATTAGCCTCAAAACAAATGAAAGGGTGTCGGCTACAACCGAAAATGCACCCGTTTACAATGTGATTCAACAAATACAAATGACTCAAATAATTTCCAAATATGGAAATCTCAAAGTACAAAATCTGCTCCTCAAATGATGGAGGACAATCAACAATGACTTACATCAACAACTCAAATTCACTGATTCCAACGATGAATGAAGAGGCAATATAATGTCAGTTCAATACAATATTACTGCAAAATGAATGTGCAGCAAAAACAACTGTGCAAGAAGCCTTTAAGGCAGCTAAATTTTCCTTCAAAGAGTTGTTTTGCACCAATAACAACTCGTCTTCAAATGTCAATTTCTTCAAAAAAATCATCCTTATGCCACAAATCACACAATGTCAAATCTGCAATTTTCTCTATGTGTACTTTCCATTTATTGATATGTCATTTCCTTCATTTCTGTTGTTCATATTCTCTCTCCCGTCTTCAATGTCCTTCCTCTCTCTCTCTCTACTGTTTTTTTTTTTTTAATTAAAAATTAATTAAAAAATAAATTAATTAAAAATGGGGAATTTAAAAAGGGATTATTAAAAAATGGAAGGGGGGGTGATTTAATTAAAAGGAAAGGAGTATTAATTTTACAAGGGATGAGTTAAAATGGGGATTAGTTTATAAATGGGGAGGAATTTAAAAATTAAAAACTGAAATTTAAAAAATGAAATGGAGGGATTAATTAAAAGGGAGGGGGGGGCGGATTTAACTATTAAAAAATTAAAAAAAAATTGAAATGGCCGAATGAGTCGAGTGGTAGGGTTTGAAAGGTGCTGGTTAGGGAGCAGCATTGGGGAGGGAGCGGATATGAGTGGAGGAGGCGTAGCAGAGGCGTAGGGCCGAGAGGGAGAGTTTGAGATGAGGCGGGTGGAGAGATAAGGGGCCGCGTGAACTGTGAGGTAGGGAAAGAGTCGACGGTGTGTGTGAGCGGTGTTAAGAGAGAGCTGGCGTGAGGTGGACGCGTGAGGATGCAAAAAAATGCTGTAAGGAGGGCTAGAAGGGATGTAGGAAGGTTGAGAGAGGTGTGTGATGTATTGCAGAGGGAGTGCAAATCGATGGGAAGAGAGCGATAGCGTAGGTAAGCGTAGAGCCGTAGGTTGTAAGGTGTGGGAATGGGATTTGAGAGGGGGCATGTATTGGTTAGGTCGGCGTATGGAGGGGTCTGCACAGAGTGAGTTGAGGGATGAGCGCCGAGAGATGAGGTTTAAGTGCGTTGAAGCCCATGAGGTAAATCAATAGGGGAGCGGTGTTGGAAGAGGTCGGTCAAAGGCCGTGGGAAAAATGTGTAAGAGTGATGTTGCAGGTAGTGTAGGGGGGTTGCGTTAGTGCAGAGGGAGTAGGGAGAATAGGTGGGAATAGGAGAGGGGAAAATGAATCGATTTTTATTTATTTATTTTGTTTATTTTATTTATTTTTTTAAATAAAACAGCACAGAGAGAGAGAGGAAGGACATTGAAGACGGGAGAGAGAATATGAACAACAGAAAGGAATAGGGTGAGGTCGAGCGCGTGGGGAGGCGGCGTATGTGAGCCGAGGGGAAGTGGGGTGAGTTAACGCAGAGAGAGGGCAGAGTGGGTTAGGCTGTGAGGGAGGGCATGTATTGGTTAGGGAGAGTTGAGAGTTAGTTTCAGAGTGGGTTAGGAGCGGCGTTGAGAGTTGAAGGAGTGGAGTGCTGTGTAGCGGGTTGGGTAAGAGCGGTAGGGTGGAGTGATGTTTGGATAGGCCGTAGTGAGGGAGAGTTGGGGTCGACTTGCAGGGAGGTGGTTTCGTGCGGATAGGGAGTGTGGAGCAAGCTCGAGGGGTGAGGAGCGTATGGAATGGGGAGGGGGTAGAGCATTGAGAGGTGGTGAGGTGGGATGGGCAGTGCATAGTAAGGGTCTACGGTAGTGTTAAGGCAGAGAGAACTGGTGTTTGAAATGAGGAAGGGCGGATGGAGTAGTGGTAGGGTTGTGTATATGTGGAGAGATGCGTGTTGAAAGGGGTGAGGTGCAGGCGTAGGGAGAATGGGGGCCGAGAGGCCAAGAATGTTGCAGAAAATTTAATTTTTATTTATTTATTTATTATTATTTTTTTTTTTATAACAGCAGAGTAGAGTAAAAGAGTAGAAATTTCACCAATGTAGCAGGAAAATAATCTTTTTCTTTCAGCAGCAGAAAAATGCAGTCCAGAAGCTCAGAAATTTTTCAATGAAAACTTAGAAATCTTTCCAGTAGCTCAGCAGCAGGAAAATGCAGAGATGATGAAATTTTCAGCAAAACTCATAATTCTTCTTCAGAAATTCAATTTAAACAATTTTTCCAACAGCTCTCCAAAATGCAGAATTTAATGGGCAGAAATTGTAGGAAGAAATCAACCTTCAAATGTGCAGTGCCGCTCTTCTTCAAAACCAATTTCTAAGTGTTGCCATAGATTTTGAATGTTGCTCTTCTCCAAGATAAAATCTCTGAATGCTGCAAAATCACTGCTACAAAAACTTTGAGTGCTGCAAAAATGTCAAGAATTTTTGCAGATATGCACAGGCCATAAACACAAATGGCTCACTCAAATTGGAGCAGGGCCAGCAATTTCTTGCTCTGATACCATATTAAACACCATGTTGAAGCACACACATGGTGTATGAGGAGAATAACACACACACACAAGAGAATCAACACACAATGAAAGATAAGTGTGAGGCCTTCTTATTTTTCCATTATACATGATGTACATTTATAATACAATGGTGTGACTCTTGGTTTCACATTCCAAGGTCACTTGGACTCCATTGTGACTTTTCGCATTCCACACCTACCCATGTAGGATTAGGTGTTCCAACAAAATAATCCCACATCTTCTCCATTGACATCAATTCCAACAATATCCCCCTCTAGCATTGATGTCAACTTATTGAGCCAACCTGAGCCTTTACTACAAACCTTATTCTTCCACATGAAGTTGACCCCTGAAGAATAATCTCCTTACTCTCTTCCCTTTGACATCAATGGAAAAGGGAAAAATATGAAAAAAATGAAGAACAATTCCAACAAGGTGTAGTTGAAATCCCCCTTGACATAATAAAACTCTGATTAACACACTAAGGTAACAATACAACTATTTCCTTTTAGTAGCAACAACATACTTTGAAAAACAATAATATCCTTTCCAAATCATAGCAGCAATATACATCAACAATAACAAAAATTACAAGTCATCGATGTGATACCATTTTTCCCATATTTGATCAACAACTTATCACATAAATAATATTTTTATCTAAAGATAACAATGTTGTTGCAACATGCAACACTACTTTGAATACAAAAGAGCAACACACAAATCTCCTCAACAATGGAAAACTCTAACTCAACAATCTGACCCATCCATGAGACATCCAAACCTTGAAAGCATCTAGGATTTTACAACAACATATAGAAATTACAGTAGAACATATCTCTCATTCTCAATAGTACATATCATCCTCACATGAATCACACTCAAATTTACATTGATTTAGCAAATACGAGGCATTAAGTGCACATGATAATCTCATCTCCTCACATTCTTGACCCTCGCAGCAACTCAACGATACAATACTAGAATCATGATAGATAGAGACTCTTAAACCAAAGGCACATTCCAACAATCTATCCCCATTAACCACTAACTCAATAACAATGAAAACATATATCATTACATAGATTTTACAGGGCTTTATGATAGCATTAATACATGGTTGATGACACCACGTACTCATTGACAAAACCTTTCTCTTTTGATAATAATGCAACAATGACCATGTTGTAACATTTTTTGTTTTGATAAGTTATATATAGTAGAAGAAAATAAAAAAATAAAAAAATGTTAAGTTTGGATATGAATAGATAAAAATTAAAAATGTTAGGACTCATGACAAATAAATTATTCATATCAGAAAATGTTAGGATTAGATGCTCTAAAGAATGAAGGCAAAAATATTGAAAATTTTAGGCATAGTTTGAAAGAAATAAAAGAAATAATTTTCCTAGTTTCAATAAAAAGAAAGAAAATTAGTGGTGGCTTGTTTAAATGCACCCAAAATTGGATTAGAAATTAAATTCAGTTTAATAAATATTAATCGCTTTCATTTAGCGGTTAATTATTTTTGTGATAAAGCGCATTTTTTATTTTAATCCTGTTTCGTAGCGACGAGATTTTTGAATGTTGCCGTTCAGGATGGTAGCCTCGCGATCGATCTCTTCCCCGTCCAGATCAACGACGGGGAAGCCTTTTCACACCCCCTTTTTCCATTTCTCGTTAAAGACGAAGAGGGGGAGGAGGTACGAATAGTATTTTTCTAATGGTGGGCCCCTTACTTACGTGTCCCTCCAACAGCACTTTGCACCCCCTGGCCCAAAACCACTTACCGCCACCTGCCCCCTCTGAAATATTATTTCCCCCCCATGATGATTTTGACTCCTACCAACGGTATTTTGAATTTCCTCCACTGACCGTTTCCCAACAGGAATCAATTTCTGATGTGGCATAGATGTTCTCGCTCCCCTACCATTGCATTCTGTGATGTTACACCCACTCCATTCTTAGTTGATTAAGTAGTTTTCACCACCAACAACTCTTGTATCGTTATGCATTAAAACTCCATGATCATTCCCTAATAGTAACCACCCATAACAGTAATCCGATTATGTTATAAATGAATCAGTGCTATTCCTTCTAACACCTTTGATTCATTTACTATTGTTGTTGAATTGCAGGTTTTACAGAGACATATTTGCGTTACAGTTCAACTATTCGTCGCTCTGTCAGAAATAATTTCTTTTGCAGAGACTGCCTCTACATCTATTATCATCATAACTGACATATTTCTCCTTTCTTTTCCTCTACAGGTTGATGGCCCCCATGGGAAAAATATGAAAACCAGTCTCCGAAGAAACCCCTTTTGTATCTACCCAGGTCGATCTCGATCATATACCTTGGCTGATTCATACTTCAAAATCATAGACACAGAGTGAGAATTCGAACTCTATGAATTGCACCTATGGCTAAAATAGAATTATTTTGACCAGAAGGATGATATCAAACTCTGGTATTGTTACACCATTTTTTGGTCATCTAACCTATTATCATTAGATGGACCCAAGTACACCATGTAAGACCAATTTAACCCAAAGTAAAATTGCTTTCACTATGTGAAATAACTTAGTAAAACACCTTTATTAAGTTGTTTATGGTCTAAACGAGGGAAACCCCGAAAAATAATAAACAAATGTATATTTGTTTTATATTTCCTAGAATAATTAGTTAAACATCAATTTAATTATTATTCCTGGTCATATTTAACCCAAAACAAGAAATCAATTAAATAAATCTTTATTTTTGACAGTTATTTCCTAGGAATAAGTTATTTAATCCTTATTTAAATAATATTCCTAGTTAAGTTGACTAAATCATTTATAAATAATTAAATAAATCATTATTTATTTAATTATATTTCCACCATTTCCTTAAAATAATAAAATAAATCATTTTACATTTATTTATTATTTACAAATAAAGAGGATTTTACCCAAGTTAAAATCCTTTTCCCTCCAACAAATATAATAAGAGATTCCCAAAAGGTGGTAGGTTAAGAAGTTGGTTAATAATATTTTATTCATGCACCAAGTTCTAGACCGCCCTAATGTTTTGTTATAAATAGAAGGGTTTTCCCATTCATTTGTCACCTTTCATTGCATTAGATCACTCTGGATCTATACTCTTGGTCTGACTTTGAGCCATTATCATTGTCACATTTTCCATCATTTGCTTTGCGAGCTCCCTTTGAGTTCCATGTTTGTCTGGTTTTTCTACACCAACAAGAGAGAGAAGTTTTAGATCTGAAATGTTGAGGACTTTCAAGAACCCATCCCATTCAGGAGAATTGGAAACACCTTTCTTATTTTCCTCTCAGGTGCCCCTTTGATACAAAAATTCTTTCAAATATATTGTTCTTGTCTTATCTATTGGATGCATGGAGCAACATTTTATTTTCACTGCTTAATGTCTTTTATGCATAGATCTGGATTTGTACAGCTTTATTTGGATCAACTAACTGCATATTTAAAGATATTGGCAGCCATAATTGATGTTAGGGCTATTTTTTATGCGTAGCTAAAGTGGTATTTTTTCGACGAAAGATTCATACTAATAGGTATTCCCTATTTCCTCTATTTTCATTCCCTCAGACCCATGAATTCCTAGACCTAGTCACCTGGTGTCAAGCTAGGTATGATCCTATCAAAAGGGCTATGTTAGCTCAGAATGGAAACATTCTGATTTCTATCATTCCAGAGACCATTAGCCATATGTTGTTGATCCCATAGAATGATTCCCTCATCCTTTTCTCCCAAGCAGTTCTCATGGAGTTATACCATAAGTTAACCTTTCCTCAGACAACACAAATCTTTGAAACATTCCTTCCTAATGATACTTAAATTCCAAATAAAAACCCTCCTTACCCATCCTCCTTGTTCCCTGAAGCTACTAGACATATCATTTCCTTAAATTTCTTGTTTCTTAGGCTATCCAGATGAAAAAACAGTGGATGAAACCATTCTTGGTTACTTTTCAATTTTTTCTAAAGACCATCAGCTTGCATTCATGTACAATTACAGGCAATTCTTGGCCTATAATATTCATGAAAAAATGATGAACTTAACAACCCAATGAATGTATAAGTAAACTTATGTACTTATTCATATGTTTCTATTTCAGCAGGGGGGTTCTTTTCTAATCACATTGCACAAGGAGGATGATCAGGGAGTTAATCAGTCAGTAATTCATTGGAATTAGTTGGTTAGATCCATTTCAACTGAGTTTTATTTTACATATTTCATTGATTCATTTATCCATATAGTTTCCCAACTTCTAAGCAGTCAGAATGAGCCCAGAATTGGCCAAGACATCAAAATAATTCTTCACTTAAGTGATCAGGTTAAAACTGGAGACTGGTATTTGTACCAGAATTACACGAAGATTCGAATATATGGTTGTGAGCTATCACCTTATAAACTGCCCAAATATGTTCCAATTAGAATTTTCTCTTTGGAATATATTAGAGATATGATTAACATGGATGAATTGCAATTTGTTTCAAGAAAGATAAAATCACAGTTCAAGATCAAGTATAAAATAGGCCCCTTTATATGAAATACCATATTAGCAAGGATTGAGGCAGATTCCATCCTTAAAAAGATGAATTTCCAGCCAAGCTTCACTTTGTCTTATGATCCTTTCATCATCATTTCAAACTTAAGGGTCAAGTTGAAAACAACTCCCTATAATCATACACCTAGGCCTGAGATTGAGAAGTTCATAAATTAGGATCAGTGGGTAGAAAATACATTGCATGAGGCAGAGGAGCAGATTATTTCTACATCCACTCTGCAAACTAAAATCTCTCAAGACAAGGAGAATACAAGGCCTAGATAGGAAACATGAACTTCTGCAAACATTTCCAAAGAGTTCACAATTAAGCAAAAGAAGCAGAAGACCAATTTTACTATTTCTACAGAGTAGAGCCAAAAAGAGCCATAAATCATTGACTTGGGAGATGCAAAAGTTTCTACAATAGCAGAGGGGAGTGTTCCTAATACTCCATCATCTTATTTAGCTTCTCAAGAACCTATGGAGATAATTTAATAAGTTGGATCCAATACACAAGATGATCATAACATCTCTAAATTCTTAGAGATCAAACAGAAGAATGAAACCTTGAAGGCCAATGTTTATAGTCAGTTTTGGAAGCATACTTCTACATCACAACATAGGTTGCTGACAACTTTTGCAAGTGAAAAGGGAAGGATGCAGATTGATTTTATACAAGCATAAGTCCCTTTTCCCAAAGCTACATATAATTATAAGAAGACAATTTCCTCATTTGATGCAAATCAAATTCATCCCACATACTAGATGGACATGCATAGGCAGTTTGGAGAGATGCTCTTCTCTACGATGAATAATACATCCAAGACATTGTCCAAATTGAGAACAACATTTTCAAATGTATAGTCACAACTCGAGATATAAAAAATTTCCTCTTTAGCTAAAGACAATAAGTTAATGTCTTTAGAAGATAATGTAGTCAAGATTGGGTATGGCCCAAAGGATTGTAAAGTCGTAGAAGAGATTTTAAAGAAGAAGAAGGCATAAATTGCAACACTTTGAAAGCAGATAAATTTTCCTTATATATAAGACCCCCAGACAAAGGAAATAGAGGAAAGTGAATAAAATAGAGAGGATATTCTCAAAATCATCATTGAGTAGAACATTCAGATAAAGAAGATGGAGGAACAAATTGAAGGATTGCTTAAGGAAAAAAAACAGTCAACTCAGCTTGCCATGATCCCATTTTCAGCAGTGCCTATTGCAGTTGCAGGTATAGAGCTAAGCTCTCCATCAACAACAATGGAATCTACACCAACAACAAGTGATCCAACCAAGCTTGTGAAATATTTGACTTTACAGAAGCAGGAGAATGAAAATCTTCTGGAGAAATTCAAAAACTTGGAAGCTCAAAAGATGAAGAATGACACCCTGTACATGGAAGAGATGCATAAATCTCACAGACTATAAATGAAGATTCAAAAGTTATAAAGTGAGCTTCTAATGGAAAAAAACGTGGCCCAAGCCAAGGAGAGCATCTAGACTAAAATAAGACAAGCAATGACAGAAGTATGGCCATCCATACAAATCATTTTTTAGCAGGAGAAATTAATCAACAAGTGAAAAACAGTCATTGAATAAGAAAAGTCAGCACTCAAGAAAAAACCAACAGAGTCATCATACATGATTAAAGTGTTGAATTCAAAGAGTTGGGCATGAATTGGAACTGATCAACATTTGAGACAAAACAATCACTATTTTGGAGATTAGGAAAGTGTTGCAGAAAAAGAATTTGTTGAATCTGTTAGAAACTAAATGTAAAACTTTGGGTGTTTTTGTCCAAAGATTTCACATTAAGTTTAATCTGCTAAACCAGAGTGGATTGCTTGGATTAGCATATCCCAATGACAAACTGATCAACTTGTAGGAGTACTACAAAAATCTCTACACCATTTCCATTGATAAAGCTAAGTTTGCAGGAATTAAAGTCTCCACATGACAGGGAAAGCTTTTCAGCTAAAAGCTTTAGATTTTGATTTGGTAATTAAACATGAAATCAAACATCTCTTCATCAAAAAGCCTACTTTTGAAAGATACACAGAAGTAGATGAAGTTTTTAGAAAAGTAGTAAATCTGTAAATGAGTCGGGACGGATGGGATCACTTGTGTGCAAAATTTGATAGCACCTTCCCCGACCATAATGCCGGCCACAAAACATTTTTTGGGCCACGTCATCCATTGTTTCCTTGATACGGTGGCCTTATCACTCAGTTTTTGTTTTCTTCGTATTATGTTAGGTCCCTATGTACTAGTATAGTCCCTTATTGTTGTTAGTGTAACCCCCTTATTGTTTATATTTGTACCCTGTAACCCCCATATTGTTATTATTGTGCCCTTAAATTATTATTGTTAGGTTGGCTAGGATTACATTGTGGCCCCATGGACTCCTATGTATAGAAAGGAGGTTTTATCATTTGTATCATCCAAGAATTGTTCATTCATGTTGTTGTACCTTAAGAAACAATTCCTTGGCTGTGAAAAGGAATCCGTGCTTAAGACATCATATAATTATGTCACAGAAATATTTCTCCTTGTTTAATCACCTCCAGATTTTAATCATTAAACTTTCAAAATCAAATGCTATAAATGTCCCACAATGCTATTATCTGCTGATATAGAATGAAATGATCAGAAGAAGAATGAAAGGAAAAAGCCCAAAATGATATGTTGTTGTACATAATCTATCATCTCAAACTTTAGAAGAATTATAAGAAAAGAATAGTTAAAATGAAGGAGCGCCTATTAAGGGTTTTAACTCTTATTTACACACGTAAGAAGAGACCTGCTGCTTCAATACTTCATTTTATTCAAAGACAGGAAATACATTATGTAAACTAGAAGACACATCAATATCAACGAATGCTAGAAGCTTGCTTTTCATTCATTAATCACTTGAAATCTCAATACAAAGATCACTGTCTGGAGGTCCCAAAAACCGAACCCTTTTCCTTTCTTGGAATCTTCTTTAAATACAAAATAACAAAACAGTTTCCAGTGATGAAACTAATTCTAACTGCTTTAATACTTACGGTTACGAAGGTACATGCCTCAAAAATGTCCTATTACAATTTACATGATTTTGAGAAAATAACATAACGTGAAATTGAAAATTCCTAATCTATAAGAATAGTCGCTTCTGATACGGTTGCTGAGTCAATGGCTACTTTTTGTTGAGATACTGGGATTCCTTTTGCTGAGTCCATTGAGAATGTTTTGCACTTTTTCCATATCTCACTTTGGGTTGTTGATGAATTCTTCAAACTATGTTATTCCAACCTAAATGCAACAATCTGACTGTGTGTAGGTATTTCTGTGAAGAGAGTCTTCGCCATCCATAACAAATTGAAATGCCTTTGCAAGAAATTAAACATTGTTTCTCCTTTTAAAATATACGTCTTTTCATGCCTATTATCCATCTTGCTTTTCGCCAGTATTAATGAATCTTCATAAAATTTCCATGACAGAATGTTTCCTTTCTCTATCCAACACGAAGGTAAACCTATTCTTGTCAACAATCCATAAAGTAGTGGAGAATGAAAAGGTGGCAACAACACGGCTCAAAGGGGAAAACAATTACAAATGATTTTAAAATGTGATAAAGATCAATTTAAAAGCCGCGCAAACCCGTAATAAATGCCTGAAATGACGTGTAAAATGCCGTTGACATGGTTTATCATGGATTACAACTATCTTCCACTTTGCCTGATGACGTCATTGCGGAGGCTCCTGGAGTACGGCGAAAAAATTTGGCTAGTCCCCCCACAATGAATCTACACCATTGATCATTGTTTACCCCGCGGTCAAATAGTTCAACTGTGGGGGCACTTGATTCAATAACTCACGAGCTCTTTGTGCCTCCGCACTTTATCATTCGGTTATAATCTTCAATACTTTCCACTTCCGCTCGGAGACTTGCTCAACGTTTAAACATGAAACTATAATATACATCCAAATAAAGTTTAACAATAAACTTAATTTGCATGAATTGCTTTTAGGCGATTCAAATCAATTCAATATTTGCTCCAAATATATGCCTTTGCAATGTAATTAAGTCATCCAATAGAGGTGAATCATTGAGCAACATATGTTGAGCTTGCGATTATTTTTATTTGAACATGTTCCAATTCTTTTTAAATCTTCATAATTTTTTCCTCAGCAACCTTGAATTGCTGAGACCCTCTCTTGACTTTTAGCTGAGTCGAATTAGGTGAGAACATCTGGCTCCAATTGGGGACAACACTTTGGTAACAAAGTGCTGCGAACTTGTAGATCAGTAGCATTTATTGGGCATGGAGCAAAGCGAGCTTGTAGAACAGTAGCCTTTATTGGGAATGGAGTCGAGTCAAACTGAATTTTCTCCCAATCTAAAATCTCTGAAAATTTCAAACTTCTCTGAAACCACTCTCTTCTAGCATCTTTATTCTTGAACTCAAAATGATAAACTAGAAATACTGCAACTGGGAATGCTCAACTCGTGAGCTTATTTATATACAAATCCTATATATATATATATATATATGTATGGTTAAACTTACTCAAGTGAAGTCAACCTTCTAATGGAACCAATACAACATCTACTTGTTAAATTTAATACCTTCATACTACTGAAATTTAAAAATCAAAAGAGGAATGTACCATGAAAAATTTCCATGTACAAAATTTTGTACATACCCTTGCATAAAAGCTTGTTGCTGACCAAAGAAATTTGTCATATATTCAGCAACTAGATCATAGAAATCATGAGACAAAACTTTGGCTATCTTCTTTTCTTGAACATTTTGCTGATGTAGACTTCTTTGAACATGGAAACTTCTTTCATTGTTTGAATTTTCAATTAGAAATCATGTGTGAGGAACTTGACTGCCATTTTCTGTAGGAAGACATTTAGGCTGAAAATAAAAATCCAAGGTTTGCTCTCCATAATGATGATGTTCTTCGTATAACATCAATTCTTGACGAAAATTTTCCTCCTCTTGCAAACATGTTTGAGAAATTGCACTATTTTCCTCTCTATTCACAAAATTATTGCAATGATCTTCCATGCTTTCATAGTGTTGTTCAGTTTTTGCAACGAAGTTTTGACTAGAATCTTCAGAATGATTAGATTCTTGTCTTTCAACAATACAGGAACCTTTTGACACTTTTTGGAAATCTTTATTCACCTCTGAATTTACATTCTCTTGTAAAGAAATTTCAATGTTTTCTTCACAGGCCCTCTTGTCTTCGACAAAAAATTTTCTTTCTACATCATAGGAAAAATTTCTACAAGCCCACACATTATCTTCGATTTCTTGTGCATAAAGAAACATCAGCGTCAGAGTGCGAGGCTTTCTCTCCTTGAGATAAAAAGCCAAGACAATAGAAAGAGCCTTCAAATAGTAAACCATAGCTGCTGCTTCTGGAGGTCGAATTTCTTCTGGCATGTTGAAATAAAATTTTTGAAACCTCCTATTAAACTCAGAAATTGATTCATTTCTTTGCCTCCGGATATAATATAATTCCAAGAGGTTCTTTTCATATGACTTATTCTCGTCCCAATATGTAAGAAATATATCTTGAAGATCTTGCCAGGAATTAATTGAACTTGCTTCCAAACACTGGAACCATTGATGAGCATCCTGCTTTAAAGAATGAAAAAACATCCTTAAAGCTACGTCTTCATAAATAATTTGAAATTTGTCCAGAAAGTACTCAAATTCCAAGATATGTAGTTTAGCTGAAATGTCCTTCTCCTTCCCGGAGAAACTTGGCAAGGACTTGAATCCTTTTGAAGGATATTGATGGAGAATGGAAGGCAGCTTCAGGGGTTTAAAGATTTCTTTGTTTTTGAACTGAAATACAACCAATTTCTTGTGAGGAAAAATAATATCATCCAAAGATGATGAATCATCACCTTTATGCCCAGACTGTGACTGATTATCTTTCGAGATTGTAATACAACACTCATCCCTCCTTTCATATTTACGAGATACACTTGTGTCAAGATCTATAATACAAGCAGAAGAAAAATCATCTTTTTCCAATAGTGAATTTACATTTTGGGCCTTATAATCTTCTGAGAAAATAAAGCAGGAAACAATCCTTTTAATATAAAAGGGAAAATAGACCACTAAACTGACAGTAAAAAATAGAACCTCCTTTAAAAAACGGAAATTCTGATACATGTTTTTTCCATGATACTTTCTCATCTTGTTGCTAGAAAAATTCTTCATCTAATGAATCCTTTATTAGTGGAGTCGCCAGGTGAATAATAAACAACCAAACTTCAAATCTGAATCTTGTTCACCATCAAGAATAAGGGATTATGAAACCTTCTGCTGCAAGGTATTTGACCTCGCGTTTGGCTTTTTGAAAATGAGAATTCCGTAAAAAGTAAACATAGCCGAGTACTTCCTCCTCACTGAACAACCAGAGGAAATAGAAAGAAAACCCAGGGAAATGAACTTCGCTTCTTTGATCCCCGACAACGGCGCCAATAGATGTTGTACCTTAAAAAACAATTCCTTGGCTGTGAAAAGGAATCTGTGCTTAAGACATCATATAATTATGTCACAGAAATATTTCTCCTTGTTTAATCACCTCCAGATTTTAATCATTAAACTTTCAAAATAAAATTCTATAAATGTCCCACAATGCTATTATCTGCTGATATAAAATGAAATGATCAGAAGAAGAATGAAAGGAAAAAGCCCAAAATGATATGCTGTTGTACAGAATCTATCATCTCAAACTTTAGAAGAATTATAAGAAAGGAACAGTTAAAATGAAGGAGGGCCTATTAAGGGTTTTAACTCTTATTTACACACGTAAAAAGAGACCTACTGCTTCAATACTTCATTTTATTCAAAGACAGGAAATACATTATGTAAACTAGAAGACACATCAATATCAACGAATGCTAGAAGCTTGCTTTTCATTCATTATTCACTTGAAATCTCAATACAAAGATCACTGTCTAGAGGTCCAAAAACTGGAACCTCTCCTCCTCTTCTTATCTTTGCTTTTATATCTGCTATCTAATTTAACTAACTGTTATGATCAGTTTTAAAACTGATTCTTGGAAATTTTGGAATTAATTAAAATTACAAAATTCTTGTTTTAATATTATATATATATAATATATAATATAAAACCAAAAATAAGATTGGAAGTTAAAAGAATGAATGGTGTATTTTGGGTCCCACCGTTACACCCTTTTGAAAAAATCACCCATGTTTTTGAAAACCAAAAACTACTTACGGAAGCACTTATAGCGGTTTCTTGAGAAAATATTGAGTGATGCCGCAAGACCATTGGATCTGACCTGGATGATCCAAGTCGTTGATTCAACTTCAATATTATATGTGTTTTCTTCCCTACGCAATTGTGAGCCACAAAACAAATCCAGAACCATTTCTGAGCCATCTGCTCTTAAATTTGCTGCTTCTTCTAAGGTATTTCTGTGAAGAGAGCCTTCACCATCCATAATGAATTGAAATGCCTTTGTAAGAAATTAAACACTGTTTCTCCTTTTAAAATCTGCGTCTTTTCATGCCTGTTATTCATCTTTCTTTTTGCCAGTATTAATGAATCTTCATAAAATTTCCATGACTGAATGTTTCCTTTCTCTGTCCAACATGAAGGTAAACCTATTCTTGTCAATTTATCAAATGATATATCAAACTTGTTCACTGTCTCTCTGATTTCCAGTAGTCTCTCTCATTGTCCATGAGGGAAATGTGGCTAGTCGAACCAGGTAGTGAAAATCGCTTGGCCATGGCTGAAATGACGTGTAAAAAGACATTGACAAGGTTTATCGTGGATTACAGCTGTCTTCCACTTTGCTTCATGATGTCATTGCAGAGGCTCCTAGAGTACGGCGGCAAACTTTGGCTAGTCCCCCCCGCAAAGAATCTACACCATTGATCATCGTTGACCCCGCAGTCAAACAGGTCAACTGCGAGGGCACTTGATTCAATAACTCATGAGCTCTTTGCGCCTCCACATTTTATCATTCGGTTATAATCTTCAATACTTGCTACTTCCGCTCGGAGACTTGCTCGACGTTTAAACATGAAACTATAATATACATCCAAATAAAGTTTAGCAATAAACTTAATTTGCATCGAGCTTTTAGAACTGATTCAAATCACGAATGATTGCTCCAAATATATGCCTTGCAATGTAATTAAGTCATCCAATAGAGGTAAATCATTGAGCAAAATATGTTGAGCTTGCGATTATTTTTATTTGAACATGTTCCAATTCTTTTTAAATCTTAATAAGTTTTTCCTCAGCAACCTTGAATTGCTGAGACCCTCTCTTGAATTTTAGCTGAGTCGAATTAGGCTACAACATCTGGCTCCAATTGGGGACAACACTTTGGTAGCAAAGTGCTGAGAAATTTTAGATCAGTAGCCTTTATTGGGCATGGAGGAAAGTGAGCTTGTAGACCGGTAGCCTTTATTGGGCATGTAGTCGAGTTAAATTGAATTTTCTCCCAATCTAAAATCTTTGAAATTTTCAAACTTCTCTGAAACCTGTCTCTTCTAGGATCTTTATTCTTGAACTGAAAATGATAAACTAGAAATACTGCAACTGGGAATGCTCAGCTCCTGAGCTTATTTATGTACAACTCCTATATATGTATATGTATGGTTGAACTTACTCAAGTGAAGTCAACTTTCCAATGGAACCAATCCAACATCTGCTTGTTAGATTTAATACCTTCATACTGCTGAAATTAAAAAATCAAAAGAGGAATGTACCATGAAAAATTTTCAGATACAAAATTTTGTACATACCCTTGCATAAAAGCTTGTTGCTGACCAAATAAATTTGTCATATATTCAGCAACTAGATCATAGAAATCATGAGACAAAACTTTGGCTATCTTCTTTTCTTGAACATTTTGCTGATGTAGACTTCTTTGAACATGGCAGCTTCTTTCATTATTTGACTTTTCAATTAGAAATTTTGTGTGAGGAACTTGACTACCATTTTCTGTAGGCAGACATTTAGGCTGAAAATAAAAATCCAAGGTTTGTTCTCCATAATGCTGATGTTCTTCGTATAACATCAATTCTTGACGAAAATTTTCCTCCTCTTGCAAACATGTTGAGAAACTGCACTATTTTCCTCGCTATTCACAAAATTATTGCAATGATCTTCCATGCTTTCATAGTGTTGTTCAGTTGTTGCAACGAAGTTTTGACTAGAATCTTCAGAATGATTAGATTCTTGTCTTTCAACAATACAGGAACCTTTTGACACTTTTTGGAAATCTTTATTCACCTCTGAATTTACATTCTCTTGTAAAGAAATTTCAATGTTTTCTTCACAGGCCCTCTTGTCTTCGACAAAAATTGTTCTTTCTACATCATAGGAAAATTTTCTACAAGCCCACACATTATCTTCGATTTCTTGTGCATAAAGAAACATTAGCGTCAGAGTGCGAGGCTTTCTCTCCTTGAGATAAAAAGCCAAGACAATAGAAAGATCCTTCAAATAGTAAACCATAGCTGCTAGTTCTGGAGGTTGAATTTCTTCTGGCATGCTGAAATAAACTTTTTGAAACCTCCTATTAAACTCAGAAATTGATTCATTGCTTTTCTTCTGGATAGAATATAATTCCAAGAGGTGCTTTTCATATGACTTATTCTCGTCCCAATATGTAAGAAATATATCTTGAAGATCTTGCCAGGAATTAATTGAACTTGCTTCCAAACACTGGAACCATTGTTGAGCATCCTGCTTTAAAGAATAAAAAAACATCCTTAAAGCTACGTCTTCATAAATAATTTGAAATTTGTCCAGAAAGTACTCAAATTCCAAGATATGTAGTTTAGCTGAAATGTCCTTCTCCTTCCCGGAGAAACTTGGCAAGGACTTGAATCCTTTTGAAGGATATTGATGGAGAATGGCGGGCAGCTTCAGGGGTTTAAAGATTTCTTTGTTTTTGAACTGAAAGACAACCAATTTCTTGTGAGGCAAAATATTATCATCCAAAGATGATGAATCATCACCTTTATGGCCAGATTGTGACTGATTATCTTTCGGGATTGTAATACAACACTCATCCCTCCTTTCATATTTATGAGATACACTTGTGTCAAGATCTATAATACAAGCAGAAGAAAAATCATCTTTTTCCAATAGTGAATTTACATTTTGGGCCTTATAATCTTCTGATAAAATAAAGCAGGAAACAATCCTTTTAATATAAAAGGGAAAATAGACCACTAAATTGACAGTAAAAAATAGAACCTCCTTTAAAAAACGGAAATTCTGATACATGTTTTTTCCATGATACTTTCTCATCTTGTTGCTAGAAAAATTCTTCATCTAATGAAACCTTCATCAGTGGAGTCGCCAGGTGAATAATAAACAACCAAACTTCAAATCTGAATCTTGTTCACCATCAAGAATAAGGGATTATGAAACCTTCTGCTGCAAGGTATTTGACCTCGTGTTTGGCTTTTTGAAAATGAGAATTCTGTAAAAAGTAAACACAACCAAGTACTTCCTCCTCGCTAAACAACCAGAGGAAATAGAAAGGAAACCCAGGGAAATGAACTTCGCTTCTTCGATCCCCGGCAACGGCGCTAATAGATGTTGTACCTTAAGAAACAATTCCTTGGCTGTGAAAAGGAATCTGTGCTTAAGACAACATATAATTATGTCAGAGAAATATTGCTCCTTGTTTAATCACCTCTAGATTTTAATCATTAAACTTTCAAAATCAAATGCTATAAATGTCCCACAATGCTATTATCTGCTGATATAGAATGAAATGATCAGAAGAAGAATGAAAGGAAAAAGCCCAAAATGATATGTTGTTGTACAGAATCTATCATCTCAAACTTTAGAAGAATTATAGGAAAGGAACAGTTAAAATGAAGGAGGGCCTATTAAGGGTTTTAACTCTTATTTACACATGTAAAAAGAGACCTGCTGCTTCAATACTTCATTTTATTCAAAGACAGGAAATACATTATGTAAAATAGAAGACACATCAATATCATTGAATGCTAGAATCTTGCTTTTCATTCATTAATCACTTGAAATCTCAATACAAAGATCATTGTCTAGAGGTCCAAAAACCGGAACCTCTCCTCCTCTTCTTATCTCTGATTTTATATCTGCTATCTAATCTAACTAACTGTTATGATCAGTTTTAAAACTGATTCTTGGAAATTTTGGAATTAATTAAAATTACAAAATGCTTGTTTTAATATTATATATATATAATATATAATATAAAACCAAAAATAGGATTGGAATTTAAAAGAATGAATGGTGTATTTTGGGTCCCACCGTTACACCCTTCTGACAAAATCACCCATGGTTTTGAAAACCAAAAGCTGCTTACGGAAGCACTTATAGCAGTTTCTTGAGAAAATATTGAGTGATGTCGCAAGACCATTGGATCTGAGCCGAATGATCCAAGTCGTTGATTCAACTTCAATATTATATGTGTTTGCTTCCCTACGCAATTGTGAGCCACAAAACAAATCCAGAACCATTTCTGAGCCATCTGCTCTTAAATTTGCTGCTTCTTCTAAGGTATTTCTGTGAAGAGAGTCTTCACCATCCATAACGAATTGAAATGCCTTTGTATTAAATTAAACACTGTTTCTCCTTTTAAAATCTGCGTCTTTTCATGCCTGTTATCCATCTTTCTTTTTGCCAGTATTAATGAATTTTCATAAAATTTCCATGACTGAATGTTTCCTTTCTCTATCCAACATGAAGGTAAACCTATTCTTGTCAATTTATCAAATGATATATCAAACTTGTTCACTGTCTCTCTGATTTCCAGTAGTCTCTCTCATTTTCCATGAGGGAAATGTGGCTAGTCGAACCAGGTAGTGAAAATTGCTTGGCCATGGCTGAAATGACGTGTAAAAAGCCGTTGACAAGGTTTATTGTGGATTATAGCTGTCTTCCACTTTGCTTCATGACGTCATTACGGAGGCTCCTGGAGTACGGCGGCAAACTTTGGCTAGTCCCCCCCGCAAAGAATCTACACCATTGATCGTCGTTTACCCCGCGGTCAAACAGGTGAATTGCGAGGGCACTTGATTCAATAACTCACGAGCTCTTTTCACCTTCGCATTTTATCATTCGGTTATAATATTCAATACTTGCTACTTCCGCTCGGAGACTTGCTCGATGTTTAAACATGAAAGTATAATATACATCCAAATACAGTTTAACAATAAACTTAATTTTCATTGAGATTTTAGAACTGATTCAAATCATGAATGACTGCTCCAAATAACTGCCTTGCAGTGTAATTAAGTCATCCAATAGAGGTGAATCATTGAGCAACATATGTTGAGCTTGCGACTATTTTTATTTGAACATGTTCCAATTCTTTTTAAATCTTAATAAGTTTTTCCTCAGCAACCTTGAATTGCTGAGACCCTCTCTTGACTTTTAGCTGAGTCGAATTAGGCTACAACATCTGGCTCCGATTGGGGACAACACTTTGGTAGCAAAGTGCTGAGAACTTTTACATCAGTATCCTTTATTGGGCATGGAGGAAAGCGAGCTTGTAGACCGGTAACCTTTATTGGGCATGGAGTCGAGTTAAATTGAATTTTCTCCCAATCTAAAATCTTTGAAAATTTCAAAATTCTCTGAAACTTGTCTCTTCTAGGATCTTTATTCTTGAATTGAAAATGATAAACTAGAAATACTGCAACTAGGAATGCTCAACTCCTGAGCTTATTTATGTAAAACTCCTATATATGTATATGTATGGTTGAACTTACTCAAGTGAAGTCAACTTTCCAATGGAACCAATTCAACATCTGCTTGTTAGATTTAATACCTTCATACTGCTGAAATTTAAAAATCAAAAGAGGAATGTACCATGAAAAATTTTCATATAAAAAATTTTGTACATACCCTTGCATAAAAGCTTGTTGTTGACCAAAGAAATTTGTCATATATTCATCAACTAGATCATAGAAATCATGAGACAAAACTTTGGCTATCTTCTTTTCTTGAACATTTTGCTGATGTAGACTTCTTTGAACATGGCAGCTTCTTTCATTATTTGAATTTTCAATTAGAAATTGTGTGTGAGGAACTTGACTGCCATTTTCTGTAGGCAGGCATTTAGGCTGAAAATAAAAATCCAAGGTTTGATCTCCATAATGCTGGTGTTCTTCGTATAACATAGTTTCTTGACGAAAATTTTCCTCCTCTTGCAAAAATGTTTGAGAAACTGCATTATTTTCCTCGCTATTCACAAAATTATTGCAATGATCTTCCATGCTTTCATAGTGTTGTTCAGTTGTTGCAACGAAGTTTTGACTAGAATCTTCAGAATGATTAGATTCTTGTCTTTCAAAAATACAGGAACCTTTTGACACTTTTTGGAAATATTTATTCACCTCTGAATTTACATTCTCTTGTAAATAAATTTCAAAGTTTTCTTCACAGGCCCTCTTGTCTTCGACAAAACTTGTTCTTTCTACATCATAGGAAAAATTTCTACAAGCCCACACATTATCTTTGATTTCTTGTGCATAAAGAAACATCAGCGTCAGAGTGCGAGGCTTTCTCTCCTTGAGATAAAAAGCCAAGAAAATAGAAATAGCCTTCAAATAGTAAATCATAGCTGCTGCTTCTGGAGGTCGAATTTCTTCTGGCATGTTGAAATAAAATTTTTGAAACCTCCTATTAAACTCATAAATTGATTCATTGCTTTGCCTTCGGATAGAATATAATTCCAAGGGGTGCTTTTCATATGACTTATTCTCGTCCCAATATGTAAGAAATATATCTTGAAGATCTTGCCAGGAATTAATTGAACTTGCTTCCAAACACTGGAACCATTGCTGAGCATGCTGCTTTAAAGAATGACAAAACATCCTTAAAGCTACATCTTCATAAATAATTTGAAATTTGTCCAGAAAATACTCAAATTCCAAGATATGTAGTTTAGCTGAAATGTCCTTCTCCTTCCCGGAGAAACTTGGCAAGGACTTGAATCCTTTTGAAGGATATTGATGGAGAATGGCGAGCAACTTCAAGGGTTTAAAGATTTATTTGTTTTTGAACTGAAGGACAACCAATTTCTTGTGAGGAAAAATATTATCATCCAAAGATGATGAATCATTACCTTTATGCCCAGACTGTGACTGATTATCTTTCGGGATTGTAATACAACACTCATCCTTCCTTTCATATTTAGGAGATACACTTGTGTCAAGATATATAATACAAGTAGAAGAAAAATCATCTTTTTCCAATAGTGAACTTACATTTTGGGCCTTATAATCTTCTGAGAAAATAAGGCAGGAAACAATCCTTTTAATATAAAAGGGAAAATAGACCACTAAACTGACAGTAAAAAATAGAACCTCCTTTAAAAAATGGAAATTCTGATACATGTTTTTTCCATGATACTTTCTCATCTTGTTGCTAGAAAAATTATTCATCTAATGAATCCTTCATCAGTGGAGTCGCCAGGTGAATAATAAACAACCAAACTTCAAATCTGAATCTTGTTCACCATCAAGAATAAGGGATTATGAAACCTTCTGCTACAAGGTATTTGACCTCGCGTTTGGCTTTTTGAAAATGAGAATTCTGTAAAATGTAAACACAGCCGAGTACTTCCTCCTCGCTGAACAACCAGAGGAAATAGAAAGAAAACCCAGGGAAATGAACTTCGCTTCTTCGATCCCCGGCAACGGCGCCAATAGATGTTGTACCTTAAGAAACAATTCCTTGGCTGTGAAAAGGAATCTATGCTTAAGACATCATATAATTATGTCACATAAATATTTCTCCTTGTTTAATCACCTCCAAATTTTAATCATTAAAATTTCAAAATCAAATGCTATAAATGTCCCACAATGCTACTATCTGCTAATATAGAATGAAATGATCAGAAGAAGAATGAAAGGAAAAATCCCAAAATGATATGTTGTTGTACATAATCTATCATCTCAAACTTTAGAAGAATTATAAGAAAGGAACAGTTAAAATGAAGGAGCGCCTATTAAGGGTTTTAACTCTTATTTACACATGTAAAAAGAGACCTGTTGCTTCAATACTTCATTTTATTCAAAGACAGGAAATACATTATGTAAACTAGAAGACATATCAATATCAACGAATGCTAGAAGCTTGCTTTTCATTCATTAATCACTTTAAATCTCAATACAAAGATCACTATCTGGAGGTCCAAAAACCAGACCCTCTCCTCCTCTTCTTATCTCTGATTTTATATCTGCTATCTAATCTAACTAACTGTTATGATCAGTTTTAAAACTGATTCTTGGAAATTTTGGAATTAATTAAAATTACAAAATGCTTGTTTTAATATTATATATATATAATATATAATATAAAACCAAAAATAAGATTGGAAGTTAAAAGAATGAATGGTGTATTTTGGGTCCCACCGTTACACCCTTTTGACAAGATCACCCATCATTTTGAAAACCAAAAACTGCTTACGGAAGCACTTATAGCAGTTTCTTGAGAAAATATTGAGTGATGCCACAAGACCATTTGATCTGAGCCGAATGATCCAAGTCGTTGATTCAACTTCAATATTATATGTGTTTGCTTCCCTACGCAATTGTGAGCCACAAAACAAATCCAGAACCATTTCTAAGCCATCTCCTCTTAAATTTGCTGCTTCTTCTAAGGTATTTCTGTGAAGAGAGCCTTCACCATCCATAACGAATTGAAATTCCTTTGCAAGAAATTAAACACTGTTTCTCCTTTTAAAATCTGCGTCTTTTCATGCTTGTTATCCATCTTGCTTTTTGCTAGTATTAATGAAGCTTCATAAAATTTCCATGACTAAATGTTTCCTTTCTTTTTCCAACATGAAGGTAAACCTAGTCTTCTCAATTTATCAAATGATATATCAAACTTGTTCACTGTCTCTCTGATTTCCAGTAGTCTCTCTCATTGTCCATGAGGGAAATGTGGCTAGTCGAACCAGGTAGTGAAAATCGCTTGGCCATGGCTGAAATGACATGTAAAAAGCCGTTGACAAGGTTTATCGTGGATTACAGCTATCTTCCACTTTGCTTCATGACGTCATTACGGAGGCTCCTAGAGTACGGCGGCAAACTTTGGCTAGTCCCCCCCGCAAAGAATCTACACCGTTGATCGTCGTTTACCCCGCGGTCAAACAGGTCAACTGCGAGGGCACTTGATTCAATAACTCACGAGCTCTTTGTGCCTCTGAATTTTATAATTTGGTTATAATCTTCAATACTTGCTACTTCCGCTCGAAGAATTGCTCAACGTTTAAACATGAAACTATAATATACATCCAAATAAAGTTTAACAATAAACTTAATTTGCATCGAGCTTTTAGAACTGATTCAAATCACGAATGACTGCTCAAAATATATGTCTTGCAATTTAATTAAGTCATCCAATAGAGGTGAATCATTGAGCAACATATGTTTAGCTTGCGATTATTTTTATTTGAACATGTTCCAATTCTTTTTAAATCTTAATAAGTTTTTCCTCAGCAACCTTGAATTGTTGAGACCCTCTCTTGACTTTTAGCTGAGTCGAATTAGGCTACAACACATGTAATGTATTGGAGGTTGTCCCATCAAAGTGGCTTATTCCTAAGGCGTTTATATCTCTTTTATTCTATTTTTGGAGCTGGTTTCTCAACATTTGGTATCAGAGCTTTGGATTCTAGGGTTTCGCTGCTCTAAACAGGTCATTGTGGCATTTTCGTTATAACTTTTTTTCTACGAAGTTTTATAATATGAAATTTTTAGGGTGAGAAGCTGAAATCCTAAGAAACATCATTGCAAAATTTCAGAGCTTGGTTCGCAATATTTTCGGAGATATGGTCTGTGGAAGTTAGGTATTGTTCAGGCTCCCGAATTTCATCGTAAGGAGGTGATCCTGGGAAAATCTTCATAACTCTCTCTCTAAGAATCCGATTGGAATGCTGTAAAAAGTGGCCACAATTACACAGACTGTAGTTTTTGATTTATAAATTTTAGAGCCGAAGGAGGAAACAATGACACGTGGCAAGTCATACAATTTCGCTCTACTGAGCTAGTAAATAATTAGGTCATTGTGGGAGATTGGAAATAACTTTGTCTTGAAGAATCCAAATCAGGTCATACCTGTGGCATTCAAAAGAGGATTCAAAGGGATACCTGAGGGCCAAATTTCAGATATTAAAGATTTGCATTCACAGAGATAATTCAGTTTCAATATAGAGCTCCTCAAAAGCAAGAAAAAGGTGTGTATTTTTTTTTCCGAATTACGTAAGTCTTGTGTAAAAAATTAGTTTGAAGTGATTCCAAGGGCCTATTGAGCATATGTTTCAGTATAGGGTTCTGAAATTCCTCCCAAAAATAATTCAACATCGATTAAGCCCTCAGAATACTCTACTATGACTCATGAAGATGAATAATTGCAACATGATCTATCAAAATTACAAGAGCAAGTGCACCAAATTTCGCTCTCGTAAAGAGCAACAAAAAATGAAATGGAAGTTTTGACGAAAGGTGTGGAAGCGAAGATGTATGGTTTGAAGAATAATATGGATGGTTTGAAGAAAGACGTGGAAGCTAAGATGGATGAAATGGAAGAAAAAATGAAAGACAACATGGAAAACATGAAGAATGATATAAAAGAAGACATGGAAGGTTTGACAAAGTTGATACAAGAAATGATTCCTAATGGCGAAAAGAGAGTAGAGGAAACTCATGATGAGAAAGAAATACATGTTAATCATGATTTCATAAACTCTAATGTTGGATTGAAGAACCACCATATTCCAAAGATGGATATGAGGAAGTTTGATGGCAAGGATCCCGTAACATGGATACTACATATGGAGCAATATTTTGATCTCAATTATGTGAAAAACACACAAAAGGTACACATTGCAACTTTACATTTAGAACAAAATACATTTGTATGGTATCGATGGATTTTCTCCCGTAAAAAAATTATCACTTGGTCAATTTTCATGGAGTAAATGATAGCACATTATGAGGATACACAGAGCAACACCTTCTTTAGCCAATTGATAAATCTCAAACAAAAGGGTTTATTGGCGGAGCACATTGATGACTTCCAAAAATTTAATATAAGGGTAACTGATATTCCAAAGGAACACAGGATTGATGTCTTCATAGGGACTTTAAAGGATAACATCCAACATGAAGTTCACATTTGGGAACCTAATTCATTGGAGAAGGCATTCAGTTTGGCAATAAAAATTGAATGTAAAATTATGGCGACAAGGAAGCTTACCACTCACATCTGCAAAGATGGAAGTGTTGCTACTCCTAGACTTCCACAACCTACAAGGTTGACACCACTACAATTGGAAGAAAAAATAGCAAAAGGGCTTTGCTGCAATTGTGATAGCAAATACACTAAAGGTCATAAGTGCGCTGAGAAGAAATTATTTTAAATAGATTGTGAAGAGGAGGAAGAAAATGAAGAAGAAACTTCAAAAGTAGAGGATATACACTAGGAAGAAACCCTAGAAGAAGAAGAAATGAGTCTAACCATATCATGTAATGCATTGGCAGGAATTACCACTCCTCAAACTCTCAAAATAGAAGGACATATCAAGAAGAAAAAGGTAATAGTGTTTATTGATTCGGGTAGTACCCATAATTTTATTCATTGTAAGGTAGCCAAGGAATTGAATTGTTTCCTATACCCAGCACCAGAATGTCAAGTGATGGTTGCAAATGGAGGAGCTATAAATTGCTTTGGAAAATGCCATAATATCAAGCTATCCATGGGGGAATATGTATTGAATAGTCCAATGCTTTCCATCCCAATGGGAGGTGTTGATGTTGTACTAGGAGTACAATGGTTACAATCCTTGGGTATGGTAGCTTTTAATTTTCAAGAACTTTTCCTGAAATTTTTTTCGGAAGGAAAGGAAATCAAATTATGGGGTATCGCAGGGAAGCCAGGAAAGATAATAAGCTTAATTTCATGAAAAATCTTCTGAAGAAAGAACGAAGGGGCGTAATTTCACAATTATGCTCACTAGAAGTTCCAACATCAAAATAATCTATTTCTCCAGATCTCAAAAAAGTCTTAGACAATCGTTCCAAGGTGTTTGATACTCCAAAAGGACTCCCACCTATTCATGATAATGATCATACTATTCATTTGATTCCAAGAAGTTTTCCTCCAAACATCAAGGCTTACATATATCCCTCTGTCCAAAAGAGCGAAATTGAACGTATGATTGCAGAAATGTAGAGGCTGGTATAATTCAACCTAGTCAAAGTTCGTTCTCTGCTCTAGTAGTATTGGTGCATAAGAAAGATGGATCATGGCGCATGTGTCCAGATTATAGGGAGCTCAATAAGATCACTATTAAAAATAAATTTCCCATTCCTGTGATTGATGAATTATTGGCTGAATTACATGGAGCAATTTATTTTACCAAGTTGGATCGTCGTTCAGGATATCATCAAATTAGAATGAAGACTGAAGATATTCCAAAAACAACATTTCGAACTCATGAGGGTCATTATGAATTTTTGGTCATGCCTTTTGGCCTTACCAATGCACCTTCTACATTTCAAGGGTTGATGAATTTTATTTTCAAACCCTTCCTTAGAAAATTTGTGCTAGTATTTTTTGATGATATACTAATCTACAGCAGGTCTTGGAAGGATCATGTTTAACATGTTGACAAGGTGCTCAAACTATTGCAGGAGAAACAATTATATGCAAAAACATCCAAATGTTTCTTTGGAGTACAAGAGGTGGAATATCTGGGTCATATTGTATCTCACGAGGGTGTTAAAGTAGACCCTAACAAAATTAAAGACATTAAGGAATGGAAAGTCCCCACAACCATAAAGCAGTTGTGAGGATTTCTCGGGTTAACAGGGTATTATCGCAAGTTTGTTAAGAATTATGGGAGAATAGCAACACCTCTAACAACATTATTGAAGAAAGATTCATTTTCATGGACTCCTGAAGCAACTAAGGCCTTTGAACATCTCAAAGAGGCAATGTGCCTAGCACCGGTCTTAGCTACACCAGACTTCACAAAAACCTTTATTGTGGAATCTGATGCCTCAGGAAATGGAATTGGTGTTGTTTTAATGTAGGAAGGAAGACCCATTACTTTTGAAAGTCGTCCAATCAAAGGAAAGTATTTACAGAAACCTATTTATGAGAAGGAAATGTTAGCAATACTGCATGCACTAAAGAAATGGCGAACTTACCTAATGGGAAGACACTTCAAGGTAAAAACTGGTCATGATAGTCTTAAACACTTTTTGGAACAAAGACTATCTTCAGAAGAGCAACAAAAATGGGTCACAAAGATGTTGGGTTATGACTTTGAAATAATCTACAAAAAGGGAAGCTAAATGTTGTTGCAGATGCACTCTCAAGAAAGAATGAAGAGGTGGAAGCATTGCTTTGTGCCATTTCTATTATCCAACCAGATTGGATAACCGAAGCAAGAGATGAATGGAAGAAGGAAAAAGATGTATGGACACTCATTCAAAAGTTGCAGCAAGATCCTAGTACATATTATACATTTAGTTGGAAAAATGATTCCTTATGGTACAAAGATCGCTTATATCTTTGTAATAATTCCCAACTAAAACAAAATATTCTTCTGGAATTGCACACTTCTCCTTTAGGAGGACACTCAGGATTTTTAAAAACTTACCACAGGGTGAAGAAAGATTTTTTTGGGATGGCCTTAAATCTAATATTCAAAAGTTTGTGGCGGAATGTTTGGTTTGCCAGCAGAATAAAGTGGAAACAATTAAGACCCCGGGACTTCTACAACCTTTATCCATTCCAAGTCAACGTTGGGAGGAGATTTCAATGGATTTTATCACAAGTTTACCTAAGTCCGAAGGAAAGAGTGTCATCATGGTAGTAGTTGATAGACTTACCAAGTATGCACACTTTTGTGCATTATCTCATCCATTTAAAGCAAGTACAATTGCTACTACATTTATGGACACAATTCAAAAGCTACATGGAAACCGAAGGGTTATTGTGAGCGACAGAGATCCCATTTTTACTGGAAATTTTTGGACGGAGTTATTTTCTTGTTTGGGTACTCAATTAGCTCATAGCTCATCTTATCATCCTCAATCTGATGGTCAAACTGAGATAGTAAATAAATGTTTGGAAAGATATCTTCATTGTTTTGTATCTGATAAACAAACACAATGGGTCAAGTGGTTACCTCTCGCTGAATGGTGGTATAACACTTCCTTCCATACTGCACCAAAAATGACCTGCGTTTGTGGCACATCATGGATATCATCACACCATCTCAGCTGCATCCTTCTTTTAAGGAAAAATACGGGTTCAAGGGTGGAGGATCACATGAGGCATCTTAAACGAGTTTCAGGTAAGGATAACCTAGGTAGCACAAATCGGGCAGAAACAACAAACGGATAACATCGGTGAGAGAAGGTTTTTGTGGAGGCGGGTATTTTTACGGCTACAACCATACAAACAAATGTCCCTCAAGCTAAGAAGGATAATAAATTATCGCTAGGCGCTGTCTTGCACTTTCTACAATTACTTCTATGAGTTTATAAATATTGGTCTTTATGGCATACAAATTGGAGCTTCCTGCTTCTTCACGAGTGCATCTAGTTTTCCATGTTTCATGCTTAAAAAAGGTTATAGGGGACAAACTTCCAGTTCAAACAATATTGCTAGAACTTGATGAGGAAAGAAAAACCATATTGGAACCTGAATCAGTCATGGAAACAAGAACTCGACAACTACGAAATCGATCAATTTCAGAGTATGTCATCAAATGGAAGAACTTACCCACTGAAGATTCTACATGGGAGGATGAGAATTTTATACAAAATCACCCAGAGCTACTCAAGCATTGAGGAAAACACTTTTTTTGAAGGAGAGGAGCATGTTAGGTCCCTATATTACTAGTATAGTCCCTTTTTGTTGTTAGTGTAACCCCCTTATTGTTATTGTTGTACCCCTGTAACCCCCATATTGTTTTTTTGTTTTTTTGTTTTTTTCCGAGGAATAAACTCACGGAGAACCCGGGCGCACTTCCCCAGAATATCTGGATGGTACACACGATAAACCGTCGTCTCTATTTTATGACACCTGACCTCGAGGGACTCAAATTTGAAATCGAACCCGTGACCTCCCTGATTACGGAGAGGACCCATGTCTGGCTTAGACCAGTTGAGCTATCCCTTGGGGCTAGTAACCCCCATATTGTTATTATTGTGCCCTTAAATTATTATTGTTAGGTCAGGTAGGATTACATTATGGCCCCACTAGGATTACATTGTGGCCCCATAGACTCTTATATATAGAAATGAGGTTTTTTCATTTGTATCATCCAAGAATTGTTCATTCATGTAATGTATTGGAGGTTGCCCCCTCGAAGTGGCTTATTTCTAAGGCATTGATATCTCTTTTCTTCTATTTTTGGAGCTGGTTTCTCAACATATTATTTGATACTATTTTTGAAAAATCAACTTAGATACTTCTAAGTGATACAAATTAGTATAAATAACTCTCCATTCAAGTTATTAAGGGTTGCACCCTTGGCTGAGAATTTGTAAGTAGAATTATAATGAGGTTTTGATCATTGATGATAAATAAAAGGATTATGGATTTGTTTCAATTATTTTGTCTGCTTGTAAGTTTTTCTAGTATTTGTTTCACTCTGTTTTCTACATATATTTGATGTTTATGAAGATAAGTAGGTAAGAGAAAATTGTATTTCAATCTATCTTAAATCCTCTTAATTCATAATCAATTTTAGAGATTGACTTATTGAACTATCTATTTTTATAATTCCCTTTATATCAATTAATTGTTAGTAATCTTCATAATGTTAAATATGTTTTGTTAAGCTGTTAACATTGTTTTGATATTCATTCATACTTATGATAAATTAAACATTCAATATGAATATTTAACTGATCATATTTTCTTGTAGTTTCTGCCTTCACATATGCAATATTAAATCATTGTTTGAAGTAAAGAAACAACCTTTTCTTAAGAATTAATATTATCGAAATTTTAAGACATTTTTTTATATTTGCTTAATATATTGGTCATCCAAAAAACTATTTTAAAACAAAAAAAAAAATTATAGATTCTTTGGCATGATTAATTGACCTAGAATTATCTTAGAAGACAACAGACCATATGATAGCATATGAAATACATCAACAATATATTGGCAACAACTCCAAAACATCATTCCCTACCATCACAAAAATGTTAGAAACACAAAACCCAATGAAAAATTTGTCACAAAATCCAAAAATTAAATCTAACTCCACTATATCCACTTCCATACATAGGATCAAACAACCTCTGTATACACATTGTAGTATCCAAAAATAGAATAAATAGGAATATTGAACTATAAAATTGAAATTGCAATAAGCATAATTACATCAAACATATGAGTAGATTAGCTGAGTCATTTTATTATATTCAATAGCAGATATGAAGTACAAAGTGCTTGAAGAAAAGACACTCAATCTAGATAGAAAATCCTGAAATGGACCTAAACCTCAGCACATGATATGCTGCTACTACAAAAACTGCTCGAATGTTTCAATTACACAGTCCTGTTGGAAAATACAGTTGTTGGAAACTAAGAATGCGTAGATATGATGATTCGGTACTCATAAATAGCTGAGATCGGAGATCTGATATTTCTAGCACTTTTCCAAGATAACCCAGAAAGGGTTTCCAGAAATGAAAATAACTGAAAATGTAGCCCTAGGGTTGATTTATGCACTACATTTGGGAGACTGCTGGAAGGTGTATGAACTGATGAGAAATATGTTTTTACTCCTCCAAATCAACTTCCTTGATGAAGGGTTGCTCCCCTCACTGGATTCGAAGCTAAGAAACTTTCGTTATTTCTCCTCTAATAGATTTTCCCTCCTAGATTGCGCAATTCCTGAAGGAGATTACACTGCTAATAGGGGTTGAATATTAGCCTAATACCTAATGATGAAATGAAACTCAAGAACCTTTCCTGAGTGGGCACTCGAAGTCCCCTGAGGATAAGGGTAGGATTTCCGCTCGGAAACACCCATGCGCTAAATATCACAATAGACTTAGCTAAACAGCTGAAGCGTGTAAAAAGTCATAAAAGACAATTCATAAACAATATTCAGAATTCTCTATATGGATTCCATCCCCTTCCTTATATGCTTGTGAGCCCTCACCCTCTTGGCCCCACATAATAATGATGCTACACACATGGCCACTAACCTCCATTATGATTGCGTTCTCCTCCATTGTCTCCACTACCTCCATGACTACGCTGTTGATTGGGTCAAATTGACCCTATCCACATGCACTGACCCACATTCACACCAAGAAGTGCTTTATTCATCTTGACCCTATCTAGATGCATTGATCCACATTCACATTAAGAAGTGGTTTTATTCCTACTAAAGGGATTTATGGGTCCCTTTACCCTCTTATTCATCTATCTTGTTTAAAATAAAAATAAAAAAATATTCTAATTAGCTAAAAGCTAATTAGGAATATTATAGTCCTCCACTCTCAAATGTTTCTTGTGCTCAAGCAACTGCAAGGATGGATGCTGCAAAATCTTCTCTCCTTCCCAAGTGGCATCCTCATCCGAAAGGTTCCTCCATCGAACCAGATATTCTTTGATCACCCTGTTTCTTAGCTGCCTCTCCTGAGTATTCAAGATAGCTTCCGGTTGTAAAACCAGATGACCCTCATCATCAATATGTGGGAGCTCCATAGTGGAAATCGCATGTTTTCCAATGGCCTTCTTGAAGCATGAGACATGAAAAATATTGTGGATCTTACACCCAATGGGGAAATCCAACTCATATGCTACTTCCCCAACACGTCAGATCACCATGTATGGCTCATAGAAATGGGGCTTAAGCTTCTCATCCCCTTTCTCCTTCAGCGTAGACTGCTTGTAAGGTTGAAGAAGAAGATAGACCAAATCATCCACCTCAAATTGTCTCTCCACCCGACCTTGATCTACATATGACTTCTGCTAATTTTGGGCTATAGAAATGTTGTCCTTAAGAGCATGGAGTATATCATTACTCTCCTGGATCCACTCTTTAGCTCTAGGAGCCTTGCTTGCTCCAAACATCACATCAAAAAATGATAAAGCATCATAACCATATAGATCTCGAAATGGAGATATACTAATCGACATATGAAATTTCGTATTGTAGCAATATTCTCCCAAGTGGAGCCAGCGTAGCCTTGCTCTCTGCTGCCCTGAAACATAGTTTCACAATTAGCCTTCCAGCCACTTTTTTACTATCTCTGTCTGCCCATTTGTGTGGGGGTGATAACTGGTACTCGGTGTCAACTCAGTACCCACCAAACGAAAAAGCTCCTGCCAAAATCCACCCATGAAGCGACTATCTCTATCACTAACTAGTCTTAGGAAGACCATGAAGTCTAAAAACATCTCTAAATAAAATCTCAGCCACTTGTGAAGCAGTGTACCATGAGGAGATGGCAAAGAAATGTGAATACTTTGTTAGTCGATCAACGAACACAAAGATAAAATCCTTTCCCTGCACTGCTGGAAAATTGGTAATTAAGTCCATAGAAATGCTCTCTCATTTCCCCTCCGGAATAGGAAGTGGTTGTAACAACCTTGCAGGATGGTTGTTATCTCCTTTATTCCTTTGGAAAACTACACATTCCTTGATATGCTGGAGCACATTCTCCTTGAGACCCTTCCATGAGAATCTCTCTCTGATGGCCTGATATGTCTTGTGAAACCTTGGTGGCTTGAGAGCGGTGAATCATGTGTTGCACGAAAAATATTCTCATTGAGCTTAGAATCTCTAGTCAAGAAGATCCATTCTTGGTAGTAGATGACCTCATCCATTACTCTATATTTCTCATCGGTCACCTTCACATCTAGTATCTCACATGTGAAGTAGTCTTTGGAATACTCCACCAATAGTTGGGCCTTCCAATATGAATCCACACTCATTAAGGATAGCGCTATTAGTCTCCATGATAGGGAATAAACTACCACATTTCTCTTCCCTTTGACATATTCAATGTCAAAGTCATATGGCTAAATTTCGCTAACCCATTTTTGTTGCCTCTCTTACAGTTTCTTCTGCTCAAGAAAATACCAAAGATTGTTGTGATTAGTCTTTACTCGAAATCTATTACCTACCATATACTGCTTGAATTTGGCCAATGCATGCATAATGGCCTACATCTCCTTGTCATATATGGGATACAACCTCTCATGTGGTAGAAACTTCCAACTCTTAAAGGCTATGGGATGGCCCCCCTACATCAAGACTGCGCCAATACCCTCCCCTAAAGCATCACATTCCAGCACAAAGCGCTGGGTGAAATCGAGCAATGCCAACATGGGACAGCTGCTCATCACCTCCTTGACCCTATCAAAGGCCCTTTGTGCAGTGTTTTTCCAAAAAAAGGCTCCCTTATTTGTTAGATATGTGAGTTGTGCTACTAGTTGGGAGAACCCTTTGACAAAATTTCGGTAGTAGGTGCAGATTCCTACAAATCCCAGAAGTTTTGTTACAGTATTTGGCTCTGGCCAATCCCAAATAGTATGGATCTTCTCCTCATGGACCCTTTCTCCATCCACTCCAATGATGTGGCCTAAATAAATCATCTCTGTGAGACCAAACTCACATTTGGAGAGCTTGGCATATAAATGCTGCTCTTCCAAAATGCATAATACTACCTCAATATGCTGCAGATGCTCTTCCCATGTGCGGCTGTAGATGAGAATGTCGTCAAAGAAAACCAACATAAATTTCGTCAACTGACCAAAGAATATGTGGTTCATACAAGACTGAAAAGTAGCCAGATCATTTGTCATCCCGAAGGGCATCACCAAGAACTCAAAGTGGCCATAATGATATCTGAATGTAGTCTTGGGAATATCCTGATCCCTTACCTTGATCTGATGGTACCCTGACCTCAAATAAATCTTTGAAAAGAAATTTGATTCCCTGATCTCATCCATCAACTCATCGATCATGGGAATCAGGTACCTACTCTTCATTGTCTTCTTATGCAAGGCTCTATAGTCAATGCACATCCTTAAGATACCATCCTTCTTCTTCACCAATACCACAAAAGAAGAAAAAATATTGGTGCTTGCTCAGATATGTCCTAAAGCAAATAGCTCCTGAATAACTCTCTCAATCTCATCCCTGTAAGATTTGGGGTGCCTATAGGGTGTGGTTATTACTACTTGGATCCCCTGCTCCAACTCAATAGTATGTTCAAAGCCCCAGTCTGGTGGCCTTCCTGGGGGAATGTCCCCAAATACTGTAGAATAGTGGTCTAGAATAGACTACACATCAGAGTGGCCTGATTTGTCCTTGCCTACTACCTCCGACATACGCAGTTCTACTACCCATTCTATGTCTCCTCTGCGCAAATCAGCCTCCATCCTATGTGTTGAGACTACCTAAGGTGGATAGGTGTGCATGCCCTTGATTATTTGGTGCTTACCTCTCTTCTTATCTGTCCATTCCATCTCCAAGGTATCCCAATCCATGGTGACCTTTCCCAATGTCATCAACCATTGTACACCCAATATCACATTGGTGTCAGGAATATCGACCACAAACAAGTGAGTTGTCAATGTGTATGTCCCCAAAGTTACAGTCCATGCTAGAACATACTTCACACACTGCATGGTTCTAGCTCCTGGAACCAAACTTGAGCATCCTTCAAAATCATCTATGGGTATGCCTCTCCTTTGCACTAGTTAGGTATCAATAAAATTGTGGGTAGCCCCACTGTCTATCAATACTGACACCCATTGCCCCTAAAACATGCCTCGGAATCTCAATGTCAGATACTTGGGAAATCCCCACAAAGCTGCAAGGGCCCCTCTAGTTGGAGAAAATGCTCCATTTCCACCTCCTAGTGGTGGTGGATAATCTCCTGGTGCCACAACACTGGTGTCCCCTTCCAGCTCCTCCTATGCTTCCTCTTCGATATTCGATAAAATTTCAATATAATGTGCCTTTCCAGCAGCACATCGATGCCCTGGTGCCCATGGTTCTTGGAAAGTGAAGCAAAACTTCCTCCTCCTCCAATCTCTCCGCATATCATCACTAAGAGGTGCTTTTCCTTGGTTTCCTTTTGGGGGTGGAACCATGATATCTATCCTCTTTGACTGGAATGTGGGTTTTTGCTGGAATGTAGCTCTTACCCTTGGCAAAGATGTAAGTCCCTAGCCCTCTCAATGGCATCTTGGAGGGTAGCTAGTCTAGTGGACTTTACTAACCCATGCAAAGGTTCCTCTAGTCCATCAATGAACATGTATACCCTCCTAGCCGCGGACAGATCTGGCACCATGATGGAAAGTTTAAGGAATTAAGAGATATAAGTCTTCAGGTTTCCTGACTGCTTGAGCTTAGCTAGCTCAAGAAAGTGTGCCTCTTGATCTATTTGGTCAAATATCTCTACCAATATCCAGGTGAAATCTGCATATGCAGTCACCCCTGCATGTCCCAATGTAGACAGTCTGTGGAACCACCATTCATGTGCTTCACCTTCAAGGTGCATCACTGCTATCTTAATAGCTTTAGTCACTGATACTTGGTTCAGTTGGAATTAAATGTCTAAATTTTCCACCCAAGCCTTTGTTGTGCAGTTGGATGACCCATCAAAAGTAGGAAGAAAGAATATACCCATAGTATGTTGCAGATCATTGTTTTGCATGAACCCTCCACCTCTATTGTTGTTACGGGGTATTTTTTTATCTTTGATCTAGTAGAACTCTTGGAAGTTCATATGTTCTTTAAATCTTTGAGACTGAGATTCATATTCCATAAAACAATCATTGAGAGCCTCCTGCTATTGTGTTCCTCCAGACCCATTTCCTACTGCTATGAAGGTAGGCATAGTGGAGCACTGTGAATCTTGCTGCACTGTTGGTTGCTCACAACAATGAAGTGAAGTAATAGAAATTTCTCCATTTTTCAACCATCTTGGGGTTTCCCTTTGTCTCTCCACTCTCATCTCCTTGATCTCTCTGGCGAGATCCTGCATATATTGGAGAATAATTTTTAGAAACTTTTTCTCATCCATTTCTCCTTACTTTGGAGATGTGCCTTTGTCTTCTATTTCTTCTGAGATGTGGTCTTATTTGTTGGTTGTATAATCAAATTTGCGACCTCTGTTAATATACAGCTTCTCCTGGTCTGTAAGAGGTTCTTCTTTAGATGTCATATATGTAAATTCCCCACAGGCTGAGCCAATATTATGCTCTGATACCACTGTAATATCCCAAAATAGAATAAACAAGAATATTGAACAATAAATTGGAAATTGTAGTAAAAATCATTACATCAAACATATGAGCAGATCAACTGAGTCATTTTATTACATTCAATAGCAGAGATGAAGTACAAAGTGCTTGAAGAAAAGACACTCAATCTAGATATAAAAGCATGAAATGGCCCTAAACCTCAACACATGATATGTTGTTGCTGCAACAACTGCTAGAATACTACCACTACACAGTCCTGCTAGAAAATACAGCTACTGGAAACTAGGAATGTGTAGATCTACTGATTGGATGCTCAGAAATAGTCGGTATTAGAGATCTGATCTTTCTAGCACTTTTCCATGATAACCCAAAATCCGGAAATGACAATAACTGAAAATGCAGCCCTAGGGCTGATTTACGCACTATTGTTGGGAGGTGGCTGAACTGAAGATAAATCTGTTGTTACTCCTCCCAATCAACTTCCCAGATGAGGGGCTGCTACCCTCACTCGATGCCAAGATAAGAAACTTGGGTTATTGCTCCTTCAATAGATCTTCCGTCCTGGATTGCACAATTCCTGAAGGAGACTACGCTACTGATAGGGGCTGAATATTTTCTTGATGCTTGATGATGAAATGCAACTCAAGAACCTTTCTTGAGTGAGCACTCGAAGTCCCCCAAGGATAAGGGTGGGACTTCCGCTCAAAAACACTCGTGTACTAAACATCACAGTAGAGTTAGCTAAACAGCTGAAGCATTCAAAAAGTCATAAAATACAATTCATAAACAATATTTAGAATGCTCTCTATGGCTGACATCCCCTTCCTTATATGCTTGTGATCCCTCACCCTCTTGTCCCCACACAATAATGATGCTACACACATGGCCACTAACCTCCATGATGAATGCATTGTCCTCCATTGTCTCCACTACCTCCATGATTGCGTTGTTGATTTGGTCAAATTGACCCCATCCACATGCACTGACCCACATTCACACCAAGAATTGGTTTATTCATCATGACCCTATCTATATGCATTGATCCACATTCACATTAAGAAGTAGTTTTATTCCTACTAAAGGGATTTATGGGTCCCTCCACCCTCTTATTCATCTATCTTGTTGAATTTTTTTTTTTTAATATTCTAATTAGCTAAAAGCTAATTAGGAATACTACGCACATGCTTCATTTATAACAATCAAATCGATCTATCACACCACCGTTTTTCAACTCTCTCTACAAGAATCCATAAATTCTATTATCAATAACTGAAATCTCCAAATTGATCTAGTGCAAGTGTACATTTCAGATATAGGACACACCATTGACAAACATATCAATGCATTCCTCTTGTATATCTTATTCACACACAGATGTTGACATTTCTAAGTTGATAAATGCACACCACGCCACTTGAGCCATAAGTTGTTATCATACTATAGGTGCTATGTCTTTGAACCAACATTGGCTCTATCATAGGTACACACGGGATCTCACATTGATCCAACATAATAAACATTCAATGGTGCCACTCCATACACATCTTTCAACAATACATTTTCACTTTGTCCATAATACAATACACATTCCAGAGATGATCTTCGAAAACCAGATAATTCCACTGATGGCTCACACACCCACGTTTTGTTATTGTTATCGCTATTATCTTCCATGACCAATCCCAATCTTCATCTCTATGATCTGCTTGACTTTCTGACCATCAGACTATCACCAACAACCTAATCTCATGTGATATAATATAATGTCAATTGGATGTAATCGACTTACAATAAGGATTTGTCACAATGATTTACAAACAACATTAGTGTATTTTATACTCTATTTGATCCTTTTTTACTGCTCATGCAAATCACATCGAATCTAGTGTGTACTACTGGCTTCAATTTTTACTTAGTTTATATCTTGAGGCTGATCATTCTACAACAACATTTTCACAGAAGATAAATATCCCCTCACTATAAGCATCCTTTGGTGGTTTTAAAACTTACTCCTTTTGATCACAATGCTCAAGTGCATATGAATTACACGATTAAAACTGTAGGTATACATGTTTTTTTATGCCATGTGTCCACATACCTTGGTCATTCCATGCATACTCACCTTAATCTAATTCTCTAACCTCATGCACATGTGCATTTCTTCAACGTTTTGATATGATCCACAACAAATGATATTAAACCTCGATACCCAACACATCTTTGGACCAAATCCATGCATTATGGTTACCATATCAACGTCATAACAAATGCGTTATGCTACTCATGGAAAATGTGACTAGATCAACGATACTAACACTTAAGAAAATAATCAATGCACTCAATAATTAATAGGACCATAATTTAAAGGGCCATATCAATGCCATAACCATTTCAAAATATCACTTGGACATGGATAATCATTCAAAAATGTAATGACTAAATAAAACACTAATACAATGATTTAAGCATCACATTCCAAATCAACGTGGACCACATCATGTTCCACCACATTAAGACCGAAATAAGATTGAAAATAAATGTTAGATGACCATATCTACGACCATTACCTCCATATCCGAGTTAACTAATCATGTCCATACGTGGAATCAAAGTAACCATATCTTAAACAAATTCCAATAAAAATAAAGACTGAACCCCAAACCACCTCTTTTGGACCAAATCGACGCAACTCACTAAAACTATCAATGCGTTCATATATAGGAATCCACCATATCAATGATTATGTGACTAGATCAACCACGAAATCAATAACCATGACTAATTGCATCACATTTAAACTCATTTTCCAATACAAGCACATCGCATCAAAACCCAACTCCATTTTGGCACCGACTATCTACCAAAATTCACACTATACATGTGTATAGAGGATGAAAACACTAGTTTTTGCATTGGCATCTACCGTTATTTTCTCCATTTATACATCAACCATAAATAAAAAAGAAACCAACCAAAATGAGCCATAGTAAAAAAAATTGTAAACTAACTTACCCATTGCTAAATTAGATCATGTCAAAAAGGCATTCGACTTGGGAATGACCATATCCATGTAGAAAAACATTTGTTGTTGTGCATCTCTCCTCTGCAATTATGTCTTTAGCATTTGAGTTAGCTCTCTATTTACTGTAGACATATTCTCATTACTTTATACACAAGGTATCCACATAACACAATATATGGACCAGGTCCATACCACTTCTTCAAATTAGTCCTTGCGTATTGGATCAAAACAAGATTGCTTGCAATTTTCCATAGTGGAGATCTACAATATTGAGCCAACACATAATGAAAACAAATCACCCACAACTTCACCTCCATATCACTTCCATAATTGACTGAGACACAATATTCTTATTCTTTAAAACATTATTACATCATATTGGACCATTAAAACAAATACTATCGAAACTAAAGAAGCCTTATTTTCTTGGAGTAGCTCCCCCTGAGCTCATGCACCTTCTGCTACACACTCTACCTAAGGTTGAGCTAACCTAAATTTTTCTTTGAGGTCTCTTGGTGCTCCTTCTTATTCCTAATTTTGATGTATTTCTATCTAATATGTGAATATTTCTTGAGGTTTCTATTTGTTCCCCCTTGAATAAATTTTTTCTTATGATTAGACTCCTTAAGAACCATAGGAAGCTTGTAATTTTTGATCATATGGCCAAGATTGTCACATATAAAACATATTATGTGACCAAGGAATGGAGGAAAAGGCTCAATTATTTTGTCAATATACCTTCTAATCTTCTTCTTCTTTACATCAACCTTGTAATCAATAGCCTTATGCCAAAAAACATTACATAAGTAACAATAGCCATAAAATAAACCATTATACCCGATGATTGGTAATAATCTTCTTTATGGGTGCAACCTTACTTAAATGTTTGCTAGAGGGTGCTTCTTATTCGACAACTTGTTTTGTTGAGAATATTTGATATTTTTAGTTCTACAATCAGCTAAAATGTGTCCAAGTTTTTGACAACTAAAACATCTAACATCTATCACATTCTTTTTGACATGTTCTTTGGCTCCTCGTTTGATTTTGGTTTCCTTTATTGCTACTACAAGCTTATACTTTAGGAGTTTTTACTGTTGCTTCATTAGCTCCCTTTGAGTTGGATTTTCTCTTTTCTAACTATTCTCTTATTGAAACCAACTAATCCTTTAATTTCTCACAATGGTTAATTTGATCTTTGAGTTGGATTCCAATCTCCTCTTTAGTTCTCCTTGCCTCCTCCAACTAGGTTTTCAAGTACACAATTTCTTCTTTGAATGCATGCTATCTTTCTTCTAGTACTTGAATAAGTTTCTTCAAATATTTTTTTTCCATTGAGATATTTTATATGAAACTTTCTTGGCCTTTTTTCTCAGCTTCAAGAACCAATATTTTTCTATTCTCTTCATCTTAAGTACCTTCTAATCTTGATTCCTCCATCAAAATATCACCTTCCTTTTCTCTTGGAGAATCAATTTGAAAATGTTGATTATCATACTCTTCCTTCATAATCTGAGGATCATCATCATCACTAGATGTGCTATAATATGAGCAACTAAAAGTAAAATGTCAATCACATCCATAATTTAAACAAAATACATTACCTTCATGGCCATGTTCAATATCCTTAATCAACATAAGGAGGGGTTTTTATAAAACAATTCTAGCCTATTTGCGGCTCTTCATTTTCTAATCAATATTCTTCTTTCCCTTGGCCATAGATCCTATATCTACCCTCGAGTTTTCAAGCTCCACCAAAGAGAACCTACTATGATACCAATTATTGGAAAGCATATTACTACTAAGAGGGGGGGGGGTGATTCTGTAGTGATAGGGTTTTTAACCATTTTTAAATATCTTTTACAATTTACTTAACAATTAGTATCCCAACATGTAATAACAAATAAAAACATGTAAAATTAGCATAAAATTAACAAATATTAAGAAATTCTTGCACAAGGAGACACAAGGATATCTGGTGGAAACCCTCAAAGGGTGAAAAACCACCCTATTGTCATTGCATTGCTCTAATTCTTCTATAATTGGTCAAACTGAATAATTACATAGATTAGTTGACCACTACCAGCTAGGATACATGACCCATACCATATTTTGTTGGCCACCATTAGCTAGAAAGTCCCAACTTCGTATCAACTACTTGTTGGCCACTACCAGCAAGGAGAACCACTCCTATCTTGGCAAGCCACCACCTACTAGAGGCCCCAACCTCCTTAAGCTCTATGCAGACATCATTTCATTATGTTTCATAATGTGCCCAATATAATTTGCTCAACATGAAAACTACAGAAAAATCTCAAGTATGTAACTAAACACTAACACTCCTGTTGTTGAACAATTCTATAGGTATACAAAAAAAATCATTATGTTTTGTAGCTTACCTTTCCTCCATCACTTAAATAATACATTTATATTTAGTTATCCTTCATCAAAATGGAATAAATCAACTCATTAATTACATTTCATTTTCGTTAATGATGACCATATCAAACAAACTCTCACACCAAATACCATGGGCAAAACCCTTGTAATTACTTGTGGTTTTCACCTATAGGAGGTGTCGCATATCATATTAAAATACAATCATGAGATATTAAATAAGCATTAAATAACATATGGACATAATCTCGTAACTTTTTCATTGACATAAATGCCAACACTACAATGCTAACATCTAAAATCCCTCTAACCATATTCATTAAGTCTATCGTCCAGAGAACAATTTTCTTATGATTTTATTTTTGGTTGGTTTGGTTTTCCATGTCATTTCCTTTCATAGTGATAGGATATAATCCCATCAATACACATATAGTGCAATATCTCAAAGTTTACAAACATCCTGGCCGATAATTTAATATTGAATCCATTAAGTAATTAAACAGATCGAAATTTTCAGCATCACTTTCAGGGAGATACTATGGCTATCAGTGCATTAATGGTTTAGTTTCCATTTTTGCAATCAAGTTGTGTGAATTTATTTTTACACTAGAATTCTATATCCTATAGTTTATTTCTTGGTTCTAAAAGAAATACTAGGACTATCTGAATAGGGATAGAATTAGAGACATTAGGGGTAGATTTACAAGAAGAGAAAATATAGTTAATTTTGGTAAGAAAACTCCTTTGAATTCCAACTTGCTAGAAGGTACATCTAGAAGAAGACAAACATAAAAGACTCTATTTTCAAATCAAACATTTTGGGAAATTAGTTCAAGGGCCCAAAAGCAAACAATTGGGGAAGATAGTTTCAAATTTTAGAGATCAATATTTAAGACCCCATTAGCAAGTCCAATGTGGAAGATTCATAGTTTGAATATTGAAAAATTCAAAATAAGAAGATTCATAGAACCTATGAACCCTCAGAACCTGACACATTTCTCTTTGAATTTTATATAGTGTCATAGCTATGATTATTCTAAAAATGCACAAAAACTAGTTATTCCTTACCACTGTTAAGGACTCAACCTTGCACTAGTTTAGGGGATTAGGAGAGAATATCATATAAGCATGGGATGAAATGCATAGAATTTTCCTTTGAATATTTTATAATTTTTTTAAATATAGAGAATTAATGGAAGATATTTTCAAAATGGTGCAAAAGAGGATACAAATCTAGATGATTATCTAGAATAATTCACATATAATCCTCAAATATCTAGAAAAAATAAACTTGAGTCAAACACTATTAGAACCATCATTTTTAGGGGGGTTTCTCATGAATAAATTAACCTTCTTAATATAATGGGAGAAGCAAATGTATCACAACTAAAATTTGAAAAATAAACGATCTTTGCAAAAGATACTCAAGCAAGCAAGCTTTATCTATTAAGGAAATTTGGGACACCTTTTCGAAAGTGGGCCAAATCAGCTAAAAGTGGTGTTAATGGAGAAAAGTTGGAATTTTTTTAGATAATTTCAAAATTTATATGCTTGGAACCTTAGGTATGCATTTGGATACGTTACAACTAAAAAATAAGCAAGAAAATGAAATTTTTCCTTCTTCTATTTTTTGTCCTAATTGTAGACAAAAAAATCACTTAAAGAATTCCCTTTGGATAATATTAATGTTTTTTCCATTTGTACAAGTATAAATCCAAAAAAAGAGTGTCTTTCTCTACTTAGGATAAATTAAATATACCAAAGAGAGCATTAACTGACCAAGAAATTGTGTGCATTAGCACCAAGGAGGCCTTAGCAGCTAAGAACCTCAGGTATAACTTTGAACGTATGCAATAATTTCCTTCTTATTTTCATCAATACCATCCATCTCAATTTTCTAATTCTATTTTTTTTTTGTAAGAATTCCCACCACATCCAATTCCACATTATCCTTGGAAACGGGGATGGTGAGTTCATAACTTTTTGGTTATGCCTAGTTACCATATGAAACCTCAACAACCTTACACTACACAAACACCATTATTGTAGCAATAGCTACACTTTACATAACCAACAACCCAATTGATGGAACAACTTCCACCACCTCGACAACTACAAATACCACCTAAATGAGCCCCCAAAATCCAACTCAATTTTCAGCCCAACCATTACCCAATTCGAACAATGAAGTGACTCAAATTACTTATAATTTTGAAACACCACCCTATATTACCTACTTAATCACCCCTATAGGATTGAGGATGTACACCTTAGGTCAGAAAGGGTTTTCCATAAAATATTCTCTATGGTCATTAAAGAGAAATTTAAATGGGATACCCCAATGCAAACAATGGTAATAAAATATAATATATTCCTTTAACATTGGCACCATCACAATCATGTAATCACCTCCTTATCCATAGAGACTTAGCTTGGAAAATCCTATTAAACTTTCTAAAAATGATTTGATAAAAAAACTAAGGAATATATACATCTAGGATCCCTTACTAGAAGCCATTAGATATATCCCCGTTTATGTCAAAAATATTAGGATATTATATTTGAAAAATCTAGGAAGGCAAAGGGCCAAACCCAAAACTATTCAATTTGTAGGAAAGGAAGCAAACATGATAACTGGTCAACCCTTTATAGAGAAATATGAGAATCCTAGTAGCCTTTTCATGTCACTTGATATTAATGTAGTCCTCATCCTGAATATATTGATTGATTTGGGGGATACCATTAATATAATGACTAGATATACTATGTAGCAATTACAATTACTTAACCTTTGTGCCATGCCTATAATTCTAGAACTAGTTGATAGGCCTAAATTCAAAACCGAAGGTGCATTGGATGATGTGATTATTTCCCTCGATTCATGGAGTACCCTATGGAATTTATAGTATTTCAACTTAAATTATACATTAGAGAACACATTGTAATATTAGGAATACCATGGATGGATACTTTGAATTCCTTTATTGAATGTCAGTCCAGAAATATGATTATTTCACATGGGAACTCTATTAAAAATATGATTTTGTATCAGCCTAAATAAACCACTAAGGAATAAATTGTAGGTCTTGAAACATTGAATCAATATTTATAGTGGATTGGATTGTAAAAATTAAAGAATAAATTGAACGAAGAAAAATCCAATATTTTCCTGTCAATCTGGAACCTTTGCGAAAATATGATTCTTTTGTCATACTTTTAGTTTATATTTTCAAGATAATTGTGATCAGCACAATACACCATCATTACTAGTGATTGCATCAGCCACTTACACACATAAATCTTATATTATACCTATAGATATTATTTTAGGCAAAACTTTGTATATAAACACGCAACTTGATCAATCCCAACAAGAAAAAATAATCAACATGTTGTGAAAGCACACTAGTACATTTTGTTGGGATTACCATGATGAAACACATTCATCCCAACAAATGTACACATCAAATCTATACTATGGAGGATGATTTTCGTGTTATACAAACACAAAGATGAATGAACCCATCCCTTAAAGAAATACTAAAGGATAAGTTGCAAAATTTATTCGATGCCAAAGAAAGTGCATCATGACCCTAAAAACATTAATCATAGTCTGTATCATCATGGATTGTTAAAGTTCATGATTTTATAAGAGCTTAGAAAAAGGGAGGAGACATGGGATGCTTCCTTGCTAGAAATTATTTTAATTCCCAACCTCAATTTCCAAGAGAAGCATCTCGTGTACCTTATGGAGAAATGGTAGAAGAAGGTGATAGTGGAAACAAAGTTGAGTAATAGGGGGGAAACAAGAGTGATGAGAACATATTTGAAATTGAACAATGTGAAGAAAACCTAGGAAGGTTGAGAGTGAGAAAATAGAATATTGTCACTAGAATGGAGACTACGATTATGGAAAGAAGAGGATCACTTTAGAATAGTGAGGAAGCTTGTTTTCCCCCTCTAGAGCACCTCAAAAGATCCCTCATCCTCTCTTCACCCTCTGGCTTCAAAAAAAAACTATACCTCCTTAGCCTTCCAATGAATGTACATTCAACATTGTTCCTACAACATTTAGCCATGATAAATAAAAGGAAGCTATAACCTCTTCATCCAAAGTACCCTGACTAAATATTCTAGTCCCAATATCTCTTATGTCCATCTCCAAGACATTTTCGGTCCATTTACTCCCATAGATTTTAAAGACACTCCCGATAATTATGGACAACCTATGTCAATTGCCTCATGTGTTGTTCCAAGTGGACCTTCACTTTCAAATTCAAGGAAGAAATACAAGAAAATTACAAAACCGAAGGACATATTTTAAGAGTTCATGGTGTTGGATCACTACATCAAAAACAAGAATTTTTTCCTCAAAGAGTACAAATGAAAAGCTTATGGTGAAAAATGAGAAAATGTACAAATTACTAAGGAAACGGCGTCAAAGGAACCACTATTGAGTCATTCATAATAGAGCATTAGGGAGGAAATTTAAGGAATCAAGAACGAAGAGTTGGGCCAATCTAAACATCTTCATTGGAACCCACTAACTCAACACATTAAACATTTTTATGATCATTTTTGTGTTTTTTTCATCTATACCCCAACATGATTGATATTCTATCATGTTAGTAGTTTTTATTTTGTTGTGTGAGGACAAAAAATAACTTCAATGGGAGGGAGATTATGAGGCTCAAAATTGACATTGTTTTACTGCCCATTTTCCCCATTTTGACTTCATTTAATTCCCATTTTTACCAATAATATCATCCCTTCATGCCTCTTTCCATAAAAAGTCACTAAAATAAGCCTACAAGGTAAATTGTCTATATTGTATATTTATTCCAATGTTTTACTCTGATTAAGATATTTTATTAGGGATTTATGCTACTAATGAAGGTTTTTGAGTAGATATGGTAACCTTCATGGGATCTTGTAATCGACCTCCAAGTTCAATAGGGTTCAATTGTTTTTTAGAAAAAATAAAAACATGGGTTTTATTCTATGCATCATAATTATGCTCTCATGTTCATTAGATTAGGTCAAGGGTCCTTGTGCAAGGTGTTGGACACCAGTCAAACTCACATTGATCAAATATCCATGTTTGGAACAAAATGTAGTTGTCGAGCATGTAACTAATCAATTTCCGAAAACTCATATATGACACTAGTTTTTAGTTATACTGGGTCGGTTCATTGTTTAGAATCAACCATCATATCTCCTATTCTTGGTTTATGTTGAGATCAACTTGTATTTTCTGAGTGAGATAGGAGATCCATTAAATTCACCTGTTTGCTCCTCTTCTTCATGCATTTGTATAAATATCAAACCTTTTTGCATCACACGAGGGCGAGGTAGAGGCTAGGAAGTAGATGGATCAAATTTGTATTTTGTAACCATAAGATTGACCCACTATTGGGGTTTACTTATGATGGTTCACATGTAATTTAATTGGGATTGAATCAATATAATATAGCATGTTGTTGTTTCAAATCGAATGTCTCTACATGCTCTATACCTGGTTTAGGTAGCTAGCACATGCAACATAACTACTTAGGAGGACCCACCAATCCAAACACATCTACCTTGCATATCTTTTGTACATTATCTATTGAATATGTGTGGTAACACTCTGTCTTATATACTTTGGCTTTGTTTGATTTGTGAATTATATTTATTGTGTGCATCTCTCTCATTGGTTTTGTGTCCTTATGCTTGTTATGATCATATTTGTTATGTTTTCTCTACCATATACACTATTGTGTTAATGTTTTATTGTGATGGGGGTACACAGTGTTTCTTGGATTCATGTCATTTTGTACGAGTGTGAATATTGATGTTGTGTGTGTTGCAGGTATATCAGAACATACCTTTTCAGTTTCCAAAACATAGTACTAATCCATATGAACAATCTATGTATGATCCCATGAAATTGAACCTTGGGCAAGCCTTTATTTTCCATGCAAATATAGATAGGTTTCTTTTCATTACACAATTTGGTGTGTTGCCACATAATTCATTCATTTTTTTAACTCTACTTTTGAATTTCAGATTCTGAGAGAGAACACTAAAGGAAATGTCATGCTTTTATTTCATCCTAGCTATATAATGATTATTTTGTCTAATTAGTATGAAAAATAATGTATTTTCAATCAGTGATATCATAGGAAACCCCAATGGCTATAGTAGACTTAGATTTTTTTCCATTTCCCTACATTTTCTTGTGGGTTTTCCCTCATAGTGAACCTAAGTCCGAGACTTATTGTTAGGTCACTTAAACAAGATATGAATGCAACAATTTTCCTATGCAAAATGATTGTCTCGTGAAATCCCCATAACAATCTTCCTTGAGTCTATCACCCAGAGAAAAAGTTTCCTATGGGTTTACTTTCACTTGGTTTGGTTTTTAAAGTCATTTCCTTTCATAGTAATAGTATAGAATCCCATCAATAATCTGACCTTTAGTGTAGCATCTCAAAGTTTATGAACATCCTCATTGATGAAAAAATGGTGAATCCTTTAAGCAATTAAACTAAACGAAAAGTATATTGAACCATAATTTCTCCCTAAAAAACCCATAATATCCCCACATCCATCATAAGGTATTTCAACTCCACAAACATTGAAAATCACAAGTTACAAAAAGCACCAAAAAGTTATAGTCCTATTTGACAGTGGTAGTACATTTCATTCATAAGAGAGTTGCGAAAGAAATTCATTATTTTGTACAAATCTCAAATTATGATCACCAGTGAACAAAAATTTCAAATTTTGATCACCAATTAAGGTATGTTGAAATGTAAAGGAAAATGTCAAAAATTCAAACTCCAAATGGGAAACTATCAACTCAAAACCCATATGTTTTTCATCGACACGGGTGGTTGGGAGGCAGAATGGCTACACATATTAGGACCGGTTATAATGGATTTCAAATAACTCTATATGAATTTCACTAAATACGAACATGTACACACCCTCAAGGGTTGCATACAAGTTCCCCTAAATTAGTCAGCTCTTAGCATATGTAGAAGCTGTTAAAGAAAGGGCACTCTAGCATTATTTCCTAATTTAATGTCATGGAGGTCATCGATAATAGGACACAAGAAATCCACCTGGAAATTGTAGTTGATCCTTGACAAACACAATCAGGTATTTTAGACACTAAAAGGTTTATGTCCTTCTCGAGGAGAGCATAACCATGGAATTCCCCTATTTCCAGGTTGTCAACCACCATGTGCATCCTTATCAACACCATTTTTCATAAAATAATGAAATATAAAATATCATTCAAGAACTATTGGAAGTAAGGGTTATATGTCCCAATACAAGCCTTTATTCATCATCAATAGTCATGGTGTTAAACTAGGAAGGCATCAGGCACACGTTTCTTAATTGCAGGGCTCTTAATAAATTAATAATAAAGGACAAATTTCTAAGCCAAGATATTGATGATATCTTGGATAAACTTAATGGAGCAAAGGTTTTCACTAAGTTTGATATATTTTCAAGATACCAACAAATAATAATGAAAGACGTAGACATCCCAAAGACAATTTTCAGAACACATGAATGTCATTATGAGTTTCTAGTAATTCCTTTCGGTCTTTCAAATGCTTCATCTTCTTTCCAAATCCTCATGGACACAATTTTCAAACCCTTCCTATGCAAGTTTTTTCGAGTAATCTTCAATGATACCTTGATCTATAGTAAAACATGAGAATCACATAGATATAATGTTGATAAGTGCTTGAAATTTTGAGAGACAACCAATTATTTGTGAAGTGCTCCAAATGTTCTTTTGGGATCTTTGAGGCTTAATACTTAGGTTACATTATAAGTTTGGAATAAGTACTTGTTGATCTCTAGAAATTTGAGGCTATGAAATATTGGTCATGACCCAAAAAATTGAATATTGTGAGAGTATTATTAAGACTTACAAGCTACTACAATAAATTTTCCAAAAATAATAGGAAAGTTGCAACTCCCTTATCTTCACTCGAAAACAATTTCTTTTGTTTCGAGTGATAAATTCATGTGCTCTACTCCAATATTAGCAATAAATGACTTTAATAAGACATTTTCCTTGGAACGTGATGCCTTTAGAATAGGTCTAGGGGAAGTACTAATAGAAGAAGGATGGCCCTTGAAATTCACCAATAATCAACTGTGTTACTGCAATCTGGGGAAATCCACATATGAGAAGGAAAGGGTGGCTATATTTCATGCATTGGAGACCATATCTCATAGGGAGAAGATTTTAGATCAAGAATAACCATCATATTCTAAAGCATTTCCTTGAACAACAATTGTCTTCACCATAGCAACATAAATGTGTAACCGGCATGTTGGGATATGATTATGAGAGCATCTATAAGAAGGGTAAAGTGAATGTTGTGGCTGATTCTTTATCCAAATGATTTGAAGAGGATGCATCCCTCATTTCCTTATCATTACCAAGTCTAAGATGGCTTGAGAAAGTTCTCAGGGAATGGCTAACAAATAGTACTTTAAATTAGCCCATCCAAAAGCTTCAAGCAGATCCAAAACCTCCTAAACATTATACATAGTAATAAGATACATTATGGTATAAAATATTTTTTTTTTGGAAAAATATTTAACCCTAAAAAAAACAAGTTTTAGAGGGGCTATTCTTATCACTAGCAACACATCATTATGGATTTCGTAAAACTTGTGAAAGAATTAAGGGTTCATTCTTTTGGGAAGGCATGAAAATAAATATCTAGGATTTTGTAGCATCCTATGATGCTTTCCAAATAAAAAATGGAGATATAGTAAATTTACCAGGGGCATTGCAACCTTTACTAATCCCACCACATATTTGGACAAAAATTTCAATGGATTCTATCACAGGACTTCCAAAAGAGAGAAAAAAATAGTGATTGTGGTGGTGGTAGATAATGATCATTTATGTGTCCTAACTCATCCTTTCACTCATTCCTTAGATACCTAAAACCTTCAATGATAAGATATTCAAGCTACATGGTATTCCCACTTCCATTTTTTTTATATCAAGACCCCACATTCACCAACAATTTTTAGCATAAGTTATTTAAACGTTAAGGTAGATATTTAAATATGAGCACTACATATCATGCTCAAACATATGGTCAAATTGAATGGTCAATAAGTGATAAAAAAACACATTTGAGATGCTTTTCTTATGAAAAGCTACACCAGTGGCATAATGGCTTCCCTTGGCTGAATGGTGGTACAATACTACTTATCATGGAGCTCTTAAAGTAACACCATATGAAGCAATTTATGGCCAAAAGCACCTGTTTGTGGAATCCTATGTGCCTATTAACATCCAAGGTTTATTCAATAGATAGAACATTTCACAATATAGAAGCTATTATGTGTATCCTCACGGAGAATTTAATTAACCTAGATATGAATAATATTTTGTTTAAAGGAATCAAGTGTTCATTAATCTACAACCTTATAAATAAACATCTCACAAGGATAAATTTCCTCATAAGCTAGATCTTAAGTTTTATAAGCCCTATTAGATCATATAATGCATTGGTTATGTATCCTACAAACTGTCTCTTCCAACCCACTCTAATATTCATCCAATATTTTATGTTTCTTGTTTGAAGAAAGTTGTGGGATCAAATTGTAAAATGTAGAAAAACCTACTAGATCTTGATGAAGAAGGTTCTATTTGGATCCAAACAGAAGCAATATTGGATACCAGAGAGTGCTAGTTACACCACCACATTATTAGGGAAGTAATGATTCACTAGAAAGATATTGAACCAAACAATGCCACACGGAAACCAACAGGGATCCTCCAACAATTTTATCATTTTCATCCATGAGGACAATGTTTCTTTAGAAGGGGGAAGGCATGTTAGAATCCTAACCTAACCCCCTTACTTACATACATTATTAATGTATGTGTTCTATTAAATAGTTAGTTAATAGTAGCTCATTGTAAAAGAGGTCCTCTTTGTTAATAAAACCCAAGTTATTTAGTAGGCACGCATTAGAAGTGAACTAGTAGGTAGTTAATACTATCCACATATAGATATATATATTGAGTAAAACAATATGTAATGGTTTGTTAAAATTTGTGATTTTATTTAGAGAATTTCTCTTGGAGGTTACCCCCTTAAAGAGACAATTGAACACAATTCTCTATTTTCTATTATCAAAGAGATCTTTCTTAGGTTTATCTTTTTTCTTCTTAGATTTCTCGGGTTTCATTTCACACTTTATTTCATATGAATTACACTACCAGTACTCCCACATAAAATTGTACCTATCTTAAATACAATATGAAAATTACCTAAACAAAATAAAAGGCATAACAAAACATAGGATCATTAATTTTATAATATTACCAACTTGAACAATGGGAGTTGCAAAGTAGTAAGTCCTTGTCTTGAGTTAGTAGTTTGAGAAGTCCTATTCATGATCAAGGCATTGTAATAATATTTATAAAGACATTGTATTTGAACATGACATAAGGAACTAAAGTTGCATAGTTAGTAGCTATGTGCATCTCAATATGGACATATGGTTTCTATTCATGATATCATTAAACCATTGCATATTGTCAAATGTGAACTCTATTTTAAGTAAAATTTGTTATCACTCTATAAATTTATCCAGGTTGAGTAGAGAAATCCCAGAGGTAACCACAAACCTATTTGGGCTAGAAACTGGGATTTTCTAACCAGAGGGGAATCCCTCACTAGAAAAATTCTGAAGGTAAATAACACTTAAGTTCAAGGACTATAGATCTAAAAAGGTTCAATGATAGTTGTTGGTATATTTATGAAAAAGGAACAATGAGCATGAAACGAAAGCCATAGTTCAAATTTATAAACTAAAACATCATTTCTTACATAAGCCACTTTCAGAAGCAGAGGCAAGGAAGGTACATATTTCAAAGTTGACATCAGTTGTATTATAGTGAAGAAACTAGAAAAATACATAACAATATCTAATCAAATGAAACATAGCACAACATGTAACTCTGCAACATAATTTATTGATTAAATATTGAGAAGAAAAACAACAATGGAGCACCTAACTAAGGGTTAATTCCATCATAACATAAAGACAATCAATTAACTAAACCATCAAGAGAGATGAATTCTAGAGAAATGATTCAAAAATCAACTTTAAAAGAGAGACTGTAATAATATATTTAGATTAAAATTTGCACAAAAAGAAGCACGATAACTCAAAATTCATACCACATGAATCTCTAAACCCAGAGTGAAAAAAACCCTGCACTGATATTTTATTCAAGAATAGTAAGCACATACACACAAGGTATCTTTATATTCCAACCCTTCTTCCATATTCTCTTTACGCTTAAATAAATTTTCAACAAAGTAAAGAAATATGACCAGATGCATTGTATACATCATCCACTGAGTGGATCGAATCTAGCTAAGCTTAGAAACATTAAGATTTTGAACTAAAACTGAAATAAAATTAGTGATAAAACTGAAAAATTATCCTTAAAGACAAAAAATTGTATCCTATCTACTAACTGATGTCTTATCCATTCATTTTTATTCCTATCCTTAATCATCAAAAAAAAAAGTTTCATGCTTGATACAAAAGCAGAAAAAGAATGCAGTCTGAGTTGTACAACGAGTGAAGGATTACACAGCAGTTGCACAGTAGGCTCCAGCTTGACATGTAAAATTCTTCCATCGACTGACAAAAAGCTGACAAGGATGATGAATAAGTTGCTGAGTTGGAGGGGGACCCATCTAATTCCTCTTTCCACACATGCAAGCTCAAAATTGTTCAACACTTGCACAACAATTGCACAACGAAATTTAAATTTCTAAAATTTGGTTGTCCTTCCTACTCCAAAAAAAAAAAAATCCCATCAAATTATCATTTTTGTCTTATGACTCCAAAAATTCTTCTAACCTATCAAAATTTGAATTTACAAATCGAATTTCCGAAATTCCAGAATTCTGTCAGCAAAAATTGTGGAAAATGGATCTCCAAGCGACACTTCTAACTATCAAACTATAACATCTGTGTTAAAAATGAGATAGGTTTTTGTTATTTTTCCCATTACCTACAAAAACCTATTTCATTTTTGAAAAAATAACTTTCTGATATTAGAAAAATGTGTCCAAAAACAATGACTAAAATGGGAGGAAAATGCAGATTTTTATTTTTTGAAACTAGGCTTCCAAGAGTGTTGCATATATCCTAAACCATAAAGCCTATGGACAAACTGAAAGAGGTTTTTGTTCTTTGGTCCATTCTTGAGAAAAAACTCTTTAAATTTTCTAAAATTAATCTCCATGTGGTCCAAAATAGCTTTTGAAAATGATGACTAAAACAGTCACTTTGCGCAACAAATTCTTAGCAAAGTGTGTAAGACCTCCATGGTTGATATGGTTGCAGAAATCTCCTGGAAAAATAGATAAAATGGGTATGTTTGGAATGACAGTGTGATGGTGAAAAACCCCTAAAGTATTTTTTCCAATGTATGCATACCTTCAAGATAGTTGACTGCAACTTGCACAACAACTATTTCCCTCAGAACTTGGTGCAGTTGTTGCGTAGAAGTTTTCCCATAGTTGAAAAATACTTGTCTTCACACCCTATCAGCTTGTTCTTAGCCAATGTACTATGTATACTGTCACTATGATTCAAAACGAGCGCTAATTCAGAATGGAGAGTGATACAAGGGCGGCATGAAAGAAAGTTTGAAATGTGCCCTTTTTTTTGCTTTATCTTTCGTGTAGACTTAGGACAAAGGTATCATGGGTATAATGGTTGTTAGGAGCATGATATATTAATTATAGTGATGAGTTGTGAGGATATATTATTAATGATGATAGGATGTAAGTTTAGGCATATGGGTAATAATGGTTGGGAGGTGCATTTAGGATGGGAGGGTATGTATAAATTGTTTGATGTAAATTTTCATGTAGGGTGTGTAATATATGGAAGGGATTTGATGAAATAGGGTATATGAAAAAATTATAGGAATGGAGAAATGTATGGTAGGGACATGTGAATAGAACCATGAGTTATAAATGGTGGAATGGTTGAATGAATCATACTCCATAATAAACATAGCCTTTCAACTGAACCAACCTTACTTTTAATGGTTTTGACCAGTGAATACTGACACATAACCCTTTGAACCTTAGCTGAACTTTTATAAACAAATGACCTCATGACTCTCTCATTAACTGAGACTCTTTCAAACTTTGCATGAACCTTCTATGGAAAAATGGTAGTGATGTTGGACAATGACTTTTAGACTATGACAACAACATTTCATAGGCTAAATTGTATAAAATCCAAAATGAATGAATGGTACAAAGACATTTTATCTCTTAAACCTAGGAACCTAACACAAGTTTCAAATTCATTGCCATATCTGGAATCATCAACAATAGTTAGTGATACTCCTTGATTTAGTAAATGATTTAGCATACTTGATATTGGATCCGCTCCATGATAAACTAACCTTTGTATGCAAATGTATATTAATTTTTATTTACAAATATTTTGGAGATTGTTTACATTCACAAACACTAAATATTTTTATAATTATGAATTAATATATGTTGATAATAATATATTAGTTTATTAGTTTATATGAAGTTTAGTTTAAGGGAATTTCTCACTTGAACACACAAATTGTAAACTAAAAACTCATATTGTGGACCTTAATTCTATTTACAAATCTATTTAGACATAAATATTTATCTTATTTTGATCTAGTTGGTCACTCACAACAATCCAAAACCAAGAAATTGTCTTGTTTAGTTGTAACACTTCAAGGCATCAAATAATTGATTAGTTCCAACTAGAGCAATTAATTAGGCCATCTACACGTAGATAAAAAATAATTGTGCCACTCCAAATCAAAATTATTACTTTTCTTGACTTATGCCATGCTTATCGACATTAATCGTGAACAACTTATGTGACATATTATGACACACCTACCATCCAATGGCATGCACATAACTAGTCCATGCAATAACATAAGCCTATCAAACATCCTAAGTGTAAAACGACTATCAACTAGGAACATATATTAGTTTCCAACACTTTAGCCCAAAGCACCTATAAACTATCATGTTTTGCACAAGTTGGGATACACATAGAAAACAATTAAATAACATACTTGAACACACGTACTTCATTCTATTCAAAGAAAACATAATAAAGAAAGTCATTCCATGCACAAAAAATACAACAAAAGAGAACATCTTATAGGAAAGGACTTACAAGGAGATTAACTTCAATTATTCCAAGGTAAGCCACTAACACTAGTCAAATGGTTAACTAGTTACATTGATGATAAGTTGCATCTAATGTGTATATTTAATTCCTCAAGTTGTATGACTATGTTTGAATGGATGTTACTCTATATTAATTTTCATTTTGTTTTCATATTTCATATTTAGATAACTCTCGATTGAAATAATCACAATTCAAACACCTATAACTAGCCTACACTCTATACACTATGTGTTTCTATTCCATTATTGAAGTAGAGAAGAATTTTTTAGTGTCATTTGGCTCTTTAGTTTATGAGCTCACATGCTTCTCTAGTAAAACTTCATAAATTTTGTAAATTTTTTTAACTATTATAAGATTCTAGTATTAACAAACAATTGGCTAACCTGCTTGAATACATGTAGTATTGTTCTAAGTGAGCCTCCAAAGGATCATTTCCCAGAGAGGACAAAATTTGATTGAGATATATTTTTCTAGTGAATATCATTATTTTCAAAGTTTTCTTGATGAGCACCAAACAAAGAAAGCTTATTCTTTTATAGAGTAAAAAACAAAAAATTGCATTGCTAGAATATTGAACTAAAGAAAGAAACCACCTTCTCACTAGTTCAAAAAACTTGGCATCTTCTTCACCATTCCTTTCTTTCCTTGATATTGCTAGTCCTCACAATGGGCTTCTCTATCCCCACCACCTAGCTAGCTAAGATGCTTATCCATCCAAGTCAACTTGTGCCAACAAGTGGGTAGGTATGTAATAGTTAGTTAGACTACTATATAAGTAGTCTAAACCTATTCATCTTATTTCATTTTCTTTCTAAATAAAATGTTGAAAATTTGAAATTGTAAAATATTGAAAATGATGATGTCAAATATTAATTTGTCATTCACCCATAAACTATATATATAGATATATATATATATATATATATATAATCAACCATTATTGATCGATATTATTTACTACAATAAAAAATACTTTACAACATTATTATTAATCTAAAAGTATTAATATAAATAAATATATATAAATTAAATTAAATATAGTTTACTTCAAATTGTGATATCTAACCTAAATACACACCATAGTTTTGTAGGAATTTACAAGGTAAGTTCCTTAGATCAAGAACCAAAAGTCACCGCTCACAAACATATCACAAATCAGTACACCAGTATAATCACATGGTTAAAACCCTCAAAGAGGGAAACAGTCCATGGCCTGAGCCAACGCGGCCACTTCAGGAAATTTATTAATATAAAAAGAAAATTTACATATGTTTCTCTCATAAACAGTTATCGGAAAAATGACCCTCCATGCTCTTTAAATAGAGATCATGGACCAATCGGGTGTGAAGCCACGGATCAAGTGTCGTTAATACTGAGGTGAGAGATAACCGTTGGATCACTACAAATCGTGACCGTCGAATTATAAGTTACAAATGTACATGGTAAAGAAACACACTTTACCTAACTCTACACTAGACTAAGTCATTCTTAACTATTTCCTATGTGTCGTAATATCCTAACATCCCCCCTTAAGAACAACTTGGGATAGGATTGAAGGATTTACAAAGGTGACACAAAAGGAGCCTACTTCCTATGTGTTGAAATATCCTAACATCCCCCCTTAAGAAAAAATTGGGATAGGATTGAAGGATTTACAAAAGTGATGCAATAGGAGAAGGAAGGAGGCATTAGAGCCTATCCCCCCTTAATGTCAACTTTCCTGAACTCCAAGCATGGATTGAAGTTTGGTAAACTTCGCTTCTGTGAGAGCCTTTGTAAAGGTATCGACTACCTGATCATTGGTTGGACTGTACTCCACTTCAAGAACATTATCATGAATGAGCTTTCTGATGAAGTGTATGTGGAGTTCAATGTGTTTCATATGCTGATGCTAAACTGGATCTTGACATAGCTGAATGGCACTCTGATTATCACAGCAAAGTGTAGTTGGATGCTGCTGATGGAGACCAAATTCAGATAGGATCTAACGAAGCCACATGGCTTCCTTGATAGCTTCAACTGCACCACGATACTCTGCTTCTGCAGAAGAAAGAGATATGGCACTTTGTTTCTTACAAGACCAAGAAATAGGTCCTAAACCAAGAGTGAATACATATCTTGCAGTAGACTTTCGATCATCAGGGTCACCAGCCCAATCAGAATCAGTGAAACCAATCAAAAATGGAGATGCTCTTGCACTGTGATGAATCCCGAACTGAAATATACCCCGAATATATCGAAGTATTCTTTTAGCTTCTTTCCAGTGACTTTCATGAGGTTGTTGCATGGCAGAACGTGAGACGCGACGAAAGGAGAAGGTCGGGACGAGGTATGGGTTGAATGCAAGGTTTACCAGCAGAGTTGACGATATAAGGTAGCATCAACTTAGGAAATTTGGTACAAGTGATGACTTGACTCCCAGGTGAAAGGGAAAGAGGTGAAACACGGGTATTCCCATGTCAGTAGTTGTATAATCACAGGAGCATACTTGTGAGTAAGAGAGGGTAATACCTTTCTTGGATTGCAAGCTTGCAAAGACTTGAAGACCAAGGAAATAATGCAAGTGTCCTAAGTCTATCATTTCAAACTTCTTTTTGAGGCTAGACTTCACATGGTTTATATGGTTTGGATCACTACCAGTAAGGATAAGATCATCAACATAAATAACAAGGATGGTGAAGGACTTACCCACTTTCTTGGTGTAGACAGTGTTGTCACGATGACACCTAGAAAAGCCATTATCTAATAGAAATCTATCCATTTTGGCATACCAAGCTTGAGGAACTTGTTTGAGACCATAGAGAGATTTCCTAAGGTGACAAACAAGGCTAGAGTCATTTTGGATAAAGCCAGGGGGTTGTTCCATGTAGATTTCTTCATGAAAATCTCCATGTAAGAAGGCATATTTAACATCCATCTGATGAATTCCCATTTAAAAGAAGGAAGAGCCAAGAGAGAACAAGGCAGATAGAATTAATTTTTGAAACAGGGGAGAAGGTTTCAATATAGTCAATGCCTTCAACTTGCGAAAATCCTTTAGCAACAAGATGAGCTTTATGCCTATCCACTTTTCCATCGGGGCCAAACTTTGTTTTGTAGACCCATCTGCATCTGAAAAGTTTTCTTCCTTTTGGAAGAGGAACAAGATCCCAAGTATCATTTTCCAATAAGGAATGATATTCTTCATTCATAGCTTCATCACAGTACGGATGACGGAGGGCTTCTTACAAGGTTTGTGGGATCAAAAAAAAATTTGGATTTCGGAACGATAAGGAAGGGCTCTTCCGGGCGAGAACGTGTACGTAAATGGGTACGGCGGTCACCTACGAAGAGAACACAGAGTGCATCACAGGGCAGGCGGACCACATCTTAGGTTTTGGAGTATAAAGGGAGACAATTTCAAAGAAAGGAGGATTGTCATCCTAATTTGTCATCTGTCTGTGAACTAGAAGGAATGCTATTAAAAATAGAAGAGAGAGAGAGAGGTCGCACATATGCCGAATCAGGCTCGCAGGCCAAAGGTGGTACACTCGCTGAACTAGGTTCGCAGGCTAATATATTTTCATCAAATTTTGCATCTCTTCTAATGATTATATTTTTGGATTTTGGTTGAAGAAGTCTATATCCTTTGACATCTTCAAAATATCCAACAAAAATGCATTTTTCACTCTTAGGTTCTAAGGCTTTATGTTTCGCATTTGGAATATGGGCCCAAGCATCACTTCCAAAAACACGAAAGTGACTTACATCTAGTTTGATTGAGCCCCAAGCTTCTTCTGGAGTTATATTCTTTAAAACCTTAGTAGGAGTGTGATTGACTATGTAATTTTCACAGTTAATGGATTCTGCCCAAAAATTGAGGCCAAGTCCTTTAGATTGAAGCATACAATTAGCCATTTCTTTTAAGGTGCAATTCTTCCTTTCAGCTACACCATTTTGTTGTGGAATATATGGAACAATATGTTGCAATTGAATGCCATGCTCAGTGCAGAAGTTGGTAAATTTTTTGTTAAAATATTATCCTCCATTGTCTGATCTTAACTTAAGAATTTGATGTCCAGATTGTTTCTCAACAAAGGCCTTAAAGGCCAAGAACATGTTAAAAAATTCACTCTTGAGTTTTAAGAAGTATACCCAAGTGCATCTGGAAAAATCATCAATGAAAGTTAAGAAGCACCTGCAACCAGAGAAAGAAACAAGAGGAAGAGGACCACATAATTCACTATGCACAAGCTATAAAAGGGTTGAAGCATGCCAAGAGGCACGTTTGTCAAAACTGTCCCGATGATGTTTTCTGAGTACACATCCAGAGCAAACAACATCTCAGCAAGATACCATGGGAAGGCCCGTCACCATATTTTCCTTACATAGAGTTTGAAGAGAGTGATAGTTTAAGTGAATAAATCGCTCATGCCAAAGTTTTCTCACATCATCATTATGAGCAACATAAACGAAGGGAAGAGAGGATGACCCAAAGTTGTAAAACTTATACAACCTTGTGGAATCATCAACAATGCCAGTAGCTAAAATATGTTTAGGATCTTTGAGGTCCTTGATTACAACATCGTGAGGTGAGAATTCTACTATTTTCCCTTCACCTGAATGAGTTATCTGAAAAACAGATAGAAGGTTGCATGACAAGGTAGGAACATATAGTACATCATTAAACTGGCCATTATCTAGATGAATGGTTACAGATCCTACAACACTAAAAGATATATCATCACCAACATAAATATTTTGGTGTTACAATCATTTAAAGAAGAAAACATGGATTTATTTTTAGCCATGTGGTAAGAAGCTCCAGAATCAATGTGCCACTCATGAGAATGAGAAGAAGAAGATACATTTAATGCATAACCAGATCTTGATGCTTGACAACCACAATCAGAAAGTTCCATTCCTGAATATGAAGGTGAAGAGTGCTCCAAATTGATGTTGTGATTCTTCATTGCTGCTTCTAAGGCTTCCATCTTCTTAAAACATCTGGACTCTAAATGGCCATCACGATTGCAAAAGTTACAATGTCTATCTGTCTTCTTTCCTTTGTTTTTATATGCCTTATCAGTTTGGTGAGTTTCTTTTTCAGTTTGTGGATGAAATTTCTTAGGACCCTTGTTTGGTTTTGGACCATACTTTTTAGGATACTGCTTCTTGGGATTCTTTTGATATGATTGTTGTTGGGCTGCTAAGGCTTTCTTAGAAGCATTTACAAAAGTGATAAGACCAAGGTGTAAGAGTTTTTCTTGTTCTCTTATCAAATAATCGCAAAATATAGAGGCAGTTCTCGAAGAAATGATGGATTCTCTAGTGGAATGGAAGGCAGAAACAAATACAGAGTATGCAGGGCTAAGCTTAGTAAGAATGCAATAAATGAGGCTACCATCTTTCTTTTTGATCTTACAACCTTCTAAAATAATTTGGATGGTCTTGAATTTGGAAAAAAAATATTCAATGGAGGAGAAATTATTGGGGTCCAAAGTAAGAAATTCATTTTCAAGCTGGTGGGCCCTGATTTGATTTTGAATGCCAAAAATAGTTTTTATATTTTCTAGGGCTTCATCAAGGGTGTCAATGTCAAGGATATGAAATCGAAGATCTTGAGCAATGGAAATTCCTATCAACCCTCATGCTTGATCTTGTTTATTTTCACATTTAGCAACTTTATCATCATCGGAAGGTTTAGTTTCTTGTCCTATGGCTATTCTATAAAGCCCTTTACTTCTAAGTATATCTACCATGTGAGGTAGCCATTAAAAATAATTGGTGTTGTTAAGAATAATCAGGCATGCACTTTCCATTTAAAAAAAAAAAACTGAAGTTGGGAAAAGCTGAAACTAACTACTCGAATGGAAAGATCTCGAAAAAATTAGGCCATTTAAAAAAAAAAGAGCTCGAAAAACAGCTTTCAGATGAAGAAGTTATGCCTTTTTGAAAAAACGAGTTGAAGATGCGGAATAGTTACGAGAACAGGATGAAGTTCAGCTTTTAAAAAAAAATTCCGCCCCTTTGAACAAATTTTTTTACAAAAGAAGCTTGAGAAGGAGACTTGAACCCAAGACCTCTATTCTCATAGACTAACCCCTCACCAAGTGAGATAGTAAAAGGATCAGTTATTGTTTGAAAGGAGGAAGTGGGTTTTTTTTTTTTTTAATTCTTCGGTGTGTGTGCCTTTTCCTGCACAAAAAAACATAAAAAACCGAGCAAAAAAAAAATGAAATGCAAAGCCTTACGACAAAATGTTAGATTTTCAGTTAGCCTTACCGGAAACTATCCTTTTTTCCGCTATTTCTGATTTCCCAAGATCGCACAAAGACGCGGGGAAAGAGCATACGTAGCCAAAAAAAATCCCTTTTCTTGTTTCTGATTTGCCGAGATCACACGTAGTGCACAACAAAGAGCATACATAGAGAAGAGGGTATAGATCCGGAAAATAAATAAAACCTAAAAATAAAAAATAAAAAATGGGAACCGAAATAAGGAGAACTATTAACAAATATAACTGTAAAACAGATGCTTTATACCTCTAGATCTAAACTGTCATAACTTGGGCAGCCAGAAACCTTTTCGCATGAAACGAAAGGCATTCCTCACTATAAAAAATGCTCCGGACACAACCGAGCAGTTCTCCAAACCCAAAAATGTTCAGAAATAGTATATCTACAAAACGACATTCACATGCAGTCAAACCGGCTTCGGATTTTGATCAACAACGGACCCGACCCTCAAAATAGCTCTGATACCATGTAGGAATTTACAGGGTAAGTTCCTTAGATCAAGAACCAAAGGTAGACCCTCACAAATAGATCACAAATTAGTACACCAATATAATCACGTGGTTAAAACCCTCAAAGAGGGAAATAGTCCACGGCCTGAGCCAACACGGCCACTTCAGGCAATTTATTAATATAAAAAGAAAAGTTACATATGTTTCTCTCATAAACGGTTACGGGACAAATGACCCTCCATTCTCTTTAAATAGAGATCATGGACCAATCGGGTGTTAAGCCATGGATCAAGTGTCGTTAATATTGAGGTGAGAGATAACCATCGGATCACTACAAATCGTGACCGTCGGATTATAAGTTACAAATGTACATGGTAAATAAACACACTTTACCTAAATCTACACTAGACTAAGTTATTCTTAACTATTTCCTATGTGTCAGAATATCCTAACAAGTTTCCTACTTTCAGTCTTCATTTTGATGAAAAATTAATTCGCAGACATTAATTTACCTTGACATGAGTGAGGCCAATTATGATTTGTGATTGGATATTTTATAACTAGGCTAGAACATGTTGGGTTGTGTAAACCTCCAACCAAGCATAACTATTTCAAACCAACTTTTAATTGGAAGTTACCCCTTCGGGTCTGAGAGGCCTCTCTCAAGGAAAATAGTAAAATATTCTAAATAAAATTCAATTTTGCAAATGGCTAACTCTATTTCTACTTCATGTGATTTTGCAAGTGAAAGAGAGTGTGATGGCTGCCACCATTGGGCATGGAGACAGTTAGGAATTTTTTTTAATTACAACAACACTTCTTTATGGAAGATGAGGCAATTTTAGCTTTAAATTGACATGACATAAAAATTTACAGTAAAACACAACAAATGAAGGAAGTTGGAGCATATGACATGCATTCCAAGTAATCAATATGCTATGAAACCAATAACAACATATAAAACATGAAGATATAACATATAATCCAAAACAGAATCTCAAGTGAAAAACAAAGTTTGTTGCAAATGTATATTAACTAGAGAAAACATTTACATAAAGTGGCCTTCTCACATCCTCCATCAACCCCTTCAAAGTCAAAAAGCTACACCTTTATAGAGATATCTCCATTACAAAATCTACAACCTGGGCTAGATTCGATGCACAACTAAGAGACTTAATTCTAATTGGTTTACAAAAAATTGAGCCTTTATAGGGATATTTTACGTTTTAACATAATTTGAATACAAATAGGAGTCTATTATCATTTATGAGGTCAAAAAATTCTATTGGTGAACCTCATCGAATCAAAACACCTATTTAATATGCTGGATTGCTGTGCTTTTGCCACGTGGATGTTGACATCGTTGACTTGCTGACTTGTCTTCCTAAAAAATAGGGGTCCATTGGCTAATTATGTGGACACACATATGATTTTTAGCCCATCTAATGCCTTGTTTTCTGATTCCCAATCAAAAATAATCAAAACTTTATAATGAAGAAAAAAAAGAGTTGGATAGTTCCGTAGCAAAATTTGGTAGAAAATTTAAAAAATCACCTTTCTGATATCTATTTGACCTTTCTACAAGTTCTGAAGTATTCATTGATTTTTTTTTAGCTAAACACATGCCATTAGCACTCCCTTAGCCGAGGTTTTAACTTTCTTTTTCCTCCATGAAAAGCTACAACAATTTTGTAGCAAATATTCATCTTAACCATGGGGAGTTGCTACAAAACTGTCAATTTTCCGAGTTTTTGAGTTTTCATGGTATCCTATGCCTCCTTATCACTCCTAATAGTTGTAAAAACCTCTATAATACTAAAATTATTGGTTAAACATAGCATAGGAAAAAATTAAGGATTTTACCATATTCAAGGAGTGTCATCTACTTCAGCAATAATCTTTTGCAGGTTCCACTTTGATCATTTCAATTTGAGTCTCTAATGATTTGACTTGTCCCTGCAACTTTTTCCTGTATTCTTGTAACCAGTTTTTCCTTCTATACATGTGTTTCATCATTCTATGCAAATTCAGAGTCCTCTTCACCATTTTTCTATATTCTTCTCCAACTTTTTCATAGAAATATAGATGCTTTGATAAATATTCTTCTAACTCCTCAAATAGTAATTTAGATTCTATCACCTCCCGCCTAGCTTCCCTTAATTGTTCTTGTAAAACCTCTATTTCAATTTTTTCTTGTATAGGATTTTTGCCTTTCTTTTTCTTTGTTGGCTCTGATTTTTCTAAAGGAAGCTCAGGCATCTTTTCAACTTGTTTCATTGACCTTGTAACAGGTTTCCTAGGTTTGTAAACAAAACTTGGTTCCTCTTGTGTAAAATATAATTTCTTAGCTCTCTTTCTCTTCTTTTGAGTTTCAGTTTTTTTCACTTCTATAGCCTGCAAATCCAGACTTTCCTTAATCTCAATGGCCTCTAGGATATCATATAGCTTTCCAGGCTTTCCTTTGATCTATTTTCTAGTCATCCTCGTTTTAGTGCTGTGGAAGTCTTTACTACAGGTTCTTCTATAGGTTCTACTACAAGCTCTGCCTCTGGTTGCTTCTCTTCCCTAGGGGTTATTGACTGAGACTTTGGATTTTTCCTAGGGGTGGCAATATCTAACTCATATCCACTTAAAAATAGGAAGGTGAGCCAATATCTTTTCAACCTATTTAAATCTTCTACAACCAGCAATTTAATAATACCATGATGGAAAATAGAGGTATTACTAGCATCAGGCTTGGCTTGGGCCTTGTCAGCCATATTTCTTAAACTTCTATACAAATAAAAAGGAATGTCTAAAGGTTTTCTACCTATGAAATGCAGTAGAAATTTGAAATGGTACTAGTAGAACATGTTTAACTTTCCTTCACATGTGAAGTACTTCTGGATGGCCATTAGGAGTTTAGAAAAAATCTCTTTGAGGCAAGTTCTAGAAATGCTAACATTCATATCAATCCCTTTGTGCTATCCCTTGAGAAACTCATCACAATTCAGCAGTTGGAACTTTTGCACTTTAAATGACATTTCTCCATACCTAGGTATTTTTGTAGCATGAGAAATGGTGTCAGGGGACACTGAAAAGTTCAACATGCCCACCTTAGATTATGTCCCTATGAAATTAATGGAAAAATCTTTGGCAATCTACCCATGGTAACTTTGCAGCTTCTGATAAAAACAAAGGCATCCCACGCTGGAAAATGCTCAAATGAAGGTAATATCCTCATCCGATAGATTCATATTAACAAGTTCATAATGCAAAACTGAGTCTCCTTTATATTTTTTTTCCGTGCCATGGTAGCAACACGTTGAGAGCAGCTTCTTGCCACCTAAAAATTATCCTAAAGACAGCTAAACCTGTTATTGTGTAATGTTCCCAAATTGGGATTGCACAACAAGCTTGAAAAAATAATGCACTCCTTGGGAGATTGATGTACATAAATGAGTTTGCAGCCCTGGGATCCCTTGGATCAGTAGATCTGGGGTCTAGATCTAGAAGGGGAGAAAAAACAAATCAAAATAGGTGTGGTAAACAGGTCTCCCACAACCTAGTCTAGCTGGAAAACACCCTACAAGAGGGGTTGTAGCTATGCACAACAAGAAGCTTCAGGAATAATGCAGTCTTTGAAAATTTGTGCAGGAGGCCATCATATATAATCAATAAATGAATGTACAACAACAAATCAGAAGTAAAGTGAAGCTCTTTCAATATACAGTAAGTTACATGAGACAAGAGAGCAAGATAGCTTTAGAAAAGGGAGCTACAAAATATGTATATCAAAAATGTTATTTTCAGGAGCTATAGTAGCTGCATATTACAACTTAGATCTAGGAAATATCTATGGAAAAAACATCAGATCTATATTAGATCTATAAACTACATAGATTTCTCTACAAGATCCCCTTGGGGTTTTGACCAAATCATGCATAAATAAGAGTAGATCTGAGATACAATTTGCAGATTTGGAAAATACTGCAGTAATTTCTGAATATTATATTACATAACAAGTATCAAATCTACATAGAACATGGATTAGCTAGCTAATCCATGGATCACCAAAGTGAAAGGCAAAGGCCAACACCAGAGATCTCTAATGAAAACTAGCATCAAAACACCTCAGTGAACCTCATACAAAAATAACACAGTCCACCTATGGAAAAAAAATTGTAGCTCAAAATGATATAGATAACCACTGCCAAGTTGTAGATCTGAACTACAAACCAGAGAGGCACTCTTCTAGGAGGTTAAAAGACACACTCCATGGGAAGAGGCTCCCAAAATACACTAGATCTCTGCAGATATAGACTCCCACTTGCTGTAGCTTGCAAGAGCAGCAAAACCCTCAATGGATCAGCACTACAATTGAAATTAGAGCTTGGCCTCAAGCCTAATAGTGGATCAATTTAGCAAACATTCCTCTAAGAATCCTCAAAGGAAGAGGTGAAACCCCTGCATAGGAATTCCAAGAACAATTCTCCACTAAACAGTAGAGAATAGTATTTGTCTAAGCAGACAAAATACTCAAGAATATGATCAATCAACAACCTCCTCTTGTTTCTTCCCTTTCCTTTTATAATATGAGAGCCTTTGCAAACCCTAAACCACCTTGATGAGTTAGCTCTTTTCTCATGAGGGGCATCCTTCTAAAATTGTGTTTTCCCTTTAGTAGATGCATTGAACCTAGACAAAACTATGGATTTGGTCAAGGTTGACCCAGTCTCACAACTCAAACCCCTTTCATACCTACAAGTGATTATTTACATGGCCCTAATTTAACTATGTTTACATGGGCATTGATTTATTTAGTCTACTTAGGAGTTTTACATGTCCTCTTTTATTCATTTATGCATGAAACATAAAATAAAACCAAAAATGAATGTTCCTCTTAGCTTAGGCTAAGTAGGAACATTACATATTGACACAAATAAACCTTCCCTATGACAAAAAAATAAATTCAAATGACAACAAGATCGAGCTAAAGTGAAAGGAGAACGAGGTAAGAATGAAGCTATACGGTGAGAGTGTTTTGGGGATAATGGATAAAGGTAAAAAACATGTATTCATGACCCACCGTGACTCTAACCACAACCCTTTCAAAAAATTGTACCATTACCATACCGTTACCACAACAACATACTTTCATAATGGGACAAGTGTTCGAAGAGACAAATTCACTACGGAAGTGTTAGGAACTTCTGTAGCAAACCCTTGATTTCCCTAATTGGAGTTGCTACGGATTTCTGCAAAATTGTCTAAATGCCAATCATGGCCAAATAAGCCCAATACCCATGGAAGTTTGGATTTTCACCTTTATGGTTAACCCCACTTAAACTCAACCTGACCCTACAAATTGACTATATCGCCAAAATGACTTTTTTGTACATGAACTTTATTTTGAGAAAATTCAAAACCCTAACTAATTTAACCAGTTGACTCAAAGACTAATTCTAAGAGTTATCTTGGAAAAAAATGGCTCCAATGGGTATGTTGTGCCCTTGTGGTGCAATAAACAACCAACAGACTAGTTGCCTTAATGAAAAATAAAATTGAAACTTGACGATATCATCTCCAAGTCCTTATGGCCTTCAATTCGAGCTCAAACATGTTGAAGAAATCATCCACACCTACAAATGGGAAATGAAAAATGGAATATATACAATGGTGTTTCTTCGAGCTAACTGGATTAAGAGGAATAATGCTTGAGACACCTACCATTAACAAGTCCTCCTTTACATTGTTTCCCATCCATCTCTTGCAGTATGAATGTATTATTTCCATGGTAGGCTAAGATATCATATGGCTCTTTCCAGAAGTTTTCAAACTTGCCATGTTTCCCTTTGTCTTGTATCTTAGCCTCCCACTTCAAAACCACATCCAGAATATTAAAATTTTATTGTTTTATTTTTTTCAAATTTCCTTTAAACTCTTTTTTTAGATTGTTGATAATTTTTGTATACTTCTTCTCCTGCAAGGCAATTAAATGATTGATCCTCCTTTGAATTGCATTAAATTTCATCACTGTAACTCCAAGATAGATAGGAAACATAGATTCAGTCCCATAAACCAACTCATAAGGAGAAGTCCCTATGGATCTTTTAGTGAAAATTCTGTCAACCCATAAAGAAAATTTAAGTTTAAAGTGCCACGAACTCTTGTTTTCCTGCAAAATTCTCTTGAAAATTCTGACTATGCTCTTGTTTGATGACTTAACCAAGCCATTACATTGAGGGTAATAGGTTATAGAGTGACCAAGGGTGATATTATACTGGTTACAAAAACTTACCAGCTTCTTTGATTTGAAGGCTTGAGCATTGTCAGTGATGATTTTCATTCGAAAACCAAAACTACATAAGATGTTATTTTCCAGAAATTGTATGATTACTGAATATGTGGCTTGTCTTGTAGGAACTGCTTCAATCCACTTTGTGAAATAATTAGTGGAAGTTAGGATCCACCGATGTTGGCCTGAATATGCAGGATGTATCTCTCCAATAAAATCCAACCCCCACCACTGGAAAGGAGCTTCTACAAAAATGGGTTTCAAAGATAATGGGAGCAACTTTCTTTTTCCAGCAAAGATATGACATTCATGAAAAGTGTTACATAGTAATTTGTCACCGTGCTCATTTTCCCATCCCTGATCCTGAAATTCCCCATGACAGATCATGTGCAATGTTTCCACCATGAAGAAATATGTTAATACATCCCCTGAAGATTCGAGGAAAACTGCCTTGGGAGATTACTAAAGAAACTTGGTCAAATTCCTAGTTTCCTGGGCCAACGCCCTTCCTAGTGTCATGACTGCACTGATGTGATTTCATTTTCATAGTTTTGGCTTAGCACTGCCGACGCCTTTATTTCCAGGAAAAACACCCTGATTCATTTATGGTAGTGTTTTCCTCAAATGGAGGAGAAGCTTCGACCTCTAGAAGCTCCATGGCGGTGAGTTGGTTGTTAAACGGTGGTGATAGGGTCAAGCTCTCTGATTTTGGAAATTTGATCTCATCCATGGGGGTTTATCCCTTATAAAGTGAGCCTTCCTCCTCCTTTCATGGGCTCCCAGCCTCTTCTCCCTTCCTATAAATTCATATCCCTCATCCCACAATTTTAGAGCTTGGTTGGTCATTCTCAGACTCGTCTGAACTCTTGTTCCCTTGCATCCTAGCATTGTTATAACACCTAAGTGTTTGGTAGAAGGAATGTTTTAGAGCTTCGATGAAGGACTCAAATTTTCACCAAAGGAGGCCTCCAACATCAAAGTCTGGGTTGTAAGCTCTCCTTTATGTTTATCAATAATAGCATATGATGTTTACTTTCTATATTTTTCTACATGTTTATGCAAATATTCTGGTACTCCTTGATTTTCTAGATAGCTAATGTTTATGATTATTATGTATTGTATTATGTTTTTTGTTGTCTCTTGATCATCCACAGGTATTCGTGTGCCATCAGTAGCAGGGATTGGGCCTAAAATGATCGTGGATCAAGTTCATCATCAACAGACTCAACTGTAACATTGGGAAAAAGGTACTTTTGTATCTTTTCTTGTCGCATTGTAAATTTTAGTTAAGAGATATTTTCATTAGAAATAATATCGTGTTGCTAGACCCACTCTAGGGCTAGAGAGATCGCCTCTATCCACAAAGGGGATTTATCTTGACAACAACAAGAAAAAATCTTCTTATACACATATTTGAACATTGAAGGCCAGTAAAAGCCTCCTCTTAGTATTTTATTCACTGTTTCTTTCCAGTAATGATGACCTCCACAATCACCCTTATGAAATTCTGCAGTGACCTTCTCAGCTTCATCCTCTAATAGACAATTAAGAAGTATTCCACCCGTGTCTTTCCAATACAAAAATTTGTTCAAGATACAATACCTCACTGATTTCAACTTGAAAAATATGGATTTTAATTTTGTTAATTCAGGAGGAGCTCTATGATGTTGCAAAACAAAATGACATATGTATACCATTATGACATGGTGAAATTTTCTTCAATAGGGATCAACTCTTCATCTGCAATCACATCTGAATTTTATGCTATAAATTAATGTCTAGACAGACAAAAGTTGATTGAGTCATAAGCTTCTCGAGTTCTTGTCCTTTAACCAATTTTGTAGGTTTGATCTCAAAATCATATTTTAGAAAAGTGGCAACCCACTTACTCCTCTTACCATCTGGATCAACTTGGATTAATATAAATTTTACTACAACATTAGGTACAAAAGAAAAAATATGTGAATGGATGACATATACCCTAAAATATCTAAGTACCTTCACCAAAGCATAAGCTTGCTTCTCTATAATGTTATATTTCAATTCAGAATTCCCAAGTGTCCTACTGAAGAATGGGATAGGTTGTTCATTACCTTGTTGTTTTCTCCACAATAATACTCCTGTAATAGTATGTTCTGAAGCAAAGGTAAAAACCATAAATTCCTTTGAAAAATTAGGGTTTATGAGTACTAGAGCTTGAGTAAGAGCCTTCTTGATTTATTAAAAATAATGTTTAGCCTCTTCTATCCACTTAATATCATAGTCTTTTCTTAAGCATCTTTGTAATATGCTTCACAATTTCTGCAAAGTTAGGAATGAATCTTCTTACAAAATTCACCTTGCCTAAAAAAGATTAGATTTATTTTCTGTTTCTAGGTAGATCTATCTTTTGAATAACATAAAATCTACTTAGATCTACTTTAATTCCCTCCTTTGATATTATATTTCCTAATTAATTTCCCTTTGTCAAAGAAAAAATACTTTTGGTAGGGTTAAGAGAAATACCAAATTTTCTGCATAATTGCAAAATCTTTTCCAAGTGCTTGAGGTGTTCTTCTTATTTCTTTGAGAACACAGTGATGTCATCCAAATATACAACCACATATTTATCCTTTTCTTCTTCAACAGCAATGTCCATTTCCCTCTGAAATTTTTCCCCTGCATTCATGAGTGCAAAGGGAATCTTTTCATCATAAATGTTCCCCAAGGTGTGGTAAAAGTTGTCTTCTCTTTGTCATCTAGATGCACTAATATCTTATTATAGCCTGAGAAACCATCTAAGATTGACATCTTTTGTGATAATACTATGTTCTGCAGTATGTGATCCATCTTGGGAAGAGGATGGTTCTTTTAATGAGGTTTCATTCAAATTTCTGAAATCAATGCATATCCTAATCTCCCCATTTTTATTCCTTACAGGTATCAAATTGGCCAACCACCTGTAAAACCTCAATGGTACAATGATATTTTCTTTAAATAAATTTTTTATGTCCTTTTCGATTAATGGAAAAAGTAATGGATTGATTCTTATCAACTTTTATTTGAAAGGATTTTCATTTTCCTTTATTGGTATTATATGTTGAATGATACTAGGATCATATTTTTTCAAATCTACATAACTTCGTGCAAAGACATAAATGCATCTCTTCATCGAATCAAAATATCTATGTTTTACCTTAGAAGAAAGGAGTTTGGACAGATTGACACACCTAGGATTTTCTGCAGTACCAAGGTTACAAGTTTCAACCTCTTCATCATCAGATTTCATCTTAGGATTCTTGGCTACATAATTTTCATCAAAAAAAAAATTCAAGTGGAATCAACCCCTTAGGAATACAGTTTTTTTTCAACTGGATGATTTCTGTACTAGCTTTGGTTTCAGCAAACATATTTTTTTGGTCAACGTGAATGGTTTCAAACTCTTATTTCAATTCCAGAAATTTCTGACTCGTTAGTCATTTTCAAAAACCTGCCAGCTTTTTATGTTATCAAGAATGGTCAGCCTATGTATGATTTCAATTTCATATTTATTGCTGGAATGAAAAGGAATCGTATATAGGTTGGTTGGAACAAACAAGGAATCTGCAATATCATTCTGTTCTCTAGGCTTGATTATGAAATTGTGCTATTCAAAATTTTCCATCAATTCAAGAATCAAATTTATTTATGCTCTCATTCTATGATCAGGAGTTCATAAATTTTGCTCAAAATTAGAAGTTACGGGATTGGGTTGAAACTAGGATAGCTGTGTAGATCTCGTCTTCTTAATTTTGGTACCACGAATAGTTTGAAAAACCGATGTGGTATGAGGGAGATTACGCATTCTGATCAAAATGCCAAACAACTAAATTTTGCGACTATTTGACCAAGGTTAATTGGGATGCATAGTCAGCAGGGTGGAGGTCCAGTCAACAAAAATGGAATATTCTTGGAATATTCCTTTTCACCGGGCCAATCATGGTGTGACAAGTGTCAATTCATTATTCGTTGGTTGTACATTTATATTTTGAAGGCCAATCATAAGGTGACACGTGGCCAGTCCTAAGGCTGCCACGTGTCCCTAAAACTGCATGGTAAAATTATTGGGAGTCTGCAGGAATCGACCCCGTGACCTCTGGCAGAACACACGCACATCCTAACCACCTAAGCCACATGATGAGTCTTAACCTATATGGGAGTCAGGTTTATGTTAAAGTTGAATGCATTGGAGTATGGGGGTTGAGGACCGCTGGTGGTCCCAACCTGCCAGTGGTCTCCGCGTGGTGGTCACATGACATTACTACGAAACTCCACCATAAAGCTCCAACCGACGGTATGTTAACAACCTTCCAGCCTATCTGCAATGGTTGTCACATGAAACTATTAACCTGTAACATTCTCCACGCATTTTAATGGTAATTCAACATTTAAACCAGAGTTCAACACAATTAACACCGTAATTTATGCTAGGTTTCGCCCAAAAGTCACCATAACTGCCAAGTTTTGGGTCGGCATGTGGCCACCCCAACCACCGATATTAAATGCCATGGTTTATTCAGCGATGGTTTTGGAAAAACACACCTTTTTTAGCAGAAGGTGCTAAATTAACTCCAATTAAGTGGAGTCCTCCACTTTTAGTGGAGTTTTACTAGGTGTAACTGGGTAAAAGAATAGGAGACTCAATTTTCGCCCATTCAAAATGAATGAAGAGTCATTGGTGCAAAGAAAAAAACCATTAGAGAACTGTAACTACATGTATTTGAAAAATTTTGAGCATAATGAAAGACGGGCATGCCATTGGGAGCTAGACCAACAAATGTAGCCTAGGAGGGGTGATTCGCTTCATCATGTCTGCTATGTAAATTATATGTGGTGACTTACTTATCTATTTTACATTGTTGTTCAGTATTATTTATGCTTGTTTTATGCTTATAATTCACTAAAAATCATCTACATTTCATGGACAAAAACCTAAATCCTTAAGCAAACTAATGAGACAAGTCTGCACATGTTTATAAACTGAAAAGACACTTAGCACAGCAAAAATAATACAGTCATTTCGGATCATTCTAACATCCTTGGTTTGATAGGTGCCATTTACTTGTTTTATGACTAACTCAGAATCACCAAAAACTGAAATTTTATAGCACCTAAGTTTTTCAAGACTTCTAAACCCAAAACCGGAGCTTCATATTCTACCATGTTATTTGTGCAAACAAAATTGATTTTGTAAGAGAAAAAATTACTTTCATATCTTGGGATAAATATCCAAATTCCTACACTAGCTCCATCTCTTCATGGAGCACCATCAAAGCTCATGTGCCACCCACCTTCTCTAAAAAATTCTTCAATTTTCTAATTTCTTGTTTGCTGATTTTCTGTTTCAACGTGATTTCATTGAAAAGTATGGATGATCCAAACTCAATTTCCACTGCATAAACTGAGAAATTTTGAGGTTTTCCTTTGCTACTGACCATATATGCCATCCTAGACTCTCTATACAATCTCCTATGCTCACCAAAAAGAGGGATAGTGGCATAGGACATGTCCATTTGCATGGTTCCTGTTGGGGAAAAATAATTGCCTGTCATTTAATTGTCATCCTGGGGGTTTTGTAAACTTGTGAAGCATGCATGCATTGTATATGCTAGAAATTAAATTTCAGTTTAGATCAATCTAACTACAAAATAACGAAAACCAATCTATCTAAACTATGAAATCAAAAAATGAAATTCAACTAACTTGTTATCACTCAGAAAAAGTGAAACATCATTTGACATAGTCTTAGAAGTTCATTTATCAAAGGTATGGTCATAGAGTTCATTTGTCACAAGTTGGTAAAGGAAAATTTTAAATTTTTCCTTATTAAATTATCCTAAGGTCCAAACCCACCCCCATTCCAGTCACATCATGTCTCATCAGTCATCATTTGTTGACGTATTCCATTTCCCAAGATTTTGAATTTGAAAATGTCACTTTAGCCAATATTTCTTGTTTTAGTAGCGAATTACACAATAAAAAGGTAGTTTTCGCTACGAAACTGCTAATACTTTCCTAGCGAAACTGCCCAGAAATGAACAACGCTATGAAAAGGGGTGTTTTTTTTTGTCTATCTTTACAAATTTAGTGCTAGGTGTCAGTCAATGATTATAAGTTTTTGGGTGGATGTCATTCGATTCAGTTAGGGTTAAATCAAGGTACAATGCTCATGTTTGAAGTCATTATTACTATTTTTAGCATGTATGAGTCATGATTAAGCTATGGGTTGTCATCGAAACTTTAAAACATTACCCAATTGAGTCATTTGTCATTCTTTACTCCATATTTGCATGATATTGAGTTCTAGAGAGCTGTTTCACCAAGCCTAGCTAGTTGCTGGCATTTTCGAAAGTTGCAGGTGTCACTGATCAAGCGAGGCAGAGAAGGTATAAAAGCACCATGGTTGCAAAGAGGAATACCAACAAAGGAGGCCATTGCCTTAGATATGAGCCATCAGACATGAATTTGGTTAATGAATACCCAACTGCCTTAGAAGTTTTCTGAAGAACAGGGTGTTTGCAGTTTTGCTAAATATTGCAAGGGTGCCATGTGCAGGTTTCTAAGGAGTTTTCCATTAGTTTCAATGGGACAACTTCAAAGGTGGGAATGTTGAACCTCACTGTAACACCAGAGACTATTGCAGCAGAAACAGGAATTCCTAGAGGAGGAGAACAATGGTTCAAAGGTTTCAAGTTCACCATGCAAGAATGCAAGGAATTTATCAAGCCAGAGCATAGTGAGATTGATCTCACAAATGCCATCCCAAGGAGCTACATGAAAAACAACTTCTCAAAGTTGTTGCTAATAATTAAGAAGTACTTCACATGTGAATGGAGGTATCGTATGGTTTATTCTTACCACCTTAGGCTTCTTCTACATTTTGTTTGTAAGAGGTCTCTTGATTTACCTTTTTACTTATACAGAAGTTTAACAAATTTCAGACAAAGTTCAAGCTAAATATAAAGGAAATGAAACCTCACTGTTTCATCATGGTTTAATCAAGTTGCTAGTTTTAGAGGAGTTAAAGAGATTAGGCAGAGACTGGTCATCTTTTCTATTTGTTAGTGGTTTTGAAGTAGATGCCATCACTCCTAAAAGAACTCCTAAACCTAGAGATATCTCATCACCTTCAGTGGCAGAAAAAATTGAGCCAGTGATCATGGAGACAGAGCCATTGCAAAAAGCTGACACACCCAAAGTTACACCTGGAAAAAAAAAGCCAACAATGAGAAAACATGGCAGCAAGAGGGTTAGAAGAAGCCAAACAGTGGCTAAGGGTAACTTAGAAGACATTCTGCATGCTATTGATATTGAAGAAACTCCCATAGTCCAAGCTAAAGATGTAGATGAGGGAGGAAAGAAGCTCAAGAAAGCCAAAACAACTAAGAAGTTAGAGTTTGAAGGTGAGGATGTAGGATTTATGTTTCAAGCTAGGAAACCAATGACAAGACATGCTAGAAAGCTCTTGGAAAGCAGTAAAGAAGCTCAGAAGGTCACTAAAACTGTACAACCACCACCAAGCATCATTGACCTTTCATCACCTGCAAAAGAATAATTAGGCATTAAAAAAAGGAAAGGAAAAGAGAAAATCATTGAAAAAATAGAGATTGAGGTCCTTAAGGAGTAGTTGAAGCTGGAAAATGATGAAATATCATATTTGAAGAAAGAGGCAAGGAAGCACAAGATTCAGAAGGTACAGTTTGAGAAAATGAAAGAAATTTGGGAAGAACGGGTTAATAGTGTGTCAAAGACCTTAGATAACACACAACAATTGATAAAATTGACTCAACCATTGAGAGGAGAGGTGAAGCATATCAGAAAAATGAACCTACACTTTAAATCTAAGAATAGGACACTAAAGGACCAAGTCAAAGACCTTCAAGAGAAATTAGAATTGATTCATGAAGAGTTGGAGAAGAAGGCCTTAAAGATGACCGTTGAGGAGCCCATAGCTCAACTGATCATTAATGAAGAGGAAACACCATAAGGGTCCTAAGTTAAGTTTGAATGAGTTTTTGAAGGTTCATGGCATGCTGAAGACCAATTTTTTACAGCTGGAGGTCACCTTTTTGAGTTAGTCTTGAAATCTGGAAATTTTGTAGTTTTTCACAATTTCGTAGCATTTCTTAGGCTTGAAGCCAAGAAAATGCTACGAAAAATTCTGTAGCTATATTTTTTCCTCTAAAATCATTTTTTGCAGCTTTCAAGGAGGACGAATGGTGGTGGTGATGTGTCATGTCTTGGTGGACACCATGGAACAACAAAGGAGTAAAAATTTTGGGTGCAAAAGATATTTTTTGGACGCTACGAAATTGTCTTGTTTTCATAGCGAGTTGTTTTTGAAGGTTTTGGAGTAGTTCAAAGGAAGTGTTGGGCAGTTGGACTCTTCCAACAGGTCAAGGGACCTTACCATCAAACATTTACGACTTGAAGAAAGTGTTGTGGAGATAGGTCATGAGCTAAAGCTCTCGTTGAAGATAATGTCTTGTATTCCTAAAAAATAGGGTTTTGTTCCACATGTCTAGGAATATTTTTAATATGAAAAGTGGTGATGAACTATTTCATAGCCTATTCGAGCATGTGAGGCTTATTTGTAATTGACATGTAACTGTTTCAAAGATAAGGTAGACTGATGTAATAAATAGGAGTTTGAGTCCTATTAGGAAAATTCATCTTTAGGGTATAGCTATCATTTTCTTGTTAAAAGACATGTTTTTATGTTATATGATGTGTCATATGAAGAATTTGATGAATCTAGCCAAGAGGCAGATCATCCCTGCTGTAAGAATGTCTATTTAAAGGCAAATCATTGAAGTAGATAAGGGTTGGAGACTTTTTGCACCAAACTGTTTCTTTATGTATTTTGACTCATATCAGTAATACAAAGTGATTTTGTCTTGACAGACTTGAGATTCTCATGGGGTTTTTAATTTTTTATTGATCTACATCTTAAGTTTTACTACCTGCAATAGATTTAATTATTATTACTCAGAATTCATAACTTTATGCTCTGACTTCCTTTAGTAATGAGATTACTGTTTTTTCCTATGTTTTATGAGTGAATTTCCTTTGTTAAAGACCCCTATCTACCTCAGCTTCCATGTCAAGAAACCTTTCCATTGAATATATTGATTTGTTGACTCCATAAGCCTAATGGTAGTAAGCCTGCATTTCTTTTCAACCTACATACGTAAAAAACAAGTTATTTTCAAATAGAGTTAGCCATCTAGTTCTATCATAATCAGATATTATAAACCCCTTTGAGAGAGCCCTCTCAGACTGAAGAGGCTAAGCTTTAGTTAGAAGTGGTTTGAAAGAGTTACTCCAAGTTTCCCATTGAAGTAGCCCAATAGGAATCAATTTGGTGATAACATAACCTATGAAATCAAGTAACGAAAAGAAAGAAAACAAATTCAACTAAGTCAACTGGAAATTTAATCGAAGAAAGAAATTAAAAAACAAGGAAAACTCAATTATTTCATAGGTTAAATACTCGAGCATCCAATTTGGAAGTATGACAGAGTCACCTTCTTGGCATGATCTTTAGGAGCATTCAATTATGCATTTAACTAAGGATCTAATCTAGGAAAGTAGTATAAAGGCATGTAAAGGAAAACTCAAAATTGCATAGGTTAAATAATCGAGCATCTAATTTGGAAGTATGACAGAGTCACCTTCATGGCATGATCTTTAGGAGCATTAAATTATGCATTTAATTGAGGATCTAATCTAGGAAAGCAGTATAAAGGCATGTAAAGGAAAACTCAATTATTGCATAGGTTAAATACTCAAGCATCATGTTATCACTCAGAAAAAGTGAAACATCATTTGACATAGTCTTAGAAGTTCATTTGTCAAAGGTATGGTCATAGAGTTCATTTGTCACAAGTTGGTAAAGGAAAATTTTAAATTTGTCCTTATTAACTTATCCTAATGTCCAAACCCACCCCCATTTAAGTCACATCATGTCTCATCAGTCATCATTTTCTAACATATTCCATTTCCCAAGCTTTTGAATTTGAAAATGTCACTTTAGCTAAGATTTCTTGTTTTATTAGCGAAATTACATAGTAAAAAGGCAGTTTTCGCTATGAAACTGCTAATACTTTCGTAGCAAAACTGCCCAAAAATGAACTAAATATGCTATGAAAAGGGGTTTTTATGTCTATCTTTTCAAATTCGATGTTAGGTGTCAGTCAATGAGTAGAATTTTTAGGGTGGATGTCATTAGAGTTAGTTAGGGTTAAATCAAGGTACAATGGTCATGGTTGAGTTCATTATTATTGTTTTTAGCATGTATGAGTCATGATTAAACTATGGGTTGTCATCGAAACTTTAAAACATTACCCAATTGAGTCATTTGTCATTCTCTGCTCCATCTTTTCATGTTATTGAATTCTGGAGAGTTTTTTCACCAAGCCTAGCTGGTTGCTGGCATTTTTGAAAGTTGTAGGTGTCACTGATCAAGCGAGGCAGAGAAGGTATCAAAGCACCATGGCTGCAAAGAGAAAGAACAACAAAGGAGGCCATTGCCTTAGATATGAGCCTTCAGACATGAATTTTATTAATGAATACCCAACTGCCTTAGAAGTTTTCAGAATAACAGGGTGTTTGCAGTTTTTCCAAAGATTGCAAGGGTGCCATGTGCAGGTTTCTAAGTATTTTTCCATCAGTTTCAATTGTACAGCTTTAAAGGTGGGAATGTTGAACCTCATTGTAACACCAGAGACTATTGCAACAGCAACAAGAATTCCTAGAGGAGGATAACAATGGTTCAAAGGTTTCAAGTTCACCATGCAGGAATGTAAGGAATTTATGAAGCCAGAGCATAGTGAGATTGATCTCACAAATTTTATCCCAAGGAGCTACATGAAAAACAACTTCTCAAAGTTGTTGCTAATCATTCAGAAGTACTCACATGTGAATGGAGGTATCATATAGTTTATTCTTACCACCTCAAGCTTCTGCTACATTTTGTTGGTAAGAGCTCTCTTGATTTACCTTTTTACCTATACATAAGTTCAGCTAAAATGTCAGACAAAGTTCAAGCTAAACTGAAGGAAATGAAACCTGACTCTTTCATCATGGTTTAATCAAGTTGCTGGTTTTAGAGGAGTTAAAGAGATTAGGCAGAGATTGGTCACTTTTCTATTTGTTACTGATTTTGAAGTAGATGCCATCACTCCTCAAATAACTCCTAAACATAGATATATCTCATTACCTTCAGTGGAAGAAAAAATTGAGCCAATGATCATGGAGACAAAGCCATTGCAAAAAGTTGACACACCCAAAGTTACACCTACAAAACAAAAGCCAACAGTGAGCAAACATGGCAGCAAGAGGGTTACAAGAAGCCAAAAAATGGCTAAGGGTAACTTAGAAGACATTCTGTGTGTTATTGATATTGAAGAATCTCCCATAGTCCAAGCTGAAGATATATATGAGGGGGGAAAGAAGCTCAAGAAAGCCAAAACAGCTAATAAGTTAGAGTTTGAAGGTGAGGATGTAGGATTCATGTTTCAAGCTAGGAAACCAATGACAAGACATGTTAGAAAGCTCTTGGAAATTAGTAAAGAAGCTCAGAAGGTCACTGAAACTGCCCAGCCACCACCAAGCATCATTGGCCTTTCCTCACCTTAAAAAGAAGAATTAGTCATTAAACAGGGGAAAGGAGGAGAGAAAATCATTGAAAAACAAAGATTGAAGTCTTTAAGGAGCAATTGAAGCTGGAAAATGATGAAATATTAGTCTTGAAGAAAAAGGCAAGGAAGCACAAGATTTAGAAGGTACATTTTGAGAAAATGAAAGAAATTTGGGAAGAATAGGTTAATAGTGTGTCAAATACCTTAGATAACACACAAAAATTGATCAAATGGACTCAGCCATTGAGAGGAGAGTTGAAGCATATCAGAAAAATGAACCTGCACTTGAATCTAAGAATAGGACACTGAAGGACCAAGTCAAAGACCTTCAAGAGCAATTAGAATTGATTCATGAATAGCTGGAGAAGAAGGGCTTAAAGTTGACTGTGGTTGAGGAACCCATAGCTCAACTGATCATTAATGAAGAGGAAAGACCATAGGGGTCCTAAGTTAAGTTTGAATGAGTTTTAGAAGGTTCATGGCATGCGGAAGACCAATTTTTTATAGTTTGAGGTCACTTTTTTGAGTTAGTCTTGAAATTTGGAATGTTTGCAGCTTTTCACAGTTTCGTAGTGTTTCCTAGGCTTAAAGCTAGGAAAACGTTACGAAAATTTTCTGTAGCTATATTTTTGCCTCTAAAATCATTTTTTGCAGCTTTCAAGGAGGGAGAATGGTGGTGATGATGTGTCATGTCTTGGTGGACACCATGGAACAACAAAGGAGTAAAAATTTTGTGTGCAAAAGCTATTTTTTGGATGCTATGAAAGCTCGCTACGAAACTGTCTGGTTTTCGTAGCGAGTTGTTTTTGAAGGTTTTGGAGCAGTTTAAAGGTAGTGTTGGACAATTGGACTCTTCCAACAAGTCAAGGGACCTTACCATCAAACATTTATGACTTGAAGAAATTGTTGTGGAGAGAGATCATGAGCTAAAGCTCTCGTTGAAGATAATGTCATGTATTCCTGAAAAATAGAGTTTTGTTCCACATGTCTACGAATATTTTTAATATGAAAAGTGGTGATGAATTATGTCATAGCCTATTCGAGCATGTGAGGCTTATTTGTAACTGACATGTAACTATTTCAAATATAAGGTAGATTGATGTAATAAATAAGAGTTTGAGTCCTATTAGGAAAAGTCATCTTTAGGGTATAGCTATCAGTTTCTTATTAAAAAACATGTTTTTTCTGTTATATGATGTGTCATAGGAAGAATTCGATGAATCTAGCCAAGAGTCAGATCATCCTTGCTGTAAGAATGTATATTTAAAGGCAAATCATCGAAGTAGTAAAGGGTTGGAGACTTTTTGCACCAAACTACTGCTTTATGTATTTTGACTCATATCAGTAATACAGAGTGATTTCTTCTTCATAGACCTGAGATTCTCATGGGGTTTTTAATGTTTTATTGATCTACATCTTATGTTTTACTACTTGCAATAGATTTCATTACTATTACCCAAAATTCATAACTCTATGCTTTGACTTCCTTTAGTAATGAGATGACTGTGTTTTCCTATATTTTATAAGTGAATTACCTTTGTTAAAGACCCCTATCTGCCTCAGCTTCCATTTCAAGAAACCTTTCCACTGAATCTACTGATTTGTTGACTCCATAAGGCTAACGATAGTAAGCCTGCATTTATTTTCAACCTACATACATAGAAAACAAGTAACTTTCAAATAGAGTTAGCCATCTAGTACTATCATAATCAAATATCATAAACCTCTTTGAGAGATCCCTTTCAGACTGAAGAGGCTAAGCTTCAGTTAGAAGTGGTTTGAAAGATTTACTCAAAGTTTCCCATTGAAGCACCCCAATAGGACTCAATTTGGTGAAAACATTTTGGTGCATCTGCCAGGAGTCTGAAGACATATTTTTCGAATTTTTTGTGCAAATAGTGAAGCTGAACCCTTGGAGGTAGCAGGAGCTCATATTGTTTGAGGCTGCAACTACGTTGGTGACTCCATTGTTGAAGAATTAAAAATTTCATAGATTCATGGTGATTCCACTGGACTTATGAAGAACTCATACCCTGGCATTCTTGTTTCAAGGTATGCAGGTGTAGATTTTTCAAGAATTTATGGTTTCCAAAATCCTTTTCCCAAGGATGCATGTTTTTTAAGGAATGGTCCAAAATTTAATGGAGAATATTTGAGTTTGACCTTAAGTATATATCATATTTCCGTGACTTTAATGAGCTTCTTAGAGTTAGACATGAAGATATTTTCATCATATTATTCTAATATTCATTTCAAGGGAAATGTAAACAGTGGATTGAAAGCTTTCCTGTCAGATATATTAATTCATTTGCAGATTTTTGGCTTATTTTTTTGGAAACATGGATGGAAAGAACAGAGTTGGTGGCAAACTCTCCTTCTATTCAAGGTTTTAAAAAATGGAATGATAATCACACTAATGAGGAAGTGGATGAAAATTTTCCTTTGTCCTTGTCTTATTATTTAAAGTCATTTGAGTGCAAGTTAGAAGATAAGATTCAATTTTTGGATGAAGTTGCTAAGAACATTGAGAAAGACATTGATGTTTTAGAAGACCAAATTCAATCCTATAGTCTTTATGATCAAGACCAGTCTTTTCAAAAAAAAATCATGCCATAATACAAAGAGAGGGTGCTTCTACCTTTCTCTTTTGATATTGAGGAAGAATACCTTACTCTTGATAATCAGTTTAATAGCACATAACTGAAATCTTGTGTTACTAAAGAAAGCATATATGAGTTGTCCAAAACTGCAGAATGTCTTGAGGATTATCAAATAGACTATGTATTCTATGATCATATAACTGACTACATGGAAGAGTTCTACAATCCAAATTTCCGATTATGTTTTCATTGTGAAAATTAGACCCATTTTATTTTGCCTTGGTCATTTTAGTATCCAATTTGCATTTGGTTCAAGTGCAGTCAAGGGGTTCAAGCATCAGATCAGCTCATTGACTGGCTTTATTGGAGATTTCATGTTTCAATTTGCATTGTGTTTTTTTGGACTGTTTGAACTGTTGATTTCAAGAGGAATTTTCAAGAAAATGAAGATGATTTTGAAAAATATGAAGGAGGTTTTTTCTAAGAACAGAACAAGGAACAATAAAATCTTTCAAGTTTCTCCCAGGTGCTACCAATTTGGAGATTCAAATTTTCCTTTGGGACCTATTTTCAGAATTCAGAATTTTCATGTTTTATACATGACTTTATAATGTCAATTTCGGAAAACTGAAGATGGTTTAAAAAAAAAAAGAGAGGTTTATCTTATAATAATTCGTATCTACAAAAACCTCCTCCATTTTTTCAACATCTATCAGGTATCGAGAGATAGGAGCTCATGAGTGAAGCCGTATTTTTCAGGAAAAACTGAGTCATTTTTATTGGTAGATGAAGTTGTTGAAGGTGAAAAAGTTGTTTCTTGAGGAGGGTAAAAGGTATTTTGAACCAAAATTTCCTTATCATGCTTCATCCTATCATATCACATAGCCTTGGACCTTTTATAGGCCTAAAATCTCAATTATGTGAAGTATGTGGGAAGTTAGGAAATTCTGCAGCGTGTCCCAGGCTTGAAGCCCAGTTTTTGCTGCAGAATTTCTGAAGATATATTTTTGGTTTTAAGCCACTTAAATTGACCTGGTTAAGGAAATATAAGGTTTGTATTTAAATTTTTTTCATCACCTAACACTCTCCAATGGTCAAAAGTATCTGAGGTACATCACAAATGACCTAATTATTTTCGCTATGGAAGTAGCTCAAAACTCTGTTTTTACAGCAAAGTCCGTTTTTGGAAATATCCGAAGGGTAAGTAACTTTTTCAAAGTTGTTCTCCATGGGAAATTCCAAAGAGTATCAGAGCAGTGATAAAGAGTATCAGAACAGAAGATTTCTAAATGGAAACATTTTGTCATGAAGATGGTTTGGAGATGCCAACTCATCATGCTTCCATATCATCAACGTAACAACTCCTTAATAGTAGGTAGAATAATTTCATGAAGATAGTGAGGGTAGTTATGTTTTTATTGTGGTCAGTATTGTTGAAGGACATGATTCATTTCGAGGAAGTTGGATTATATTTATATAAAATTGTAATAAATAGGTGTTTGAGTTATGTTATGACTCTAACTCCTAATTTAGTAGGTGTCAGTTCCTAGTTATAAATATCTAGTTTGTAGTTAGATTAGGTGGCAGTAAAGGAACTTAATGATATAGCCATTTGGAATATTGGATGTAAGGGCTAGATGCCTATAAGTAAATATTACTTTGATGTATGAAGGGTTGGGAATATATTACTACTGACTTCTACTATTGTAAACAGGCTATGATCAGTAATAGAGAGTGGTTATTGGTTTCATCCTTCACCTGAGATTCATTTGATACTTTCATGAACATTCTCCTATGTATCTTATTACTTTCTGTCATTATGTTAATGTTTGATTGCTCAGAATTTGCGCTTTTCATGCTTTGAATTCCTTTTTTTTGTAAGCTTAGGTGGTTCCTTCCATGCTCTGACTTCCTTTCAAGCACTAAACTATTAGATATATTTCTCAATGTCCTGCTTTTAGTACCTTAATGTTCATTACTCAGAATTCATGTTTCTCATGCTCTGAATTCCTTTGAACATTTATATATTGAGTAAACTTTGTATGTGTGAATTCCACTTTCATTTAAATATCTACATGCCTCAGCTTCCACAAGGAGAGACTTAGTCATTCAGATCCCTGTCACTGACTCCATAGCCCAATGGTAGTAAGTCTTCATTTTTCAACCTGCAATAATTCAAATCCAAGACATAATTCATAGATTTAGCCATCTAGTACTATCATTATTCAAATCATAAAATCCCTTGAGAGAGCCCTCTCAAATTGAAGAGCCTAAGCTTCAGTTAGAACTCGTTTGAAACAGTTACTCCAAGTTTACCATTGAAGCAGTTCAAGAGGACTCAATTTGGTGATAACACATCCAATTTGGAAGTATGACAGAGTCACCTTCTTGGCATGATTTTTAAGAGCATTCAATTATACATATAATTGAGGATTTGATCTAAGAAAGTAGTGTAAGAACATGAAAAGAAACTAAACAACTGTGAGCTCTATTGCCTCAAACATAATCTAATTGGAAAATAGAATAATCTGCTTTTTGAGATGTTCTAGGAAAGAAAAGATTACACAGTCATTCTAAAACTAATACTAAGTAAACAAATAAATCTTAATCTATGAAATTAAATAAATCTCACACATTGTAGATGGCTGATCCAAAAGTATGAGAGATGGTAAATTGAGATGCTCCATATGTAAGAAAAACCAAGTCAAAGTGAAATAACACTCATGAGTAAGGTGCCACAATCTAATTCTTTATTCAAATCTTGAGCATAACTCCAACTTTACACATCCATGATAGGAGAAAGATTCCCCTATTTATACAAAAATATGAGAAGATATCATTAATGAGAGTCCATGAATCTCTCCCTGTATATCTATAGTTACAATCCAAATAGGAAGTGATAAGGCACATGTCTTCTTAGAGTTACAATACAAATAGGAAATGAGACACATATCCTCATTATCCCATGATTCTCCATTCAAATTCGAATTTGGCCTTAGGAAGCCACATAAGGGTCTTTTGGAAGCTTATTTTTTACCTACACATTGCAACAAACTCATTACACTTGTTAGGCATAAGCATATGCATATTATTTTCTATTTTTTAACCACAAATTAACTTAAAAATACTAGGAATTAATAAATTTGGAAAAACATAAATGTAACCCAATAATGATAATGGAAAGGTAAATGTAATGAAATGGAGGTGGAGTGAAGGTGATAATATGGAAATATAAGTGAAAATGTAATAGAAGTGAATGAAAATTTCAAGGCCCAATATACCCCCCAACTGAAGCTATTGCATGTCCTCATGCAACCTATTACATTAATTCTTTTTTATCCTTGAGCTTTGGCTTAGCTACGCATGATATTATTTGATAACTTCATACTTCGGCAAAGTCTTTTAGTTGAATTGCAACATGGTTGATTCTTGTGTTACAACCATATTTGGTTGTTGCATTCAATTTTGATCTTTGAACTTTGCATGATGATAATTTGATTATTGTTGCAAAGTATATATTTATTGGATTGCATCATGGTTGGTTCTGGTGTGACAACCATGATTGTGTTTGTATGCTCATAATAATACTTCTGAAAAACCATTGTATGCTCATAATAATAATGTAATAGATAATATATTTTGAAATTATGTGGGCCTTTGAACGTGATATGAATATGGATAAATATGAATATGAATGTATTCCCCCCCTCAACTGATGGTATTGGCAAAGAAATGAGGAAAAGTAATTTTTTTTACAAAAATTATCATTCTAACTTTTCAAGGAATTCTATGGTAAAAAGTTAGAAAATGACATACCTTAACTTACCCTTTTGAAATGGATGAGTTGCTTGTGTGGTGATTTGAAAATTTTGATCATAATCTTCTTCAAGTGGCTGTACAAGTTATGGATAAAAGAGTCAAGATGATTTTTTATTGATTCTACTAAAACTGTTGAATCTGTTGTAGAATGATGTTGATTCTGCAGCTGTCATCTAATTCTGAATGCATTGGGAAACTTGAGCCATCATAAATTTATTCACACAACTAGGTTGCAAAGCAGAATATAAATTAAATACTTGAATCTGCTTGAGCCTCCTCATGTCAATCTAATATTTGTTCATCAAGTTATCCCCTCCAAACATTTAACACTTCTTGAAACATCTCAATCAGAAAAACATGTTGAAATCATCCCTCACATCATAGATCTTTTCAAAGTTAAACAAATACATTCTAAATTTGCTATCGATATGTCCCATTGCATTATTAAATGAAAATTCATTTTCCAATAACTGGAAGGATGATTGCGAACATGTTTTTTTTTTCTCGGAAAATTTAGCATCCCTATCTATTTCTTCCATCAAATTGCAATTAGCTCTAACTGTATCACAAGTATGCCTTCCAAAGAACTTCTCTACAGATCTAAAATAGAATGACCTGCAATAAGTTTCCTAAAAGAAGAATTTGTGTTACAACAGTGAGAAAAAAATTCGTGCAGGGCTTCTCTTCATCAACCAAAGGGCTTTGAGCTTGGGAAATTTCAATATATTTTTGCGATAAATCATTTGGCATCGATTCTATTTTCAGAGGCTTGCCAGCATTTTAAAATATGTTACCCCAAATAACCTTGAGTGGAAATTTCCGAAATGAAGCTTTCTTTGATTCTTCCACAGCGCACAGGATATCCTTTGATAGATATTTTTCTCTTGACCTTGAAATCATCTATGTTCTTCTCCTTTCGATGGGCTTTCCTCTTTGGCATCTTGCTAATGATGTTGCTACCTTTACACTACAGCTCTCCCAATGATCACGTTCATCTCGTGGCTGTGTACGGGTGGATTATTTGTGCCATGTGGATCCAGTAGATTTTGATTTTAATTCAAATTCTTCTTCCTGGAGGGTGTCGTATTGAAACAATTCACTGTTTGTTTAAAAAAAAAACCCGTTTCTCCACGCAATCTGGAACTTAGGCTTCAAATAACCAAGAAATTCTCCTAAACTATTGTGAAATCCAGAAAATCTCTCGTGATTTACCTAATTTCCCCCATTCTGGAAAAAAACCCATGTCCTATTTTTTTCTAATTCACCTTGGTTTGCTTAGAAAATGTGTTTTAAAATCATGTGTCAAAACAATTACGTTTTTTGGCAATGCTCAGGAAATAAACTTGTTGATGGCTCTTCTTCACTGGATTCTTTCAAGTCCCCTAAGTCGTATTATTAAACAACCTTCAATAAATCTATTTTATGGTTCCAAAAATCTTCACATTTGATACCTCCATGGATATAGCTTAGAAGAGTCATGTAAGCTATGAAGATTGATCACACATCTATGGAGGAGTGTTAATACACCTATGGAGGCTTAGTTATACACTGGTAAAGGCTCGAAGATTTAGTTTCAAGCTTGGAAAGAATTATTGAAGGTTCATTGAGACTCAGATCAGTGATCAAAGGTATCAGACTTTGAGAACATTCACTTGGATCTTGTTGGAAATTGGGTTCAATGCTCCCCATGTGTTTCGCGACATGGACTAATCACCTCTCGTGGATCCTAACTTTCATGATTGTAGCGGAGACTAATGCTTGCGGGTTTTGGTCTAACGTCAATCATGATTCCGACAAGTGGTATCAGAGCGACACGTCTCGAGTTTGAAACTCACCCAGCTCGTGTTGGGGGGGAGATTGTTGGACATCGGGTTCAACACTCCTCATGTGTTTCGCGACATGGACTAACTGCCTCTCCTGGATCCTAACTCTGGTGATTGTGGTGGAGACTAATGCCTGCGGGTTTTGGTCTAACGGAAATCATGATTCCAATAGATCTGTGGCAGCAAATGCCCATATTTTTTTATTAAAAATAAATAAATAAATAAATTGTGCACATGTAATTCAATAGATCAAAAAAATATTGAGAAGATGCAAAACATTAAAATTGTTGAACTGATCATATAGATATAGACAATAAAAAGGATCATGACTCAAACAACGATTTTCAACAAAATTGTAGATCAATTTCCAGCAAAATTTTTAATGAATTTTTGAATTTTAATTTTTAAATTGACTAATCTGATTTTCTGATCTTCTAGGTTGCAACAAGGCGCGGGAAGAGAGCATACTAGTCAGCGTCGTCAAATATTTTTATGTATTTCAAAAAATTCATATTTTCACACAAATTTTATTTCTCATGCTGATAAAAAAACGAAGTGACTCTTACTGTGTCACTAAAATTTATTCAAAATGAATGAAACAACGTTGATTTTTTTTATTTTCGAAAACAAAATTAAAAATTCTAAAATTATAGCCAAGCTTGGTTTTATTTTTATTTTTCCTATCTATCTAAAAAAAAAAAATTTATTTTTATTTTTAAGTATATGAATGCTTCCAATGAAGCCATTTATGGATTAGAATATTTGAAATATTCATATCCAAATTTACAAAATGTACCTGATTGTTTGTAAGGATATGAAAATTCGTCTTGATATTTCGACTTTCCGCAAATATCTCTTGAAGAATAGATGAATGGTGTGGCGCAATCGCTTTTCGATACCATTCGTCAATGTAGTCTTTGGGTTGCATTCTATACCCTTTGTCCATAAATGGTTAAAAAAAAAAAAAAATACACTCTAAATTGAAAGCTAGTTCCTATGCACGCTTCCCTGGCAACGACGCCAAAATGTTGGGGCAAAATAATTGTCTGTCATTTAATTGTCAACACGGGGGTTTTGTAAAATTTTGAAGCATGCGTGCACTGTATATGCTAGAAATTAAATTTCATTTTAGATCAATCTAACTACAACATAACGAAAACAAATTTATCTAATCTATGAAATCAAACAATGAAATTCAACTAACCTATGAAATCAAGTAACGAAAAGAAAGAAAACAAATTCAACTAAGTCGACTGGAAATTTAATGTAAGAAATAAATCCAAAAGCAAGTAAAGGAAAAATCAATTATTGCATAGGTTAAATACTCAAGCGTCCAATTTGGAAGTATGACAGAGTCACATTCTTGGCATGATCTTTAGGAGCATTCAATTATGCATTTAACTGAGGATCTAATCTAGGAAAGTAGTATAAAGGCATGTAAAGGAAAACTCAATTATTGCATAGGTTAAATACTCAAGCATCCAATTTGGAAGTATGACACATTGGCATGATCTTTAGGAGCATTCAATTATGCATTTAACTAATGATCTAGTCTAGGAAAGCAGTATAAAGGCATGTAAAGGAAAACTCAATTATTGCATAGGTTGAATACTCAAGCATCCAATTTGGAAGTATGATAGAGTCACCTTCTTGGAATGATCTTTAGGAGCATTCAATTATACATATAATTAAGGATTTGATCTAAGAAAGCAGTGTAATAACATGAAAATAAACTAAACAATTGTGAGCTCTATTGCCTCAAACATAATCCAATTTGAAAATAGAAGAATATACTTTATTGAGATGTTCTAGGAAAGAAAATATTACACGGTCATTCTAAAATAATACTAAGAAAACAAATAAATCTTAATCTATGAAATTAAATAAATCTCACACATTGTAGATGGTCGATCCAAAAGTATGAGAGATGGTAAATTGAGATGCTCCATATGTAATAAAAACCAAGTCAAAGTAAAATAACACTCATGAGTAAGGTGCCATAATCTAATTCTTTATTCAAAGCTTGAGCATAACTCCAACTTTTCACATCCATGACAGGAGAAAGTGTTATCACAAAATTGGACCTGATAGGTTGCTTGATCAGACAATCTCATGTAACTATTTCGAACCTAATCTTGTGACTGAGGCTTAGCCTCCTCAGCTTGAGAGGGCTCTCGCAAGGATTAATGATATGGATAAAGATATAGATGGCTAACTCTATTTATAAAATAAACTGATAATGATAGATGTAGGTTGAAAATAACATCAACATGTATAAATTGGGTTTATGGAGTCAAATAAATTTAGTAATTCAGTGAGTCTACTTAACATGGAAGTTGAGGCATATCAGAGTTTTTAGTGATAAGGCACACACACATGAAACATGTAAAAACATAGACAATTCACTTATAAAGGAAGTTAGAGCATCTTATAGATGAATTCTGAGTAATATAGATGAACACCACTGCAAATGAGATATATAAGAAATACAAATAGGATAGGAAAACACTAAAAACTCCTTCAGAATCTCAAGTTGGTCAAGTAGAAGATCTCTATATTAGCTGAAAACAGTCAATTCACAACAAGCTCAGTTTTGCCAAAAATGTCCAACCCTTGAAAAATTTGATCCAATGGCCTTTAATAGACCTCTTACATCCTTAGATGATCTACCTCTAGGCTATATACATCGAATTTATGTCCGCTGATACCTTGCATAACCATAAAACATGAAATTTATTACAAAACGACACCTATCCTACTTGACAGTCCTATTTCAAAAAGGACTCAAACTCCTTATTACTATAACAACCTTATCTATTTGAAATTACATCATTGACAATTTCATCATCACATGGTCGAATTTGGATAATGACATTAAGTTCTTCATGACCACTTCGCTGACCTCCATAAAAATAGGCCCAACAATACCCTATTTTTTAGACATATGATCTTTTTCCTTCTTTGAACATTCTGACTATCATTTAATCTTCATTTTGTGGTCCTTTGCTGTTGAAAGTTGGCTTAACATGTCCCATAACTTTTTTATAGCCTCCATTTGTCTAAAACCCGATTCAAAAACTGCTCAAATGGAAGTAATGTATTGCGCTACGAAAATACAACAGTTTCGTAGCACTTTCTGTAGCGCTGCCATTACAAGCCTTTGTCCTCCAAAAATTTGACTCTTTCCTCTTGCATCATTTTAATCACCCTTCAACACATCTTTCATAGAAATTTCAGCTCTTAACTCAGCCTTTAACACCTTAAATATTGATCAAAAGAAGCAAAAAGGCAGCTACAACAGTTTCGTAGCGCTTTTATGCTTTTTAAGCCTAGAGGCGCTACAAAACTGCTGAGTATGCATATTTTTCATAAGATTTGTCAAATGAAAATCGTGTTTGCCCAAAAACTCAAAATATAGCATGTCCTCATCATCTGCAAACCATAAAAACCATAAACCAACCTCATTTTAGCTTCTTTGAGGCATTTCTTCTTCATTTACAATCGGTTTGCTTATTGGTTCTTCTATTATTTTCATTTTAGTGCCTTTGCTCTGTAGCTCATCATGAATTAACTCTAGTTGGTCTTGTAAATCCTTCACTTGGTTTTTAAGTCTTTTGTTAGTAGCTCTCAAATGGGCGTTTATTATTCTGACAAACTTAGCTTCTTTTATTGCTGGAATTGTCCACTTGAAAAGTTGCTTTGTATTGTTTAAAGTTTCAGAAACAGAATCAAATTTTCCTTCCCACACTGCCTTCATCCTTTTAAATTGTACTTTCTCGACACTGTGTTTTCTAGCTCTCCTTTTCATGACAACAATTTCCTGATTTGCCAACTTTAACTTTTCCTCAAGGTGTTGAAACTATGTTTTCTCTATCACTTTCTCTTTTCCCCTTTTTAATTTACTGATTGTATCCTTCACTATGGGTGATGAGAGATCAATAATCTCTTTAGGTGATCTAGCTATCTCAGTAGGTTTTTGAAATTCTTTTCTTCCTTCCATTAATTTCCTAATATTTCCTTTTAAAACCACTGCTTGGCTTCTAGTTATTCTTTTGGTCCCTTGTTTGCTGACAGCTTGTTCCTGTTTTGCATCTTTGACAACCTTTTATTTTTGTTTTGCAGGTGCGAGAGTTGGTGTATCAAGCATTTTCATTTTCTCTGGCCTTTTCTCAGTTTTCTTTCTTGTCTTTACTCTTGCAGTTTCTTTTGGTTTTGCAACCATAGGTTGACTTGATTCTATTGTTGGTGATGATGGAACTCTTTTAGCTTTAGGGTTTCTTGCAGAAGTTAGGGTTTCCAACTCAAAACCATTAATAAACAAGAATGAGGATCAATCTCTGCCATGATGAAATAATGATGTCTCACTCCCCTTAGACTTTGTTTGCACCTTATCAACCATCTTTGCAAGACTTCTATGCAGACAAAAAGGTAAGTCAAGTGAAATCTTACCAGTGAAGTGTAGAATTAATTTGAAATGGTATGAATAAACCTTGTGATATCTGCCTTCATAGGTAAAATATTTCTAAATGTTGAGCAGCAGTTTTGAATAATTATCTTTCATGCAGCTTCTTGGGATAGCATTGTTGAGATCCATCTCAATGTGCTCAGGCTTCATGAACTCTTTACACTGCTCCATATTAAATTTGAACCCTCTGAACTAGGTTTCTTGACCTCTTGGAATCTCTGTAACAGTAGCAATGATCTCTGGTGTGACAGAAAAACTTAGCATCCCCACTTTAGTAGCTGTTCCATTGAAATTCATAGCAAATTCCTTGGATACCTGTGTGTGATAGCCTTGCAATTTCTCACAAAACTGTAGGAAACCTACTCTTCTGAATGCTTCCATCACTGTTGGGTCTTCAGTTATAGCCTTCATGTCTTCAGGTTCATGCCTTAAGCACTGTCCTCCTCTGTGTATTTTTCTTTCCTCTGCCATATTCTTCAGAAAACCTCTTAGCCTCGCTTGATAGAAATATTTCAGCCTTGCTTGATATGGATGTATCAGCCTCGCTTGAATAAATGTATCAGCCTCGCTTGATATGGATGTAATAAACCTTTTTAAGAACCAACTACAAGTTTGGCTTGATACTCAGAGCTCAGACATTACGAATGAAAGAAAAAGAAATGAGAATGACTAATTAGGAAAGAATTTGAATTTCAAGTGTCCTTTCATAACTGAAAATGATAGCCCACTCATAACCTATACTGACCATGATGACTGCAAACGTGGGTGTGTACTTCGATTTCATCATTGCATGACTCAACAAGCCTCTATCTTACCCTTTCCCAACGGTTTCTGACATTTTACAACTCCACTGACAAGACAGTTACAAAACCGCGCTTTCATAGTGCTTGTAGTGTAATTTTTGTTGTTTGTGCTACGAAATTATCAGCGCTTTCGTAGCGCAAAGTGACTTTTTTCAACGTGATGTGCTACGAAACTATGGTTTCTTGGCTAATTAGGTGGTTTTGATGCAAAAACTTTGGGAAATGAAATGAAGCCTAAAATGATGAAAGAATTGACATGAAAGACCTTAAAAATGAGATTATTTAAACACTAGGTTAGGCTCAAACTATAAAAAATTAATACTTCCCTTGGTCAAACTCAAGAAATGACTCCTAAGACCCTATTTTGACCCATGAACCTAAGTAATCTTCTCAGAATGATGTTTTGAATTTTTTTGAGTGATAACAGTAAGCTTCCCCTATTTATACAAAAAGATGAGAAGCTATCTCATTAATGAGAGTCCACGAATCTCTCCCTATATCTCTAGAGTTACAATCCAAATAGGAATTGATAAGGCACATGTCTTCTTAAAGTTACAATATAGATAGGAAATGAGACACATATCCTCTTGATCCCATGATCTTCTCCATTCAAATTCGAATTTGGCCTTAGGAGGCCAAATAAGGGTCTTTTGGAAGCTTATTTTTGACCTACAGATGGAAACAAGCTCATTCCACTTGTTAGGTATAAGCATATGCATATTATATTCTAATTTTTAACCACATATTCACTTAAAAATACTAGGAATTAATAAAGTTTGGAAAAACATAAATGTAACCCAATAATGATAATGGTAAGGTAAATGTAATGAAATGGAGGTGGAGTGAAGGTAATAATATGGAAATATAAGTGAAAATGTAATGGAAGTGAATGACAATTTCAAGGCCCAACAGTTCCCTTGATTTTGGTATCCCATGATCTAGATAACATCATACCAAATTTTGGTGGAATATCAGCTACAATTATGTCCATCAATACAATTTTAGCAGGGACCCGAGTTAGACCAACAACCACATCCTTGATCAAACCTATACATTTAACTCTCTTAGAATCAAATGTGAATAATTTTTTGTATGTTCTAGTTATGTTCAAATCCAATCTCTCCATGATGACCTTTGGCATTAGATTGCGAGATGCCCCTGAATGTAACATAGCATTATGTAATGTCATGTCATGAATATTTAAACTCACATAAAAAGGTGGAACTTCTTGATTTTTCTCATCTTATACCCTTGGTGCTAAGAATATGGTAGGGTGGTCTTATTATAGATTCATAGTATCAGAGGGTCCAACTTGAATGTTAAGCATATTCACAATCTGACTTCTATATTCTGTGAACTTTATTATTTCACCAAAGGGGACAACAATATTAATTTTTGAAATATCATTTTCTAGATTGAAAACTGGTTGTGCTTTTTAATTTATTTCCGAGGGAGATCTTTCTTCTGTTCAACAGCCTTTGGACCATCTGCTTTATTAGGTTGATTTTGATTGGCCACTATAGGAGCATTCCTATTCCTCAAGTTATATTTTTTTTGCATCTCAAAAATGACATGCTGATAACCTTTCTGGCATTCTGATTTTTCCTCATTACACATTTCATTACTAGAGTCATCATGCTCTTATTTTGTTAAAACCATCCCTGTTTAATCCTCATTCAAATAATGTATAATGTCTTCTTGAATTTATTGCTGTATTTCTTCTTCATCTACTAGATTTTGCTGAAAATGGGGCTTAACTTGTTGATCAGGCTAGTTTCTATGTTCTCTTGGTCTCTACTGAATTTGAGGTCTTCTAAAATGTGGATTTCTTATTTGTGTTTATGGTTGTGCAGCAGGAGGATTGTTTCCAAGTGCTAGTCTATCCATAAGTCTTTCCATGGTTTTCATCATATTGTCAAATTTCACATCTGAAGATGTAGAGGGTTGGTCTTCCTCTTTTAGTCTTCCTTTCCTAGTATTTGACCTTTTTGCTACAACCATGTTAACTTCCACCTTACTAGCATGATTTTGCATTTAAACCAAAGTGGCAGACTCCCTCTCTCTCAACAAAATAGAAAATTCATAAGCAAAAGCTTCAACACCATGCAATCGGGAAGATCCTGGGGGATGTTCTATATGAGCAGGAATGGAGTTGTAAACTTTGTTAAAACTTTTTGAAAAATCTTGCATTGAATCATTGATTTCTTTCTTCAAATTATTGTATTCAGCTAATGGTTTAACATGATTCACCTTACTTCCCCATTTCCTTAAGAAATTGTCTTCTAATTGATCCCAATTTTGTATACTTGTAGGGGTTAAGGCTTTAAACCATTTTCTGACTTCACCAATGAAATTTTGTACAAACAATATAATTTTAACATCTTCATCATCTACCTCCTCTAAGTCTATAAAATCTTTGAATTGGTCAACATGATGTTTTGCATTGATTCCCTCCTCACCTCCAAAGGTTATTATTCTAGTAGAATATCCCAGTGGAAAATCAGTAGTAGAGTAGGCAAGACAAGAGGGGAATATCTAGAAATTCCTATAGGAGGAGGACGAGGAACTTCTGCCAATGTAGCAGTGACAGTAGATGTAATAGAAGAAACTACAACAGGGGAGGTAGCTATCAAACTAGTAGGAGTAGTAGTAAAAGCAGATGTAATGTCAAGAAACTGAGTTACAGGAACCTTTAAATCAGAAATAAAAGAAATCTACCCAACTCTTATTTTCAACATTAATTCAAAAGGATCAAGTTATTTTAGTTTTTCTAAAGACTCATGTTCCAATGACAATTCAGATGTAACAATTTCCCAAAAACATTATTTATCTTCATTGGTAACAACATATGTGGTGTCTATCCCTAATATTTGTAGATCTAGGACAATTTCTATTAATATTTTCTGATTTAGATCTAAAAAGTGTTGGCTCAAACTTTTTATCAAAATTGATCTCTTCAATACTTTGAACACCTCCAAAGAGTAAATATTGAGCTCTTAAGAGATATGGAGTACCTGATTTTGATGAGCTACCATTTCCTCTGAGAATTTCTTGGGATCATCTACAATATCTGGTGGATTAGAATCTGGATTCCTCCTCGTATGAATCTTCTTGGAAGCCACCATTTAGATGAAGATGTCAGCAGAGTCACCAAGTTAGAAGTACAACCTCGAAATGTCTGATCTCCTGCTACCTTCAATATCTTAGCTACTTTGAAAAGAAACATCCAGGATGATATAAATTTCAGACTCCTGGTAGATGCACCAAAATGTTATCACTAGGCTAGAAAAGGTTGGGTTGTGTCAACCTATAACCAAGCATAACTATTTCAAACCAAATTTTAACTGGAAGTTAGCCCTTTCAGTCCGAGAGGCCTCTCTCAAGGAAAAATTAAAATATTATAAATAAAATTCAATTTTTCATATGGCTAACTTTTTTCTCTACTTCATGTGATTTTTCAGGTGAAAGAGAGTGTGATTGCTTCTACCATTGGGCATGGAGTCAGTTAAGAAAAAAATTAATTACAACAAGACTGCTTTATGGGAGCTGAGGAAATTTTGGCTTTAAACTGATGTGACATAAACATTTATAGTAAAACATAGCAAATGAAGGAATTTGGAGCATCTGACATGAATTCCAAGTAATCAATATGCTATGAAAGTGATAACAACATATAAAACATGGAGATATAACATATAAGCCACAACAAAATATTAGGTGAAAAAACAGAGTTTGTTGCAAATGTATATTAACTAGAGAATAGATTTACATAAAGTGGCCTTCTCACATCCTCCATTATCCCCTTTAAAGTAAAAAAGATACATCTTTATAAAGAGATATCTCCATTACAAAATCTACCACCTGGGCTAGATTTGATGCATGTCTAAGAGACCTATTTCTAATTGAGTTACAAAACATTGAGCCTTTACAGGGGTATTTTATGTTTTAACAGAATTTGAATACAAATAAGACTCTCCTATCATTTATGAGCTCAAACATTTTTGTTGGTGAACCTCATCGAATCAAACCACCTACTGAATGTGATAGAATGCATGTGTTCTAGAGTATTGTTGTGCTTTTTCCACGTGGATATTGACTTGGTTAACTAGTTGACCTGTCTTCCTGAAAAATAGGAGTCCATTGGCTGATGATGTGGACACTCCTATGACCTGCAGTCCATGTAATTCATTGTTGTCTAATGCCCAATCAAAATGAATCAAAACTTTATAATGCAGAAAAAATAAAAATGGACAGTTTTGTAGCAAAATTTGGTAGAAAATTTCAAAAAACACATTTTTGTTTTCTATTTGACCTTTCTACAAGTTATGAAGTCTTCATTGATGTTTTTTAGCTAAACACATACCATTAGAACTCCCTTACCTGAGGTTTTAACTTGCTTTTTCCTCCATGAAATCTATAGCAATTTCGTAGCAAATATTCACCTTAACTATGGGGAGTTGCTACGAAACTATCAATTTTTTGAGTTTTGGTTTTTTCATGGTTTCCTATGCCTCCTTATCACTCCTAATAGTTGTCCAAACATATATACTACTAAAATTATTGCTTAAACATAACATAGGAAAAAATTAAGGATTTTACCATATTCAAGGAGTGCCATCTACCTCAACAATAATCTTGAGATTTCTCTTTGCAAGTTCCACTTTGATCATTTCAATTTGAGTCTCTAATGGTTTGATTCATCCCTACAAATTTTTCTTGTCTGTGCGTAACCATTTTTTCCTTTTGTACATGTGTTTCATCATTCTATGCAAAGGCAGAGTCCTCTTCACCATTTTTCTAGATTCTTCTCCAACCTTTTCATACAAATACAGTTTCTTTGATATGTCTTCTTCTAACTCCTAAAACAATAATTTAGATTCTATCACCTCCTGCCTAGCTTTCCTTAATTTTTCTTTTAATACCTCTATTTCACTTTTTTCTTGTATAGGCTCTTTGCATTTTTTTTTATTTGCTGGCTCTACTTTTTTTAAAGGCACCTGAGGCATATTTTCAATTTGTTTCATTGACCTTGTAACAGGTTTCCTAGGTTTGAAAACAAAACATGGTTCCTCTTGTGTAAAATCTAATTTCTTGACTCTCTTGCTCTTCTTTTGAGTTTTAGTTTCTATCACTTCTATAGGTTGCAAATATGGACTTTCCTCAATCTCAATGGCCTCTAGGATATCAGATAGCTTGCCCTTCCCTTTGAGTTATTTTCTAGTCATCCTCTTCTTAGTGCTTCTGGAATTCTTTACTACAAGTTATTCTACAAATTCTACTAAAAGCTCTGCCTATGGTTCCTTCTCTTCCCTAGGGGTACTAACTGAGACTTTGGTTTTCCTAGGGGTGGTAGTATCTAACTCATAGCCACTTAAAAATAGGAAGGTGAGCCAATCTCTGTTCAATCTATTTAACTCTCCTACAATAGGAAATTTAATAAGACCTTGATGGAAAACTAGAGGTATTACTAGCACCAGGATTGGCTTGGACCTTGTCAGCCATATTTCCCAGAATTCTATACAGATAAAAAATAATGTCTAAAGGTTGTTTACCTGTGAAATGTGGTAGAAATTTGAAATGTTACTGGTAGACCATGTTAAACCCACGTTCACATGTGAAGTACTTTTGGATGACCATTAGAAGTTTAGGAAAATGATATTTGAGGCATGTTCTGGAAATGTCAATAGTCATATCAATCCCTTTGTGCTCTTCCTTTAGAAACTCATCATAATTCAACAGTTGGAAATTTTTCACTTTAAACCACATTTATCCATACTTATGGATTTTTGTAGCATGGGAACTAGTGTCAAGGAACACTGTGAAGTTTAGCATGCCCACCTTAGATTATGTCCCTGTGAAATTAATGGAAAAGTCTTTGTGAAATTAATGGAAAATTCTTTGGAAATATTCCCATGGTAACTCTGCATCTTCTCAAAAAAACGAATGCATCCCACACTGGAAAATTCTTGAATGAAGGCAGTATCCTCCTCTAATAGCTTCATATCCACATGTTCATAATGCACAATTGATCCTCATTTATAATTTTCTTTTTGTGCCATGGTAGCAACACATTGAGAGTAGCTTCTTTTCACCTTCAAATTATCCTAAAGACGGCTAGACCTACTATTGACACCAGCATACCTTCCCTATGACAACAAAATCAATTCAAATGACAACAAGACTAAGCTAAAGTGAAAGGAAAACGAGGTAAGAATGAAGCTATATGGTGAAAGCGTTTTGGGGATGATGGATAAAATAAAAAAGCACCTATTCATGACCCCCTATGACTCTGACCACAACCCTTTTTAAAAAATTGTTTCGTTACCACCACATCATAATTTTGTAGTGGGACAAGTGTTCGAAGAGACAAATTCACTACGGATGTGTCAAGAACTTCCATAGCAAACCCTCGATTTCCCTAACTAGAGTTGCTACATATTTCTACAAAACTGTCTAAATGCCAATCATGACCAAATAAGCCTAATACCCATGGAATATTGGATTTTAACCTTTATGGTTAACCCCACTTAAACTCAACATGACCCTACAAACTGACTATATGACCAAAATGACGTTTTTTTACATGAACTTTATTTTGAGAAAATTCAAAACCATAACCTAATTTAACCAATTGACTCAAAGACTAATTCTAAGTGTTATCCTGGATAACAGTTTCAAATTTCTAAAAATGCCATTTATTGGAGAAACAAATAACAAATCTCCATACATTTATGAGAAAATTGATTTGATACAAAATCCAAATTAAGACTTGACATGATAGAGTAGAAATGAATCGTTTTGGGTGTTCAAAAATCATATGAATTTTATTTTTATATTTTATTTGATATTAGGTGTTATCACTGAGCTGGCACCAATTGGGTTGTTCAATGGTCAACCTAATGCAACTATTTCAAACCACTTTGAACTGGAAGTTAGCCCTTCCAGTCAGAGAGGGTTCTCTCAAAGAAAACAAATGAATACTCAAGCTAAAATCTATATTGCAGATGGCTAATTTTTTTTTATTTTAAGTGATTTTGCAGGTGGAAGATGTATGAAAGGCTACCATTAGGCATGGAGTCAGCTATGGGACTTCAATCACGAGTGAATGTAGTTCATGGAAGCTGAGGCAATTAAGATTAAAAAATAAATTTTTATAGCAAAAACATAATACATAAAGGAAATTGAAGCATAATACTATGAATTCCAGGTAATCATGATACTATGAAGCTTATGATAATATGACAAATGGAAAAAAAAACACAAACACATAAGCTCAAATGAAATGTCAGGTCTGAAAGATAATTTTTGCCACTCTATATTAGCTTGATAAAAATAAATTACATAACAACCCTCTCATTAAATCAATAACCAACCCTCTCAAATGCAATAAACCTCTCATTTATAGAGTTAGATCTCTGTTGAAAAGGTCTTCCACCTGGGCTAGACTTCGATACTGACCTAGAGACCTAATTCAAATAGGATTACATCATATTGAGGATTAATAGGGATATTTTCTTTTTTAATGGAGTTGGTAATAAAAAAGGACTCTATGACCTTTAATTAATTCAACAAAATATCTAACAACACATGCTTGTCATCCCTATTGAACCAAACTGCCATGTTGAAGTGTCCAACTGATATACTGGATTTAAGGTCTTTATAAAACTGAGCTGATGATGATTTTTCCATTTTGTGAGGTGGCATCATGATGAGCTGTTATCTATGTCAGCCATGTGGAGTGGATTGTTGAGCTTCCCACTTAAACAAATGGCGCAATCATATCCCTAATCTCAGTTGATGATTCAACCAACTCTTTACTGCATTGACTACCCAAAAAAGATAAAAAATGTATAATGTTGGCATAAAAATGAAGTATTAGGAAATTTGTAGCGCATTTTCATAGCAACCTCAAAAATCCACCTTCTACACAATGTTTTAATTTGTTGACTACTAGAGGTGTCATCACTCCTCTAAAGCTGAGAAAGAGTCCAAACAGAGGTAACCACAGACCAATATTTTAGCTTGTTAGCTAGCCCTACCAAACTAGAGAGGGCTCTCTCCACAAAGTCACATCCAAGAGGGCTAGATAAATTAGGGTTTTAGGCTAGGTATGAGTACAGGGGTTTGTTTGTTTGATTTGGGTTGTTGGATGAGGATTAGTTCAAAGAGGCTAGGTTAGGTCATATAAGATTAAGTTTGCAGAGATTAAATGGGGCAAGGTGGGTAGGAAGGCTAGCACTTTAGGGTTTCAGGGTAAGATGCATTAGACTAATGAGGAGCTAGAAAGAGCAAGGCTAAGCATGGATTCTTTCTAAACTAAAGAAACTGAACAAATTATGAAGTTTTCCCAAAACGAGCATGAGAGATGTATTCTTCTTATCAACTTGAAAACCAACATATTATAGAAATGAAATGGATCATGAAACAAAAAAATTATACATAATGAGACATAAGAAGAACAATGCTAAATTTCCATACCACAGGTATCCCAAATAAATAGTTGCAACCTTTTCATTAATTTCTTTCCAAATACTGATTACACCAGAATCTTTGATCAATCCAACAACATCCAACAATATCCCCCCTATGAAATGAGCCAATAAATGATATATGTAGACATCAAAACAACTCCTCCCAACCTCAGGGGTTGAATCCATGAGTGGAGGAGCAGTTCCACCAAAAAATCAACTGAAACCTAGAGTGTAGGGAGGTCAAACTGACTCATCCCTCACTTTTTGGAAACTAATTCATTACATCATCATCAAAAGTTTTCATCTAATGTACTTGCCCTAGGTAAGTGTAAAAACACAATAATTACATTCAAATCATTGATTTACAGAGGTTAAAACTCAATTTTCCAAGTGAAACTGAGAAAAACTGAAAAATATTGGAAATATCAGCAAACTGAAAAAAATTCTCAAAAGCACAATGCCAAGGTGAAAAGCGTAGTGCCATCTTCAGCTACACTTTTGAGGGGGTTCCACGTGTCCAAATTGAGCTCATGATAGCTCATTGGAAAGCTTGTCTAGTATAGTTTCTGGATATATGCTTTTTTTCCCAAATGGTGCCGATTTGACCCTCTAAAAACATATTCTCCCAATATTGGTCAAAAGTGCAGCACCAACCTCCAAAATAGGGTAGAAATGTCATTTTTTGAGTGTTTTTTGACCTTTTGACTACCTCTTTGACACAAAAAATCTTAGAAAAGTTGTTTTCCTGATTGTAAATTGCCTTATGAATCCAATGGTACCTTCAATTTTCCTTAGGTAAAGTGCAACGCCCTAGGCACTACGCTTTTGACAGTCCCCACTATGCTAAACCGTCAAAAACACAAAATTTTCCAAAATTTTCAAAAATTGCCCAAATTTCTTCAAATTTTATTCTATGGAATGTTGATGAAGTGTGTTAGGCAATGAGATATGTGTCATCAAGAATATCAAGCTTTTCCCCTTCATTTTTCTTGGTTAGGGTTTCAAGTCTTGAATTGGCCCTTTGGAGTTTTGAGCTTGCAATTTGATTTTTCTTGAAGTAGTGTTTTGCCATCTTTATCAATATGTCATTGTCTTTTTTTTCCTTCTCCAGGAGCTTCTCAAGATTCTGGTTGGCCTATCAAGCTATTTCTCCTGGTTCTCATTGACAATGATGGCAAACTGTTCATTCAAAGTTAGCTCATTAGCAAGCTCAACCTCCTTTTTTCCTCTTTAGTTCTAGAGCTCTTTTGAACCCTCTAGTCCTAGGTCTTATTCTTGACACTTGTTCTTCTACCTCATTTGTTTCACCATACCTCTCATAAGCCTCATCAAGTAATCCCTTTTCCTTATTTTCTTCTCTTTTTTCTTTGAGAAGCTGAATCTCCATGATGGCTTGCTTGGTTTTTAGTTGTTCATTTTCTTGCTCATAGTATGCAATGACAAACTTAGATCTCTCTTATTTGGTCTGAAGCTCCCTGATTTGGTTATCCTTATGCTTGATAATAATTTTGGAAGCCTCATCATCATGCTGCTCATCTAAGTCAACAAGGTCAAAATATGTCTCTATCTCATGGAGATCATCCTCCTCATGAATGGCTTCCTCATTTACATCTTCCTCTGCTATATTTTGTTTTCCCTTTTGTACCTGATTTGTTGATGAATAAGGTGGGGCTCCTCCCACAATATTTGGGGAAAACACCTTCCTATACCCTCTCTAATATGTCTTTGCCAATATGTTGATTTCACCTTCTTTAGGCTTGTTGACCTCAACTCTGCTAGGTGATTCATCCTACTCATAAAATGGTGATGATGGTGGTGATGGTGATGGAATAGGTGAATTGGAGTGAGGTGGAGGTATAGATGTAGTTGGGTGACATGAAGAAGGTACATCTTTAGCATGTAGAGCTTGTGAAGCAGTGAATATGTCATTTGCAATGAAGTTATCCCATGAGATGCCCACTTGATCAAGATGATGGAGGACAATGATCTTGATCAATGAGTGATGGAAGAGGCTATTCATCTGCTAGTCGTAGTCTCTCTTTTGCACAATGTAATACATTTTATCTATGCTCCTGAAAAAAAAATTATGGTATATTGAGAAATATTACTCTTGTGAAGTGCATCAGCAGTCTAATGTGATATGTGTAGAGCGTAGAAACCTCCCTTCACAAGAGAATTACTTCATGATGATTTTCATCATGGGTGCATACCTATCAAGAAGGTAGCTGAAAGGGAAAAACCTCCTCCTTTAATTCCTATATCTTGGTTTGATGAATGGTTCATAATATTGATCTTCCAAATCCTTAGATTTAAACCATTTCTCTCCCATGTTTGGAATCTGTGTGGAAGCAACAATGATAGATGTAGATACACTGAAGGTTACACCAACAAGGGTCACATGACTATCTCTGAGGTTTGAAGTGAAAACTCTACTCAACATAGGATGATGTTGGACCCTTTGAATCATGTTGCAAAAATCAAGGAAACCTACATACTCAAAACAACTGACATTCATGGGAGAGGCCCTCAATTCATTTGTGTTAGTGGGCTCCAGCCTTAGGATTCTTCCTCCTTTGTGAGGCCTTCTCTTTTTTCTATCATCTTCTCCTTGTCTACCCTCCTCTTTTTGTCTACACTCCTCTTCCATATAGTCTCTATCTTCCTCCATATTGTTTTGGTGGCCTAGAATCCCTAGGGATGAGGTGTATGGGAATGATGAGTGAAGGTGGGTCTAGGGAATAGGGATAATTCTAGGAAAATTTATGGATAAGGGGGAAGGGATTAGGGAACTCTGGGAGGTGATTGGAGGTCAAAATTTCAAGGGAATTGGAAATGAGAATTTAATTATAGGTTTAGGGAAGGGGTTGCCTACAAATGTAGAAGCCTAGGACTTGGGTTTTTTAGGGAAAGGGACTTAGGGATTAGGGAATTATAGTGTAAGGGTAGGGATAAGGTTTTTAGATGTTTGGGAAGGGAATGCAGGGTATTAGGGCATCAATATTTGGGAATTAGGGGTAAAAATAGGGTTTCTCACTAGAAAAATGCCAATTTCCCTTAAGAAACAAAAACACTATGAAAGCATTCTTTAGGAGTGTAAGGAGGAAAAAAATTTATTGTACTTACTTGCGAGAGTGTGTAAGAGGCACTTGATGAGAGTTTGGGAGAGTTTGGAAGTGATTTGGTGCTTGGAGAGCTCACTGGGAAAAAGTGCAACACCTTGCCTAGAAGTGCAGTGCCAGTGGGAGAAAAGCATAGCATTATGTGCTCTAAGTGCAGTGCCACTCTATGAAAGCATAGTGCCACCTTGCAGGCCACGTTTGTGGACCTTACCCTTTTATCCTTTGTTTGAGGCCGGTCCCATAGGGGGCAAACCCTCTGCTACTCCTCGTGCTCCAGAACCTGCAAATCAGTCAAGAACAAGCACACAAGATAGTTGTAAAGCATATATGTCCTAGATTTCAGCATGTTAGCATATATAATATCATAAATATAACATGAAATAAACCATTCAAGATTATTAAGCATGTATAAGAGACACATAACACATAAACATCAGGAACAGGGCGGTATTTATTTTATTGATAACATGTACATAAAGTAATGGATAAATCACCTGATATTTGCCATGGCCTTGAGAAAAATCGTCCTTCGGATTCGTTCATCCCTAGCCTCACAAAGATTCTTCCATAAATGGTGCACTAAGGATGTCACATAGAATGAGGGTGATCATCACAAGGAAACAAGGGTTTCCTAAACCTGGGAAGTGCAGGAAACACGGGGGAAATAACAGACTTGATCAAGGCTATAATAGGCTATAATATAAATAATATTCTCTCTCTTCTCCCTTTGGCCATTCCCTTAAGGTGTATTTATAATTCCTCAAATTAGTTTTTTCAGTTGGGGAATAGTTGGGCCACGAGCTAGGGTAGTTAAGTTACATGAAAAACTATAAACCCTGCCTCTTTAATAGGAGAATTATATAATTTTTAATATTTTAAATAGCATACGCGGGTCAGCTATGGATGGACCCACGTGTGCACGTAGAAAAAACTGGGCATAGTTGCGTATGGATTTTAAAATATTGTTTTTTAAGAAATGTGACCAAGTCTGAATAGAAGGGTTGCCTAAGGCCAATGCATAAGTCATCAAGTATATAGAGGTGATAAATGATCCTATAACACTATGGTTCATTAATGGTAAGTTTTGGTGGTACTGTCAGGGTTCAGACTGTGCATTGAACTATGGTGGAGTTAATACGAACCAGAGGTTACGTTCCAAACTTTGTACCAAATTTAAAACTCAAACCATACACCATTACCATGGTTGAACTATGGTAGGGGTTTCAGAACCACCAGAGGTTTAAACCACCAATGATTTGTGGTAATGTTTATTAATCCATGGTTTTGGGGCTAGGGTTAAACCCATGCCCTCTGCGCTTCACCTGTAGTCTCATGGGTTTGGGTGGACCAGGGGCCAGGGGGTAACCTCGGCCCCGTCCCCTGATGCAGGAAAACCTTGCAAAACCCACAGTCTCACCCATTCTCATGCATATAAAAATGCATCTCCAAAATTTAGCTCTAAAATTTCCAATCCTGGCAATTTCACAAAAATTTTATACACGGAAGCTTCTCAAACATATGGTTCAAAACCATATATCCAACCATCTACTTTTCATGTGATTGAATCCAAACTTCAATAAAATCCCAATTTAGAAAACTTCATGCAGAAGCTTATCAAAACATATGATTTAAACTCCAATGCTTATCATTTAGTCATGCACTCATTTCTCATATATTTGCCAGTTGACATTAAATTTCCCAATGCCACAAACACACATGTATTATGTCAACTCACCTCATATGGTCCAACATACCTTACCCAATCGATCACTGGCAATGTGCTTTTGACCAAGCTATGGACTGCGCCTTCGTGGCAGTCAACTATACAATGCGGGTTTTAATCGATGCATCAACAATCTGCACCTCTATTAATGCCTACGCAGATTCATACTGCACCTTCACCTTATTCAAGTGCTCTTCCATCAAACGCCATTGGAAACAAATCACCCATGGCATTACTATTCTTCAATTGAACATATCACTCTACCTTTGTTATTCCTCGCTTTCTTCAAGACTTCGATTTCTAATTTGCATTAACACTGGTTTTCAACGGCATTTCATTTGGTTCAAACCAGAAGTTTATCACTTCTTCCTAGCTCGATTCCACAGCTTGGATCAACCTCAATTTGCATCAAATTGGAATCACTTCATTGTATTAATTCATCCAACAACATTTTTAACAAATAGAGTTTCTCTCCAACGCAATTTCATTCACCTCCAGCTCTGTATTTAACGCTGCAAATTAATGACCTTTGTGAGGCTCCACTTCTGCAGTTCACACAGAGATTAATGCATTCCATTCACCCCTAAATTGACACAACGTGTAAAACTAATCCTTTTGCGAAGGAAAGAACTCCTTCTCTGCTACTGTGACACAACAATTAAAATCGGTTCCAATTGAATTCAAAATAAATAAACAGAGTTTTAAAACAAAAGCCCTGCGCCTTCTTTACCTTCGATCATCACTACATCATATGGGTTCGACCCTCATTACCATGTACCCAATACCAAATGTGACCTGAAATTCGATTTCAATCTTCATATGTGTAATCAATCTTAAAAATTCTTTGACTGATAAATAAGATTAACGCACAACACCTTGGTTCTTTGATTTTAATTCCTCGGCGCTTCACTCCTGGAATCGAATGAAGCACTCACTAACTTCAACAATCTGAGCCAGCGTATATCATGACTGATATCACTTTAGGTAAATATAGTATATCGCTCTTGGTAAATGGAGCCAGCGTATATTATTGATCTAACTTTCAATTCCAATTTCAATTGCTTCCAGCGTACTCATTGACTTGCGTCCAACGCACTCAATGCTTTCAATTCAGGATTGATGGCTTTCGAATTGCCATTTAACCTCTTGGCACTCACTATATGGCATTTTCATTTCAATTTGTGCGCTTTCTCTAACATCTGCAACCTTCAAACCATAAAGTCGACATTAAATAACCTCGATCCTTCCCTCATATGCAGAGCTTCATCTATTACAAAGTTTATCATATGAATAAATTCAGAAACTCAAACATCTTCCTACCAAACTTGACCAAGAATATACATATTTCACACAAAATTTTCAAAACAAATTCCTCATCGATATAACTAAATGTAATCAATTACAAAAATCCTCTTCATCCATGGCCAGATTTTCAATCAATGGCCCTTTTACAAAAGCTCGTAGGCTAACAAACTTTGCTGTCCAAACCTCACCTCTAAAACACTCTATATCTTCCTGATCTATTTGGCCTTTGAGGCTCATTAATTTATACAAATTTAATTGAACCAACTTAGGTTCAAATCCCTTTAATCACTCAACAAAGTCCTCAAATATCTCAACACCCCTACAATCTAGATTTTATCCCTAAAATCTTGAAACTAAATCTAACTTAGGCTCATAATTAATTCTAAAATCTCTCAAGTCTAATTTCTCTCATGTTTTCCAATTATTTGGAAACATTAACAAATCCTCACGTATAATTAATTAAAAATATAATTTAATCACTCAAAAATCTCATTAATATTTACATAAAATTAATATTTTCTCAAAAACATGAGACCCCTAGGTTTAATAAAATACAAAGTATTTTTCTTAGTCTAATGCTCCTGCATCATCCCCCGACTTGCATTTCACTAAAATTTAAATAGGAGTTGCGAACTATGTATTACAAGAACCACCAGAAGCACATTGGTAATTCGTTGCCCTACCACTCAATCGATCTTGTGTTCAAATCCTACCAGTCCTGTTTTTCCCACAAACAACATTTTACACTAATGCAGGGACGCCACGTGGCAACCACCCATTGTACCACGTGGCCTCCAATCATTCGACCACTTCAAAAAAATGAATCAACCAATCAAATTACACAAAAATTCAACCAATTAGAATAGGACACTTGGCAAGAAACCACTGGCATGAAAATATGCATCAACCTATCCATTCACCTGCCTAGTCAGTGTATGGATTGTTTCTTGTGCGTACTTGCAACCCTACAAATCCTTTAGTTGTTTCGAAAAATGGCTAGAATGCGATATCGGGAGCATACAATATCAGTTTTGAGTGATTTGAATTCCGTTGGATTAAGGGTGATGAGATATTTGTTTTTATGCTTGTTTCGAGAACTTTTGAACACTTTGAATTTTGAGCACTTTACTGATCCATTGGATCAAATATCCTTGGTGGATCCCTCCACGGATCACAAGTGTGATTCAGGTTTCACAAGTGTGCAACCCATTAGCAGGGGCTTCATTGTTATTTATATTAACATGTATTGTTTTTCTAGCTATTAAAAAAATAAAGTGGGTGCATTCTTCAGATTATTTAATGTTCCATGTTTTGGATGCATGCACTTGTTTTAATTCTAGTAACTGGTACAATTGTTTTTACTGCTAATGCATGTTATTTCTGGTTATTCTAATTCTGTAACGAGCTTTTGGAAATTATTGTGTAGTTTTCACTAAAATATAAAAACCTAATATTTCAATGGTATCAGAGTTGTGCACCCTCTTAGCTTGAGGATTTTTTTATCAGCAGATTAGATTTTATTTGTAGAAAAAATGTTTTTTTTTTCAAACTATTTAAGAATATTTATGGAGATATATTTAATTAATTATTCGCATTGGTTGATATTTATGAGAAAAATCATTGATTTTCCATTTATTACAAAAAATTATTCACTAGGAAGGTTTAAATTTTTATTTTCCCAGCTTATTTTCAAGGGTTCATTATTTTATTGCGGGGAATTTTCTTGCAGCTATTACTTGCATATCAAGGGTATATTATTATTTCTTCTGCACAAGATAAAATGATTTATCATTATTTCCACAAAATATTCCACACAACTATTCCATAGGGATGAATTTTACAGAGATTTTCATTCTAGTTATTATCGCAGAAGAATATTGCTATTGCAAGGATTTATTTCCAAAAATCATTACTAGCAAGAGGACAATTCAAGGATTCATTATTATTTTGTTTTCTAAAGAAATATATACCAGGTTTTATTATCTTCGCAGAATATTATTTATTTACACCCCTTGTTGTAGGAGGTCGATTTTGAAGCTTTAATTATTTGCAAGAGAATTATTTCTACACCAACTATTGTTGCATTGGGTTATTATTTTCATTGCAGCAAATTATTTCTCCGCTATTATTTGCAAGTGTTTAATTTCCTTATGGAGGTTGAAGATTTATCATTTGTTTTTATTAGGAGGGTTTAATTCCCCATAGGGTCAGGGGTTTAATTATTTTCATGGGGGGGCGAGTACAAGGGTTTGTAATTGGAAGGACTTTTGATGTGCTCATAATTTATTCAAGATTTTTATTGCTACATCATTGATTGAGATTTTTTTTTTTTTTGCATGAAAATTAAGGCCTAGTATAAATCGATTTCTCAAAGGGGGTAAATCAATTTTATTAAAAAAAACTGAGGTGAGAAAAGGAAGGCTAAGTATTGAGATTCATTGATTCGAAACCATTATGTCATAACTTTATTTTTGGAAACTTCATAGGAATCAACATAGTAATACATTAGTTGGTTCTTTGGGTTTCAATACTTCTATGGATAAAAAATGGAAACAAATTACAAATCATAAGAAAGAGTGAAACAATAGGTATTTCTCCTGAAAGGTCCATGTTATCCTTCAACAGTCAAAGGATATTTGGAAGGAAGTTGTAAAAAGTAAGTGTCTCTTTGAACTTGGATCCTGATTGCCTTAGACATGACTTTGTGCTTGATAGAGCAATCAGATTGGAAAGGGTCAAGTTGGACCTTGAATCCATCCATTCTTTCTTTGATACATCCTAGGTGCTTGGAACATTCTTGTGAAAGGTTAGACTCATAATCACCTCTTGTCTTAGTAAAATCCTAACCTTAACAGTGTCACTACCGCCATACAATGATGACATCATGAGAAGGATTTTTCAATTAATGGCAAAATCCTTCCAAGGGTTGGACAATATCACACTTCTTACTTCTTTTTAGAGGTGCAAAATTTTAGAATGCATGGAAAATTTTAGATTTGGTATACTTATGTTGGATCTAGAGTGTAATGACTTCCTTCAGATTCTCCAATACTTTTGTGCCAACATTACAACATCTCATCTAGACTATGTCAAAACAAACATGCAAGACATCGTGTCCCTGATATTAGGAAAAGATAAGGACATTTACAAACATTTGAGATCCAAATTGTTAATCATTTGGAGGAAGGAGCTAATTGTATCCCATGTTTCCTATGAACCAGTTGAGGGGATGTTCAAATAGACGTAAAACAACTCATAAAGGAGTTGACCAAGGAGGAACTAATGAAAATTAGTGGAGACAACATGAATGAACTAAGGAGGAAAGGAATATGCTTTGTATGTAAGGGACCTTGGGCACTTAACCACTCATGCTCAAGTGTCATGAAAGAGATAACAGGAACATAGTAGTAGGAGACTCTTTTCAACCATTCTAACGAGGATTATTCTACAATATTTGATTCAATCAATTTACAGGAGAACATCCAAGGAGGATACAAGAAGTTAGGTAGAAGTTCACCTAAGCAACATAATGTTTTTGTGAGCGCAGAAGACCAAGGAAAATACATTCAGGGAGACTTGCAGGGTGAGTCAATAGTGATGAACCAACATGAGGAACACTTAGGGGTGCATGGGTAAAACATAAACTGTGATCATAAACATAAAGAGGAGGATGTCAAACATATTGTGCAGGATGAGCCACTTCCAGAGAGCTAGAAAAAGGCTCAAGTGGACACTATAATAGTGGGGCACCCGGTGCATGTAGATACAAAGGCATTCAATAGGGCACCAAAACTACTAGGAGATGACTTAAGACATATATTATGGTGTTGGATCAGAGAATCCGGATAGCCTGAGGCACTTACAGAATAGGAAAATTGAGGAGCTCATAGGGGTATGTGCTGAGTAAGTGGCCAAGCTATCTAGTGTTAAGCAGCGACTCAAGTCCATCACAAGGTAGCAAGAGGAATATACTTGTGATTCATAGATAAATCCTCTTCATGGAAACATCGACAGGGCTTGTAGCTCTACCATCCCACCTCTCTGCATTGGATGAAAAGGAGAAATGTTTTCCTGTTGGATCTTATGGGAGCCTTCCAGAAGGGTTTTACAAGTGGGCTAGAACTGAGAAATGGTCCTACAATTTAGGAGAATCCTAAGTAGGATCAAAGTATTGCAACATCAACATGGTGGGATTGTTTCTCATGTGAGTATTTACATATTGCACACATATCAACATATGGATTGGTGGGATATTATCAGTTGGTACTTGATTGATGAGATGATTCTTGGGAGGAAATTCTTAGCCAAGGACATAATACATTTATATCCATGGCACATGGGCTATGTATTTTGGTTATGGTGTAATTGGGATCTAGGAGGATCTGTTGATAGCAAGTTGATTCAACGATTGGATTGGGATCCAAGGTGGTTCACATGCCAACGTATCTATTAGTGAGTAGTTGATTTCAAGGTTGATCTGGGATCTAGGTATCGAGAGATATACCCTTTATTGGGTGATACAATGGCATACTATGATGGTTAGTGGTTCATATGGGACCCTAGTATTGGTACTCATCTATTTTGGAGAGACAAACTAGTAGACAAATGTGAATTGCTTGAGGGAAAACAATATTGGGGAGAGAGGATTTCTAATATTCCTTTTTCTGATTTCCCTTATAGTGTGGTCAGGATGGACTTCCAGAATTGGTGGAAATCAGGTTATAAGAGTGAAATAACCCTTTCCAGTGTGAAGGCGGAAAAAATATAGTATTTATTGTATTTAATCCTAGTATTTACCCATGGCATTTGCTTGTGGTATTTTCCTTTCTTTCTCTAGTTTCTAGCCTAGAGGCCTTAACAATCCCTTTTTGATGTAAAAAGTGACTTAAAAAGCATTTAAATTAAAAGAGTCACTTAAATAAAATAAATTAAAGGGAAAGATTCTAGAAGAAGAATAATAAAAAATAAAAAAAAATAATGGCTTCTAGAAGATCAAAGAGAGTTCCATCAAGCCTTTAAAAGGGAGGAGGAGCAAGGCATTTGCACTAACTTGGAATTTTTTATCATTTTTTTTAGGTCCGTATAATACTAGTGTATTCCCCTTATTGTTATTGTTAGTGTAGCCCCCTATTGTTATTGTTGTTCCCATGTATCCCCTGTGTTGTTATTGTTGTGCCCCATAGAATCCCACTATTTTTATTGTTGTGCCCCATAGAAGACCATTATTGATATTGTTGTTCCCCATAGAATCCCATTATTTTTATTGTTGTTCCCTTACATTATTATTGTTATGTAGGCTCTGATTATATTGTGACCCCTTAGACTCCATTATATAACAAGGAGGTATTATCACTTATATAATCCAAGAATTTTTCATTTATGTAATGTAAATGAGGTCTCCCGCCTTGAATAGGACACTTTTAAAGTCATTTATCTATATGGTTTTCTGTTCTTTTAGCTAGTTGCATAACATTTGGTATCAAAGCTTTGGGTTCTAGGGTTTCTCTTCTTCAAACAGGTCATATTGGAATTTTATCTATAATTTTTTTTCTAAGAGGTTTCAGAAGTTGAAGTTGAAACCACGTGGAGTCGAAATATTGGTGAAATTCGTGTACAAATTTCAAATCTTGGTTTGTTATATTTTCGTAGATATGATCTAAGGAAGTTAGGATTTTTGTTGGCCCCAAATTTCCATCTCAAACAAGTGACCTAGGGAAAATTGTCATAATTTTCTCTGAGAATTAGGTTTGAATTTTATAAAAAGTGACTAAAAGTGTACAGGCTGTAGTTTTTTTAGTATCATTTTGAGGGTTGAAAGTTGAAACAGTGACATGTGGCACTCCGTACAATTTTTCTCCACTGAACTAGTCTATAATAAAGTCATCGTGGGAGATTGGGCATAACTCTATCTTGGATAATCCAATCTTGGTCTGAATTATGGGGTTGGAGAGAAGACTATGAAGGCTACCACGGGATGAAATTTCAGATCTTGGACATCCAAAATAACAGAGATACAACAGTTTCGATATCGAGCTCCTAAAAAACAAGAAAAATGTGTGTATTTTTAAAAATTTTGCATAACTTTTGTTTGAAAAATCAGTTTGAAGTGATTCAAAGGGAATAGTGAAACATAGATATCATTGTTTGATTCCAAAATGCATCAAAACAAAAAACATGGACACACCTAGTAAGAAACCATAAATCTCTTCTATGGTGTGTGAAGAAGAGGAAGAAATGCATCACAATATATCAAATTTATGAGACCAAATGCAACAAATTTCACTCTCTCAAAAAGAAAAAGAAAAATGAAATGGAAACCATGATGAATGTTAAGATAGATGGTATAAAAAGGGACATGAAAGTTTTGAATGATGGTTTAAAAGAATACATGGAAGCAATGATGAATGTCAAGATAGAGGGATTGCAGGAAGGTTTGGAAAAGTTGCTAGAAGAAAGGCTTCCCAGTGGTGACAAGGTAATCCATGAAAATCATGATGAGGACAAAAGGAATATTAATTATGATTTTAAATACTCCAATTTTTGGTTTAAGAACCACCACATTCTAAAGATTAATATGAGGAATTTTGATGGAAAAGATCCAGTAACATGGATACTACAGATGGAGAAATATTTTGATCTCCATGATGTGCAACACACACAAAAGGTATGTGTTGCATCTTTATATTTAGAACCCAATCAGTTTTTATGGTATCGATGGATTTGTTCTCATAAAACACTTGTCACTTGGTTAATTTATATGGACGAAATGATAGCACATTATGAGGATACAAAGAGAAACACCTTCTTTAGCCAATTGATAAATCTCAATGATCTGAATGGAAAGTGGCATCTACCCATGGTATTCATTCACCCATGGTATTTATGCACCCATGCTATTCATCCACCCATCGAATCAACACATGGTATTATAAGTGGCATCTACCCATGGTATTCATACACCCATGGTATTTATCCACCCATGGTATTGTAAATGGCATCAACCCATGGTATTCATCCACCCATGGTATTTTACCCACCCATGGAGTTTACCCATGGTATTGTACCTAAAAAATACTAAAGTAACTAGTCACATTTTGTAGAAGGATAGATTGTCCACCACAATGTAGCTTTTGATTCAGATTTATGCAAGAACGCAATTAAATATAGAAATAGACATAAACACAAAGATGCAACAGAAATAATACTTCATTTCATTAATATCAAATATCAAAAATATGATTACAGAGATAATGGAAATAAACTAGCTAGGGCGTTGGTAGCTTATCTCTGAGAAGATATGTGGTGGCTACAAGGCTATGAAATATGTTAAAATGAGGCTCGAGGGCCTATTTATTATTTAGAAATAATGGAAAACCCTAAAAATCCAAAAACCTAACCCTAGGAGATGAAGCAAAAAAACTATGGGCTCTGTTTAGGTAAATTGGTGTTTCAACTTCCTGGGGATGTAACTTTGGCATACGATCTCCATTTGACGCACACCATACCTTGTTAGAAAGATATATCCGAGGAATGCAACTTTTGATGTGAGAAACATTGATGCATGGACCCAATTTTCTCTTGGTTTTCCCAAAATATGTTGTTTAGGGCCTCAAAACGGCTCCAGAAGTTCAGGACCCGAAAAAATGATAAAAATAGTAAGTTGTGTTGAAACTGAAAAAATGAAAAGAACTGATGGAGGGGGTTAAATTGGAATAGGTGGATGGACACCAATATCCACCTGGATCATTAGGGCCTCCAAATGGCTCTGAAAGTTCAGGACCCGAAGACTTGCTAAAAATAGTAAGTTGTGCTGAAACTGAAAAACTAAAAAGACCTGATGGTACGGGTCCAAATGGAATAGGTGGGTGGCCACCAATATCCACCTGGATCACTCCTCCCTCCTTAGGAAGCAATGGTCCCTTTTGCATTAATTTCCTCCATGAGAGGAAAATTCTGCTGAACTTAGTATTGGATTTGTCCAGGATGTTGTGGACCTGCTGGCAGACGTGTTGGATGCATTCAATAAGTTTGGGTTCCTCAGAAAGTACATGTGTGGATTCTGTCTTTGGAATCTCATGAGGTATGGCAATATCATGCGGCGGTACACTAGGTTTCATATCGATGGAGTGCTTGTCCTGATAGTGTAGAGGAACCTCTATGGGTGAGGAGAAAATGTCCTTGTATTCCTCCACGACTTCTTCCATATGTTGCAGTCGTGCAAGGGAGTCCTATTTCGAGGATGTGGCCAAAATATTCTTCTTTCTCTGTGAGCAAGTTGTAAGGAAAATAAATTTTCTGGTTTGGGAAACAATCTTACTACGTTGTTTTGCAATATTCAAGGAGATGGAAGGAGGTGATACTACCTCTGGTATCCTGTACAATTTATTTCCCAAAGTAATAACAATATAACAAGGCCTAGACTCATACACAGCATGTTGCCTCCACAAGTATGGTTGGCCAAATAATACATCAACTACATCAAAAGGAGAAACATCACACAATACCTCATCCGTGAATGGCTTGATGTTGTACAGAAAGCAACACTGCTAGTGAACACGGAGATCTCTCCTTGGGTGAAGCCACCTGACGGTATACGATTGCAGGTGTGCTATTGTCGGTAGGTCGAGCCACTTCATGAACTCTACTAAAATAAGGTTCTTTTGGCTTCTGTTGTTGACAATAAATTGCAGTGGAGAACCCTTCACCCACATCTGTGAATGGAAGAGGCGCTCCCCCTCCTCTGGATCCTCGAGATCCTCCCTCTGGAGCTTGGTGGTGGCAACAATGGCATCGGGCTCCGGATCAATGATCTTCTTTCCTTTTTCATCTACCTTGTCTAGTTCTGGCTTAGGATCAAAACATTCATCTAATGTGGGTGCCTTCAGTTTGGCCACCAGCAATTGTTTGGCCTGCCACTCATTTGTGTTGTGAGTGGGTCTATTATGAAATTCACACCACTTCCCCATGTCCTTCTTTGGATTTGTGGTGGTGTTCTGATTCGCCCTACTTTGGCTCTACCCCCTTTTTTATGGTTCGGTGGTGCCTTTCCCTAGCTTCAGATTCTGGGATCCAAAGTCTCGCTTCTTCTTCTTAAATTTTTGCTCGATCTTGGCAGCATAACAATATGTCGTGCCAAGCAAGGTGATGTTGAGGAACTCCAATTCCTCCTGAATTTGTCTGTGTAGATAGTTGTGGTACTTGAGCACCAAATGTCTCTCTGAATATGGAACAAATTCATTAGTTCATGCACATCTTGATCCCTTTGATGCCACAGCGTAGTCCATTGGATGTACTTGTACTCATAGCTCCCCATGGGGTAATATTGTTCCTTTATGCCATCTTGAAATGAATTCCAAGTGGGTGCGGCTGAGAATAGAGAGTGTTCCCTCTTGTCCTTTTTCTCATGTTAGGTTTCCCACTAGTCTTTGACATGGGGGGCGGCTTTGAGGAGTGAAAAAATAATCTTTTCTCAGTCGGAGAAATCATGGACCGAGAAATACCCTTCTAGAAAATTCAACCAACTATCTATGTGATCTGCATCTATCTAGACTTCAAATATAGTATTGTCAATTTTACTTGTACCTTGAAGGGAATGGCACCTCCAAAGTGGTTGTTGGACGTAGATGCGCCGTAGGTGGGCAGTCGTTAAAGTATCTAAGAAAATTTATCCATCATCGTGTTCCTTTGTTTCTCGAGGGCCTCCTCGAGCAATATTTTGATAGGATCTCCTGCTCCCTTGTCTTTCTTTTCTTCCGCCATGGGAGGTAATTGGGGTTTTTGAGGCTGATATTGCAAGGGTTCAACCAGATCGAGCCCTAACTCCTTATACCCTGACCTTGTTTGGGACATGCAAAGAAAAATAGAGAAAGAGAAGACCGCTCTGATACCACTAATCCAGATTTATCCAGGAACACAATAAAATACAGAAATCTACATAAACACAGATATGCAATGGAAATAATACTTCATTTCATTAATATCAAATAACAGAAATATGCTTACAGAAATAATGGAAATAAACTAGTTAGAGCGTTGGTAGCTTATCTTTGAGAAGAGATGTGGCGGCTACATGCCTCTTTACTGTGTTACAATGAGGCTCAAGGGCCTATTTATTATTGAGAAAAAATATAAAACCCTAAACTTCCAAAAACCTAACCCTCAGGAGATGAAGTGCCAAAACTATGGGCCCCGTTTGGGTAAATTGGTGTTCCAACTTCCGGGGGACGTAACTTTGGCATACGATCTTCGTTTGACGCAAACCATACCTCGTTAGAAAGATCTATCTGAGGAATACAACTTTTGATGTGAGAAAAATTGGTCCATGGTCACATGTTTCTCCCGGTTTTCCCAAAAAATGTCGTTTATGGCCTCAATACGGCTCTGGAAGTTCAGGACCCGAAAAACTGCTAAAACTAGTAAATTGTACTGAAACTGAAAAAAATGAGAGAACTGATGGTGGGGGTTCAAATGGAATAGGTGTGTGGCCACCAATATCCACCTGGATCATTAGGGCCTCCAAACTGGTGCGGAAGTCCATGACCCGAAAACCTGCTAAAAATAGTAAGTTGTGTTGAAACTGAAAAACTGAAAGAATTGATGCTGTGGGTCCAAATGGGATAGGTGGGTGGCCACCAATATCCACCTGGATCATTCCTCCCTCCTTAGAAAGAAATGGTCCCCATTGCGTTAAGTTCCTCCATGAAAGAAAAATTCTGTTGAACTTGGTATTGGATTTGTCAAGGATGTCGTGGACCTGTTGGCGGACGTGCTGGTGGACATTCAATAAAGTTGGGTTCCTCAAACAATACATGTGTGGATTTTTTCTGTCTAATTGCATGAGGTATGGAAATATCATGCAGTGGTACGTCGGGGGTAAGATCGATGGAGTGCTTGTCCTGAGAGTGTAGAGGAACCTCTGTTGGTGAGGAGAAAATGTCCTCATATTCCTCCATGACTTTGTCCATCTGTTGCACCTATGCATGGGATCCTTATTTCAAGGTTGTGGCCACAATATTCTTCTTTCCTTGTGAGTGATTTGTAAGGAAAATAAATTTACTAGTTTGGGAAACAATCTTATTATGTTGTTTTGCAATAGTCAAGGATATGGCAGGAGGCAGTACTACCTCTGGTATCTTGTACAATTTATTTCCCAAAGTAATAACAACAGAACGAGGCCTAGAATCATACACATCATGTCACCTCCACAAGTATGGTTGGCCCAATAATACATCAGCTACATCAAGAGGAGTGACAGCACACAATACCTCATTTGTGAATGGCTTCATGTTGTACAGAAGGCGGCACTACTGGTGGACGCGGAGATCCCTCGCTGGGTGAAGCCACTCGATGGTATATGGCTGCGGGTGTGCTATGGTCAATAGGCCCAGCCACTTCATGACCTCTGCTAAAATGAGGTTATTTCGTCTTCCGCTATCTATAAGAAATTGCAGTGGAGAACCCTTCACCCACATCTATGAATGGAAGAGGAACTCCCCCTCCTTTGGATCTTAGGGATCCTCCCTCTGGATCTTGGTGGTGGAAATAATGGCACTGGGGTATACATCAATGAAATTCTTTCCTTTTTCATCTCCCTTTTCTGGTTCTCGCTCAGGATCATATCATGCATCCGATTCGGGTGCCTTCGGTTCAGCCACTAGTGACTATTTGGCCCGACACTCATTTCTGTTGTGAGTGGGGTTGTTATGAAATTCACACCACTTCCTCGTGTCCTTCTTTTTATTTTTCGTGGTGTTTTGAGTCACCTCGCTTTGGCTCTGCCCCCTGTTCTGTGGTTCGGTGGTGCCTTTCCTTGGCTTCGGATTCACGGATCCAAAGTCTCGCTTCTTCTGCTTAAATTTGTGCTCGATCTTGGTGGCATAGTGATATTTCGTGCCAAGCGAGGTGATGTAGAGGAACTCCATTTCCTCCTGAATGTGTCTGTGCAGATAGTTGTGGTACTTTAGCACAAAATGTCTCTCCTAATATTTAATACCCAACTTTATGCGTAGGGTATGGAACAAATTCGTTAGTTCATGCACATCTTGATCCCTTTGCTGCCACAACGTGGTCCACTCCATGTATTTGTCCTCATAGCTCCCCATGACGTAATATTGTTCCTTGATGCCATCTCGAAATGAATTCCAAGTGGGTGCATCCGAGAACAGAGAGGGTTCCCTCTCGTCCTTTTGTTCATAGTAGGTTTCCCACCAGTCTTTGACATGGGGGGTGGCTTTGAGGAGTGTAAAAATAATCTTTTCTCAGTCGAAGAAATCATGGACCAAGAAATACCCTTATAGAAAATTCAACCATCTATATATGGTGTCTACATCTATCTGGCCTTCAAATATAAGAATGTCAAATTTTACCTGTACCTTGAAGGGAGTAGCGCCTCCATAATGGTCGTTGGATGCATATTCACCGTAGGTGGGCAACCGTTGAAGGATCTGAGCAAATTTATCCATCATCACATCCCATTGTTTCTCGAGGGCCTCCTCGAGCAACATTTTGATAGGATATCCTGCTCCCTCATCTTTATTTTCTTCTGCCATGGGAGGTCTTCAGGGTTTGCGAGGCTGATCTTGCAAGGGTTCAACTAGATCGAGCCCTAACTCCTTATACCCTGACCTCGCTGGGGACATGCAAAGAAAAATAGAGAAAGAGTAGCTCGCTCTGATACCACTGATCTAGATTTATGAAAAAATGCAATAAAATATATAAATATACATAAACACAGAGATGCGGTGGAAATAATACTTCATTTAATTAATATCAAATAACAAAAATATGCTTACAAACATAATGAAAATAAAATAGCTAGGGCACTGGTAGCTTACCTTTGAGAAGAGATGTGGTGGCTACAGGCCTCTTAACTTTGTTACAATGAGGCTCGAGGGCCTATTTATTATTGAGAAATATTGGAATTCTCTAAACATCCAAAAACATAACCCTAGGAGATGACGCGCCAAAACTATGGGCCCTGTTTGGGTAAATTGGTGTTTCAACTTCCCGGGGATGTAACTTTGGCATATGATCTCTGTTTTACGCACACCATACCTCATTAGAAAGATCTATCTGAGGAATACAAATTTTGATGTGAGAAAAATTATTCCATGGACCCATGTTGCTCCTGGTTTTCCCAAAAAACGTCATTTAGGCCTCAAAACGGCTTTGGAAGTTCAGGACCCGAGAAACTGCTAAAAATAGTAAGTTGTGTTGAAACTGAAAAAATTGAAAGACCCGATGGTGGGGGTTCAAATGGAATAGGTGGGTGGGCACCAATATCAACCTAGATCATTAGGGCCTTCAAACAGCTCCGAAAGTTTAGGACCCGAAAACGTGTTAAAAATAGTAAATTGTGCTGAAACTGAAAAACTAAAAGAACTAATGGCGTGGGTTCAAATGGAATAGGTGGGTGGCCACCAATATCCACCTGGATCACTTTTACAGTTATTCTCTATTTTAATAAAAAAAAAATCTTTGTGGTTTTATTTACGGTGTGTTCTCTCCTTTTTCTGGCATTCAATTTTTTAGATCTTGGGGGCGCTTGGGGGCCTCCCACAAAGATCCATTCAATTTTAGATCTTGCCCATGAATGCGGTTTCTTTTCTGACAAAATATTTCAATGGTAGAGCACATTGAAGACTTCCAAAAATTGAATATCAGGGTAACTGATATTCCATAGTAGCATAGGATTGATGTATTCATAGGGAATTTGAAGGATAACATCCAATATGATATTTTCCTTTGGGAACCTAATTCATTGGAGAAGGCATTCAAAGTGAAAAAAAGTTTAAATCAAAATTATGGCAACAAGGAAGTCTACCAGTGACTCACAACTATAAATATGGAAATGTTGTTTCTCCTATCCCTCCATAAGCTACAAGGTTAATGCCACAACAATGTTGGGTATGTGTTATATTATTTCCATGATTAGTTTCACATGTAGGGGGGTCACAGGGGGGGCAATAGCCCCCCCTGTATGTTGCGGTGGGCACAGGGGAGGCGGCAGCGCCCCGAGAAAAAAAAATTGACCCTATTTTTCGGTGGGTGAAAACGCCCATGGTTTTGTGCATGGGTTTGCACATAGTTTTGGGGCATGATGGTTTTCGGCCCCTGGTATTTTGTAGATCCGGTCAAGGTAACTATGGTTATGCTCTAATCCAAGGTTAATCGATTGGGTTTTATGTATGCTTCGGCATGTATATATGTGTGTTGTAACACTAAAAGGAATATAATAAAAAATCAAGCTGATAGTCCCGATTTGGGATCCAGGGGAAAATCTCTGTCTATATCTATTTTATGTTTTATGTTCTCGCTATTGTTTATTTTCTGTCTTTAAGATTTGTTTGAAGATAATTTATGTGCGGGTTTAAAACCTACAAACAATTGGAGGAAAAAATAGCAAAGGGGCTTTGTTACATTTGTGATATAAAATACACTAAAGGTCATAAGTGTGCTAAGAAGAAATTATTCCACATAGATTTTCAAGGGGAGGAAGAAAATGAGCAAGAAACATCAAAAGAGGAAGATATAAACCAAGAACCAACCCCAAATAAAGAAGAAATGAATTTGACCATATCTTTCAATGCATTGGCAGGAATTACCACTCTTCAAACTCTCAATATAGAAGGATATATCAAGAAGGAAAAAGTAATATTTTTGATTGATTTAGGTAGTACTCATAATCTTATTCACTTTAAGATATCCAAGGAATTGAATTGCTTCCTATATCCAGCACCTGAGTGTCAAGTGATGGTTGCATATGGAGGAACTATAAATTTCTTTGGAAACTGTTGTAATATGAAACTAACCATGGGGGAATATGTATTGAATAGTCCAATGCTTTCCATTCCAATGGGTGATGTTGATGTTGTACTAAGAGTCTAATGGTTACAATCTTTGGGGACAATAGCTTTTAATTTTCAAGAACTTTTGTTGAAATTTTTTTGGGAAGGAAAGGAAGTCGAATTAAGGGATATCGCAGGGAAACCAGGAAATATAATCAACTATAATGGCATGAAAAATATTCTTAACAAATAAAAAAGGTATTTAATTTCACAATTATGCTTACTAGATGTTCAAACATCGAAATCATCTATTTCTCCAGATCTCCAAAAAGCCTCGGACAATCATTCCAAGGTATCTGAGACTCCCAAAGGCCTCCCACCTATTCGTGATCATGATCATGCCATTCATTTGATTCCAGGAAGTGTTCCTCCAAACATCAGACCTTACATATATCCTTATACCCAAAAGAGTGAAATTGAACATATGGTTGCATAAATTCTAGAGGATGGTATAATTCAACCTAGTCAAAGTTCTTTCTCTTCTACAGTAGTATTGGTGCACAAGAAGGATGTATCATGGTGTATGTGTCTCGATTATAGAGAGTTCAACAAGATCACTATTAAATATAAATTTCTCATTCCTAGCATTGATGAATTTTTGGATTAATTACATGGAGCAATTTACTTCACCAAGATGGATCTTCATTAAGGATATCATCAAATTAGAATGAATATTGAAGACATTCTGAAAACATCATTCAAAACTCATGAGGTTCATTATGAATTTTTGGTCATGCCTTTTGGCCTTACTAATGCACCTTCGACATTTAAAGGTTTGATGAATTCCATTTTCAAACCCTTCCTTAGAAAATTTGTATTAGTATTTTTTTATGATATATTAATCTACAAAAAGTATTGGAAGGATCATGTTCAACATGTTGATAGGGTGCTCAAAATATTGGAGGAGAAACAATGATATGCAAAAAACTCCAAATATTTCTTTGGAGTATAGAAGGTGGAATATATGGGTCATATTGTATCTCATAAGGGTGTTAAGGTAGATCCTAAAAAAATTAAATCCATTAAGGAATGGAAAATCCCCCCACAACCATAAAGCATCTTCGAGGATTTCTCGGGTTGATGGGGTACTATCACAAGTTTGTTAAGAATTATGCGAGAATAACATTACCTCTAACAACATGATTGAATAAAGATGCATTTTCTTGGACTCCATAAGCAACTAAGGCCTTTGAACATGTTAAAGAGGCAATGTGCCAAGCATTGGTATTAACTATGTCTGACTTCACAAAAACTTTTATTGTGGAATGTGATGCCTCACAAAATGGAATTAGTGTTTTTTTAATGCAAGAAGGAAGGCCCATTTATTTATAAAGTCGTTCAATCAAAGAAAATTATTTAAAAAAACCTATTTATGAGAAGTAAATGTTGGCAATACTACATTCATTAAAGAAATATAGACTTTACTTAATGGGAAGAAAATTCAAGGTAAACACAGATCATGATAGTCTTAAATATTTTGTGGAAAAAAAATAATCTTCATAAGAGTAGAAAATTTGGGTCATAAAGATGTTGGGTTATGATTTTGAAATCATCTACAAAAAATCGAAGTAAAATGTTGTTGCAGATGCACTCTCAAGAAAGGATGAGGATGTGGAAGCATTGCTTTGTGTGATTTCTATTATCCAACCCAATTTGATAACCAAAGAAAGGGATGAATGGAAGAATGATGAAGAGGTGTTTACTCCTTTTCAAAATTTGCAGCAAGATACTAGTACATCTGATACATTCAGCTGGAAAAATGACTCATTATGGTACAAATATCACTTATATCTTTGGAATAATTCCCAACTCAAGAAAAATATTCTTTTGGGATTGTGCACCTCCCCCTTAGGAGGGCACTCATGATTTTTAAAAACTTACCAAAAGGTCAAGAAAGAATTTTTTTGGGATGGCCTTAAACCTATTGCAAAGTGTAACTAGGTTTGTGTAATGTTCCCAAATTTTAGCCTCAAGCTAAAAGGAACATTATAGTTTGCATATTTTCATTTTGTTGAATAAAATGGGTAAGGAGACCCCTTAACCCCCTTAGATGGATAAATAACACTCCTTATGTGAAAGGAGGGTGATTAAGCAACTGAATTAAGCACCTAAGGGTGTGAATATGATCGAGATCACCTTGATTTAGTCATCTTTGACTAAGCCAACAGCGTTGTCCAAGAGGAGGAATCTCCATGACAACGTAGCGCAGTTTTAGAGGAGGCTTCACTTGCATGAGCTAGGTGGCAAGTGTGGATGGGACCCATGGTGAGAGGAGTTCATTTTATTTATAAGGAGGAGATGGCAGCCCATTTTTAGGATGCTTTGGTTTATCATTTTCGTATGCTATGCTTAGACTTGCATACTCGGGCTATTTAGCAGGGTTGTAGTGTTCTTGAGCACAAGGGTGTTCTTGGTCGAGAATCCCTACCTCATCCTCAAGGAAGGAGAGGGTTTTTGAGCTCCATTTCCTCATTCTGGAATTTGTCCAAGCTTCCTCCTGTAGCTACAACGTATTCTTGTTGGGAAAAAAATGTTGTGTTGTTGGGTGCAGCAACAGAGGAACTCATAGAGTCATTCTTTGGTTTTTTCTTCGATGCAGAGATTGTCTATTCATTGGAGGAGAAATAGAGGAGACTCTCAAGCTCATTTTCAGATCTTTGGCACCTGGCCAACCACTCACCATCTCTCACAGTGCAGTCTAGGGCTGGAACTGCGTTATTTTGCAGGCAGTTGCTGGGAGGGTCATTAGAGCTCATCAGGAGGAGTTGTTTATGAGTAAAGGGATTAGACTTTTGCTTATATTCACTATCAGTGGAGGGAATCATCATATCATATCTTCTACAGCCTCATTTCCTATTTTGATTCAGTTGCAGTGACAAGTTAATTGTCACATTGTACATTCTCCGACATTTCTAGCAGTCTCTCCTAGATTGGCTACAAATATTGTATTGGAGCCCATTATTTTATTCTTGGGAATTTCTTTGTATCCTTCAGCCTCATTATCATTTTGTATTTATTCAGTAGCTGCTACTCTCATAGAGACTGTGCAGTCACTGCTTTCCGGCATTTTGTGCAGCTGCAGCAACTCATGTATTTCGTAGTTTGATCATTGGAGGTTGATTCCAATAGCTTGAGTGGCTTGTCCCTCATGATTTTCTTGTGTATTATTGTTGAGATAATAATATAATGTTGGCTTCATCATATTCTCTTTATGGACATGTTCATATTTGCAGAGTTTCATGATTGTGTTCATACGTTGTTGTAGCTCACTCTTTGAGCACTTCTTTGAGATACCCAAGGGTAGGAGATCTGAATAACCCACCTAGGGTTATTTCTTTGAGCTAATATTCTGGAAGTATAATGTATGAAAGGTAAAAAAAGGGAGCCAAGTCTCCATTTATCTTATTTTTGCATTGGCTTCCTTATATAGCGTCCCCTTGGACCATTTTGCAAAAATTCCTGAAAAAGGAATATTACAGTGGTATCAGAGCATCAATCTTGGCTTAGCCTATGAATCCAAGATAATATGCCATTAGAAGGAGAAATTTCTCACATAGGAGAGGAGAAGTATAAAGGAAACAAGAAAAGAGGAATGATGGAAGAGGATATCTCCCTGCTTCTTTTCCAAACTATGGAAGTTATCATAGAAGATCTCAAGGAGATAGAAAGGGAGAATTGCATAAAGTTTTTGAGAGGTTTTGAAGATGAAGCAAGCCCTAGATATTTTCATGATGGGTGTGGGCATTCAGCCACACATGTAGATCCACAGCACAGTCCATTGCCCACTTGCACTACGGGAAGAATGGAGGAAGAAGATGAGGCCATTGGAGGAGCAGCGCTACAACTCAAAGGTATGGCTCATGGTTGTTGGTTTGAAAATTATGTTTCATATTGTCATGAAAAAACATATGATGAATTCACTAAGGGATTGGTGAGGTAATTTGATCAAAATCATTGTGAAGTATCATGTACCAAAACTTCAAACACTTTGCATACATTGGAGGGAACCATGAAAGAAACTCCATTCCAGATTTCTGAAGGGAATGAAAACATGTGTGATGGCTTGCTAAGGGAAAGATCCCCATTCTGTGAAGGGCCCTCTTCCATTTGTGAAGACATGGAGGTACTTCCTTCAAGATTTTACCAAGATCTAGGGTATCTCCTTGATGATGAGGTATTCTCAATCATTGATGAGGAGGATGAGCATAAGAGATTTAACAACGTTGTCCCATTGAGAGGAGATCCATCACCACATGGAGGTGAAAAGGGAGCCATTGTTTCTTTACAAGGAGTTCCAAATGATCCAACATGTGGGAACTTGGGCACAATTCTAGAGCCACATGCAGCAGTTTTTGGGGATTGTGAGATGGAGGAGGAAGAGAAGGATCAGCATCAAGGGATGATACACCCATATCTATTCTGGAAAGTTTTTGCACAAGAGAAGGAGAATGTACAGCACAGTGAAGAGGGGGACAAATCAATCCACTCATATATATAGTCCTCTTTTGAACTTGATGTCTCACTATATGGAGGCATCCCACCTGGGAGGCCACCTGATCTAGAGTTGATGAGGGGCATCTTCTCACTTGATTCACCACTCTTAGATTCCAAAGAGGTGAAGCCATTGGAGGAGTCCAACACAATGCAGAGAGTTTTGGATAAACCCAAGGAGGAGGGAGACACTCTCTCATTTTCAGTATCACCCACTCTCATCAGTTATACTGCGCTGACAGAGTTTGCTGCAAGGATGGAGGATGGCATCTTCATGATGCAGGATGACTACTCCACAGATTTGGAGGGGAAGAGGATAATTACTTTGAGGGAGGACTCTTTCATACATAGGAGTGTATGTAGGCCACTCATGCTTACTTTGGCCCAACTTGAGAGATTCCTTGTGGATGACAGCTTCTCATGGGAGGCCAACTTCCAAAGGACACCATCACTATTTGAGCATGAGCAGTTGCATGATGGGCATGGAAGCATTCTGGAGGATGAATTTGGCATGGGGGATTTCAAAGTAGCAGGTAATAACATGAGAGGAGCTTCACATGCTAGATCACTAGCGTTGTCTATGAGGAGGATTGATCCGTATTGGAGGTCTCATCTTTTGGTAGAGTACTCTAAGGATCTTGGTGCATGCATGGTTCTTGATGACCCGAAGGGAGATGACAGATACATGGTGGATGATATGGTCATCTATTTTTATGGAAAAATCTTCTTGACTAGGGCATCTAGTCTCAAGGAGGAACTATTACATGCAACACATGAGGACTTCCTAGATATGCACCTTGATGCATATCTTGTCTTGCTAAAAGATTTAACTTGGGAGGGCATTCAACATGATCTCTATCAGCATATGGATAGATTCATAGCCTAGATGATTTTAGAGAGGTTGGCACAACCATTTCCCTATTCATTGGAGGTGAGGGAGAACATTTAGATGAGCCATTTTAGCTCAAGGACCGGAGTACATGGTAAAGAAGCTATATACTCTCATTTTGATTTACCCTTATTTACTTTATATGGGTAGCTTGATGAGCTAAGGATGATCACATCTCCTTATGCTCCTTATTATGATGTACTGGTGGCCCATTGCAGCAATGGGAGTGGCTATTTTCATGATGGGTTGTGGGGGAAGCCACATGCTTCTTGGTGTGCCCCATTGGCACCAATTTTTACTTTCATGTTTTCACCTTATGAGATGTTTGTGGCAGAAAAAAAGTGGCTGGGAAAGAACTTGTTGTTTTTAGTTCTGATGCAAGTAGGAGGCTCACTACGTTGGCCCCATGTGTGGAGCAGTGACCCAACCTCTAGTTGTCTTATGACAGCTTGTTCTCATTACATGTTGCTTCATTGTGTTGCTAATGGTTATATATTTATAGGGAGCACTACTTGGAGAGTGTTGAAGATATTTGGATAGCCCATTAGGAGCATGATTCTCCCCATTTTACATGTTCTGAATTGCAAGATACACCATGAGCAAACCATGATTGCCACATTGCTACTTTTCTCTTCTTGTGGGAAAAACCACTTGGAGAATTTGAGGGGGCATCTCATGGCTTATTTTCTTGATGGGGAAGCTTGGGAAATTCTTGGAGGCCATACCATTTCAGCCCAAGGACAGAGGCAGCCCCATATGTACCACAAATGGAGGGAGAAACATCTTGGGAATCAGAAGCCCAACTCTCCATTCAGCCCCAACACATTGCATAAACCAGGGGTTGAGATTTCTATTTGGATGATAGAATGGATGAGAGGATTGTATCCTCAAATTAGTGTTCCTAAATTGATGTCATAAATTGTCAACCAGGGCTAGTAAACTGTTGAAGTGAAGTGCACTATATGTGCCTAGGTATCTGTTTCTCACTACGTTGTGTTTAGTGTTTTTCCAATGTTTTTGGTTTTGTGTTTTTATTCTAAGAGGAAAAGAACTAAGTGTTGGTAAAGAGAAGTTGTTGGTCACACTAAAACAGAGCAAAACCTATTCTAAACTATGTATGGTACTTGAGAACAGAAAATGCAAAACTTTAACAAGAAAAATAACTCATAACATGAATTCAACAACTCATAACATGAACTCAGTCCAATTAATTCATTAGAAATATGTTGTAATAACTTGAGAAAAGGATAATTTTAATGCAATGAGGTTCTTCTAAGTAACAACAATCTACAATATCACAGAGAAAATCTCATCCATGGCTAGAAATTTGTTGGAACACATTTGGAAAAGATAGTCTGCAACATAGTGAGGAACTCTACTCTAAACTAACCTATGACACTGAAATTAATCCATTCTGCAACTCAAATTGTCACTACTAAGCCTCATTCGAAAGTTAGAAATCTTTTGGAATAGTTTTGGAAAAAGGCTATTTGTAAAATTATAAGAGATTGCATAACAGTCAAGGCCTTGAACTGATATCACTAATTCCTGTCCATATGATGATGTGTTGGAAGAGATTAATAACAAGATTAGTTTGTAAATAATGAAGGCCTTGAAGTCTAATGGAACAGAACTAGCATACAACTAACTAATGAAACTTGAAATACATTAAACAGAACTGAACAAGAATGCAATCAATCAAACTTGAAATACAGTGAACATAATTGAACTAGAGTGCCATTAACCTCCGGAGTTTTACAACTAAACTAAAATGCAACTAATCACTGAAATACTATAGCTCTATCTCATTCGGTATTAGTGATATTTTGGAACAATTCATAAGAGCAAGACTGGCTGTAACAATTGATGTCAGTGAGCATAAAAATATGAAGTTCAGAAAAATGCAACTAGACTCTAAAACACCACAGCTATGTCTCATTCAGTGTTAGTGATATTTTGGAACAATTTGTAAGAAAAAGACTAGCTGTAACATTTGATGTGAATGAGCATAAAAACATAAAGTTTAGAAAACTACTTGAATTAGGAATGAAACAAGGCTAAAGTTACTTATCTAAACAATATGCACAGAGCTTCTCGGGCAGTAGGGGCCCTCTACCACCGGATTAGCATACAAATCTCCTCAAGATTGCCTTAGATCATGCAATGAAGTTGAATGTATTTCATTAAAGGGAAAATACTTCAGAAACAGAGTATTACGGACTTTTGAGATCTAACAACAAAACATCAATCTAGCTAACTGTCTCTCGGTCTCTCGAGTCATTCTTATAAAAGAAATACATAACTACCCTTGAGAGGAAATAGGGATAAGTGTATTTCCCAATTAAAATCAAATTAGAACTCTTGTGGAAGCCTCGTACTCTTGCTGGAGACATCTGTAGAGTCCCTGTCCTGGTAGGAATCTGCTTCTTAGTTTTGATCTCTTCCACGTGCATAACCACCTATAGATTCTTGCTCAGACTTCGTAGAGAGCAAGAAATGATGGGGGAGTGTTGTGGAATTCACCCATATGAGTTTTTATTTTAAGTGACACCTGTAACCTATGAGAACATGAAGATAGCTGCGGAATAGGCGACTAGCTACAGAATGGCTGCATTCTGTAGCTGAGTCTAGTCAAAAATTACTACAACAACAAAACCACGAAAATATAGCAAGTCAGTCATTGTATACATTCCTAAAGTGACTTTAATTAATCCTATTGATCATTTAAGCCTGTAATTGATAGGGGAAAAATGAAATGAAGTGAAATTTGGTGAAAGAAAAGGACATCTTTGGGGCTCAACATACCCCCACTGCAAAGTTTTTGCATGTCCTCATGCAATCAATTCATGTATTCTGAGACTTCTGCTAGGACATCTAAGCTGCTTCTTCTACTTTGCCTGATATGCAATGGCCTCCTAAGCTTCCTTATGACCAACTTGAATCTCAAATTTATAAGTGCCCTGCTCAAATTTTTGTTTTTCTTCTTCAATTTCTCACTAGCCTTGTACAATTTTTCCATTTGTAGAGAGAGAGTTGTATTCATATCACTTTTCAGCTTAACCTGCTCCCTTAAAATGTCATTTTCATTCTTTATGTGCCTATTGAGTACTTCTAACTCATATTTGTCTCTTCTTAGTACATCAATTGCAGATCCTGGTGGGCTAGGAGTTCTTCCTCTACTTTCTGAGGCTCTCTTTTCTAATGACTCAACATAATTATAGATTTGTTGTTGTGCTGGGTCTATCTCTGGAGTTCCTTCATCAAGATCCTCTTCGTACTGGTACTCAGGTGATCTAGCAGTTGGTGTCTCTTCATCCTCAATGTTTATGATTCCCGTTTGTCTAACCTCTGTTTTCTTCAATATACCTCTAAGCCTGTGGCTTTGTCTTGGTTGAGATGGTCCTTCACCTCTCTCCTTGGCATACCTTCTTATCATCTTCTCCTTTTTAAGTTTTTTCTTAATTTCAGCCAATTTCTCAGAAATTATCTCCTCACTGTCCTCTTGTATGGACTTACCAGTTTTAGTTTCAACAGATTTGGAAATTTTCCTTCTCCTGCTTCTTCTTGTAAGTTTGCCTTCAGATGGAGATTCCTTGGGTTCTTCAAAGTGATTCCTCACTAGAAACTCATCCCAATTGTCTCCCACCTTTCTTAAATGATGTTCAATTAGGATTTTAACTAGGCCATGGTGGTACAAAGTGGTTTCCAGAAATTGAACCCTCTTTTGAACATTAGAGGCCATTCTCTTCAGACTATGAAGTAGGAAAAAGGGTAAATTGATTTCTTCATCTAAGAAATGCATCATTAGCCGAATATGATAAATATATAAGGTACCAAACCTTCCCTCACAAGTTATAAACTTTTGCAAAATGAGCAACATATTCCGCCATTTATTCTTTAGTGCTAAGCTAGGAATGCCCTTCTTAAAAATTGAAACATCCATACCTGGTGTTTTAAGCATTTGCCTGCATGCCTCATTATGAAATTCCTTATTTTTGAACCATCGTTCACCTTGCCTGGGTAATTTTGCTGCTTCTGCAATGAAGGGTTCTATAATGGTGAATTTTACATCTCCTATTTCAACTTCTGCTCCATTGAAGGACCGTGCAAATGTCTTAGTTACCTCCTTATGAAAACCATTGAATTTTTCCAAAAGCTGTAACCACCCAGCCTGCTGAAGCATTTCTCTAATCTGTGGGTAACCCTCTAAGTATTTGGTTCGGACTGGTTCGGACCTTACTATGAGACCCATGGCTTCTTTTATCAACCTTTAATTTACTGCTCTTCTATCCACGGTGAAAATGGTTGTTAGAGAGTTGTTTTTACCCCAAAGGTGCTTTCTTTGTTTATGTAGTAGGAATTAGCTACGGAAGGATGACATGAAGAGGTTATAGAATGAGTGAAATATGGTGAGGGTGATTCACATGAATTAATGAGTTTGAGAGCCATCATGGAAGAAAATACCGTGGAAACATTCTCGTGAGAAATTCAAAATCATCACTGAATACTTCGGGCTAGTGACATGACCGAATAGGTCACTTCAGTACTTAACCGTTAAGTTTTAAATGATGATTTGAAATGGCGGAATGGAAGGGATTTTGTCCAAATTTTTTATGATAGGTTTAATAGCCATGATCAACACGAACAATCAAAAAAACTTTTTGAATCATACATGACTTAACTATACTATAGCTTTCATATTCTTTCATCATAATAATTTCACAACTTTACCTTTGCATTTCCTTTTATTTTTGTGGTTTTGATATGCTTTGTCCTCCTTTGAAAATCATTGATTCTTCAGTCTTCATAATCCCTTTTATTTTTCTTGTTAACATAGGTGTGCAGGGTCAATTTGCTGTTGAACAAGTGGTTGCTGGATAATTGCTTTCAGGATATCTGGCTGCAGAATGTCTGACTGCAGAATATCTGGCTGCAAAATATACCTGTAGAAGCTTTGAAACATGGAATGGAATGTTGTATGAAGTGAATTAGAATGGACCATGAATTATGTTGTAATGGAGTATGAGTGAAGTGGAATGTAATGAAATGAAATGGATCATAAATGTAAAGTGGAGTGGAATATGAAAAGTGACCTGCAACTTATGATTTGTAATATTCAATTGCAGAAAGAGATCAAATTTGAAAATCTGAGATGAAAATGAGGTGGACCATGGAGTGGAGTGAATGAAGTATGGATGAATGGAGTGAATGAAATATGAATGAAGTGAGACATGATGGAGTGAGACTTATGATTTTTTGATAGCTGCTTGCAGAAAAAGAACAAATTTGAAAAGCTAAAGTGTCAGAAGGATTCTGATTTTCACTTTATCTTTTCTGTATAAACATGCTAATCAGTGATTAGTTTTCATGTTTATAATTTATTTATTTATTTATTTTTTCATTTGAATTCAAAAAATTCAACTAAGTTGATGAAGAAGAAAAATTCTTCTTCATTAACTTCACATCATTGTTTTCCTGGAATCTCTTGACAAATTCTTCTCTTGAAAGTGGCTTATGATAAAACTTCAATCTATAACCATTTACAAGAAAAGTGACCTTCTCTTCATCTATTGTCCTGATTTTTATTGCTCCATTGTCAAAAAAATTCATAATTTCATATGGCCCAAGCCAATGTGTTTGGAATTTACCTTGAAAATCTTTGAACTTTGAATCAAACAAGAGAGCCCAGTCACCTTCTTTGAACTTCTTTTCCTTGATGTACTTATCATGCCATCTAGTCCTTTTCTGTTGGACTATACTTGTTTTCTAAACTGCATCTTGTCTGATCTCATCCAATTCATTAATCTGCTCCAATCTGTGCTTTTGTGCCTCTGTTAGATCAAGTCCTAGCTGAACTGCCATTTTAAAAGTTTGAATCTGAAACTCTATGGGAAACAAAACTTGTTTTCCATAAACAATTTCATAAGGAGTATGACCTGTTGTGCTTCTCCATGTAGTTCTATAGGCCCACAAGGCTTCAGGAAGCCTGTCTGCCCAATCTCTTCTATGTAAATGAACAGTCTTTGTTAGGATCCCTTCAATGACCTTATTAATAGATTCCACTTAGCCATTTGCTTGTGGATGATAGGGAGTAGATTTTCTGTGTCTGATTTTGTACCTCTCCACCATTTGTTCCACTAGCCTTGATGTGAATTGAGCTCTTTGATCTGTAACAATTTCCTTATGAGCACTGGCATAGTAAAAATATCCCTCAAAGAAAAATTAATAAGATGCTTGGTATATAAAAATAATATATTTAAGAAAATACCCATTGTGTGTATTGATTTCAAACTATATATGTTTATTTTTGTCTAAATTGAAATAATCAGTCTAAAATATGAAAGCCATTTCAAAGTTAAATAATATTTTTGGTATGTCTACAGATGGTTTCCCCATGGCATTATTACCTTTGACATACTCTTTAGAATCTTTAAAAAGGGATGGCCAATATCATCCTAAATGAAGGACCTTATAAGCTGTCCTTTTATCAGAAAAGTGTCCGCCACAAGGTTCATCATCACATGCATTGAGGATCTCGGGCATCTCATCTTCCCGAACACATCTCCTAATCATAAAATCTGGACCTGTTTTGTATAACTCATTAGCAACCCATGAATATTTTGCACTATCATAAAGGATCTTTCTTTTGTCTCTTGCATTCATTATTGAAGGAAATTTTCCTGAAACTAAATAATTAGCAATGTCAGCAAACCAAGGAGTTTGAGTAGAAATTGCAAAAAGATATTCATCAGGGAATTGATCTTCAACTGGAGTATTGTCTTTGATGTTTTGGAGTCTAGATAGGAAATCAGCTACTGTGTTTTGTTTTCCAGGCCTATCTAGAATGGTAATGTTGAATTCTTGTAAAAGCAATAACCATCTTATAACTCTACCATTAGTAATTGATTTGTTCATTAAGTATCTAATTGCAGAATGATCTGTGTGAACAAAAGTTTCATAGCCTGTTATATAGTGTTTGAATTTGTTTATGGCATGAACAACAGCTAAAAACTCTTTTTTAGTTACAGTATAGTTTAACTCTGAAAGTCATTTTACTTGTACATAGCCATTAACAAGATAGGTCTTTGTCCCAATATTTGCTCTTTAAAGTTACATCTAGGCCTCTGATTTGAAATGAAAGGTAACTAGTTAGGTTCCCCTTAAAATAGGTGTGAGAGATTTTTGTTTTCAGGGTGTAAAACTAAGCAAGCAATCAGTTCAGCCCAGATTAATTCTTGGTAAGTAATTTGAAAAATGGAGATGCTATCTTGGTGAAGTTTTCTATAAACCTTCGATAATATCCTGTAAATCCGAGAAAACTCCTAACATATTTTTGACAGCTTGGAATAGATAAGTTAGAGATGACTTCAACTTTTGACTCATCAAATCTAATCCCATCCCCTAAAATGTGATGTCCTAAAACAATTCCTTCAGAAAACATCATAAAACACTTCTCATTACTTAGTGAAAGATTTTCTTCTTTACATCTCTTTAAAAAAATTTCCAAGTTTGCTAAGGCTTCTTCAAATGTGTTTCCATAAACTGTGAAATCATCCATATATACCTCTACACAATCATGTATTAGATCTGAAAAAATTCCTAGTTCTGCCCTTTGAGTAACAGTTGTTATAATCAAATGGCAATACTCGGTAAGCATAGGTACCGAAGAGACGGAGTAAAATGTGGTTTTGTCTTGATCTTCAAGTGCTACTTGAATTTGGTTATAACCATAAACCCATCCAAAAATGAAAATTTTTTTTTTCTAGCTAATGTCTCTAACACCTGATCTATGAAAGGTAGGGGAAAATGATCTTTAAGAGTAGCTTTGTTTAATTCCCGGTAGTCAATTCATACCCCCCATTTACCATTTTTCTTTGGCACAATTACCAAAGGAGAAACCCACTGACTATTTGAAATGGGATAGATAAAGTTGTCATTTAACAATTTCTGCAATTCTTCTTTAACAATCTCCCTAAGATTTGGATTCATCCGTCTCTGAGGTTGCCTGATTGGTTTACAATTTTCCTTTATGTAGATGTGATGAGTGAAAGTCTTAGGGCTTATCTATTTCATATCAGTGTACTCCCATGCATATGCAGAAGAATGTCTCTATAATATCTTGACTAGCTTTTCTTGTTGAGATTTCTCCAGGTTCTTGTTTATGTTTAAAGTTTTACCTGGAAATATCTCAATTGCAGAGCTGCCAAATTTATCCATGGAATAAAGATACATCTGTCTTGATGATAAAAACTCAATGTTGGATTCTTCTTGAAAATTTTCATGTTTGTATTCCGAAGAGGATTCAAAATTTTCTAAGGTATTTAGAATCTGGCTATCTTCACTAATTTCTGAAATTGTGAAGAGAGGTTGTAAGTCTTCTTCATCCTCTATCCTTTGAGTATCATCTAGTTCTGTAATTTTTTTTGCTGGAGGATACAAGGTAAATTTCTTGGTTGAACTACCATCAGAGATGTACATATCACCGGATCTACAACTAATGAAAGCATCAACTGTAGCTAACCAAGGTCTTCCTAATATAATATGATGCCCTCCTAGATTATTCTTAGGAGTTAAGATCATAAAATCCACAGGATACTCCCCAGAATCTAGGGACACTGGAATGTCTTCTATTACCCCATCAGGTTTGATCATAGATCTTTCTGCTAATTGTAATAATGTGGGTGTTAAAAGAAGATTAGGAAGTTTTAGTTTATCCATGATTTGTCTACTCATGATATTGATTGCTGCTCCTAAATCAATAAGTGTGTTTTGGATCTCAGTTCCATTGATGTGTATTTTGACAACTGGATTTCCTGGGTCTAGATACTTTGGAATAACAATCTTACCCATCATGATATCTGCTATTTTTCCTGCCAGTTGAATTTTCTTTGTCTCTCTTATTCTTTTTCCTGTTTTCTTCATGCTCAACTCCTTTATTGTCTTTGCTAAGATTGGAATTTCCTTGATAGCTTGCAATAATGGGATCTTAATACAAACATTTCTCAACTCATCTAGGAAATCATAATTAGGCACCATAATTTGTTTTTCTACACCCCTATCAATTTGTAATCTTTCTGGAAAGGGAGGTGTAGAAGTGGATGTTGATGGCTGCTCTAATATAGGAGTTTAAATTATTGGTTCTTTTTGTTTTGATTTTTCAATGTTTGGGTCTTGGAAAGTTGTGTTCTCTTCAAGACTTTTATTTACCCGTAGAGAATCTTCCTCAGAATTGTCTTGCTCTTGTATGATTACAAAAGGTTTCCTCTTTTCAAGTATCCTTCCAGACCTAAGTTGAACATCACTAAGGTCTAAAGGAGTGATCAAATAAGTTGGAAATTGTTGGCCTTCTATCATGTATGTGTTCTAAGGATTTTTATTGTTGGGGTTTGGTATGGGTTGGGCAGGCAACTGATTTGTTTTCTGAGGAAATGGTAATGGAAGTGGTGGATTTTGAGGATTTTGTTGAAAATTCTGTTGAGGAGGGAAATGTGGATATGGTGGATATTGATAGTACTGAGAGTATCTTCCATAGGGATTTTGTGCTCCTTGTGCCCAAGTTTTAGATGCATTTTGGAATTGGGGCCAAGGTTGCTGACAAGAATTCCAATTTGGTGGGGGTTGATTATAAAGCTGATCATGGAATCCTTATGTTTGAGGTCCTTGCCACGGCCTTCTAGAGACAAAATTGAGATATTATGTGGAATTTGTAGAGGTTTCTTCTTGAAAGACAGCTTTAAGACCAGGAAGTGAAGGAAAACTCTTGGTCTCATGTTTTTTTGAGCAAATTATACAGGTCTCTACTACTTTTGCATCCAAAGGACATTCTCTCAAGGCAATCTTCTTTCTACATTTGGGACAAAAGATTGCTAAGGCATCAGATTCAGTTTTCTGCTTGTTTTGTAACTTAAGGGTGTCTATTTGTTCACTAAGACTCCCTAAAATATCAGATTTGAATTAATCAAGCATATGTCCTATTTCTTCCCTACTTATTGTCCCAGAAGTAGACTTACTTTCCCTTGCAAGAGCAGGGTCTCTTGGTCCTTTCACAGTTTTAGATTTCCCTCTTGAAAGGTTGATACATAAATCATCTATTTCAGGTAATGTGAGCTGAGATATATCCCCTTTTCCCATCATGTTAAGGATATCTAACCATTCATCCCTAATTGTCTTCAATAAGAGAGCTTTCAAAGTGTCTTGGTCTAAGTTTTCAATTTTTTCCCTCTCGATGTTATAGTTAAACCTCTCTAGCAAATCTTCAAGATTTTCGTCCTCTTTTTGTAACATTTTAAACACTTCCTCCTTATGGTTGACTGGCATACAGTAATCCAAATACCTCTCTAGAAATGCATGTTTCATGTCTTCCCATGTCCTAATAGAATTGTTGATCAAACTCATAAACCATTTTAATGCTGCTCCTTTCAATGTTGAAGGGAACAGTTTAAGTTTTTGGGCATCTTGCAAATAATCATAGGTTCTACATAGGACTTCAAATTCAAATAGGAAGGTTTCAGGATCTTCAGTTTTGAGTCCATAAAAGTTTGGAAGGACAGAGGGTGAAATGTTTTTCATAGTTGCATTGGTTTCTTCATCTACTATATGAAACCCAAAAGAGCTTCCCCTTTCACTTCTACCTCTTCCTCTGCCTCCTTCTTCACCTCTACCTCCTTCTCCTTCTGCACCTCTACCTCCTTCTCCTCTACCTCTACCTCTACCCCCTCCAAATAGTGTGTGTTATCCATTAAAGACTCCTCCTCCTCTTTCTTCTGCCATAGGATTCTTCTATGGAAGTTGAAAAGTTTATGTCCCTAGCAGGGGTCCCAGAATCTTCTTCTAAGACAGGTTCAAAGGATGAAGTGGAAGGTCTTTCTAACAGAATATCTGATCTTAAGTTCTCTGGAAGTCTAGGATCAGTAAAGGATGGAATGTGGGTTTGAGTTGGAGGTGTGCTGGCTCTTGGTCTTGGTGAAACAAGTGGTGTTCTAGAAATCAAGCTTCTGCTTCTTATGAATCTACCCCTTGAGTCTCTTTCTCTACACATATCATTGTTTTTTGGAGGTAAGAAATAAGGCTACCTAGTTACAATTCCCCGGCAACGGCGCCAAAATGTTTGCTCAACTTAGTGTTCCTAAATTGATGTCATAAATTGTCAACTAGGGCTAGTAAACTGTTGAAGTGAAGTGCACTATATGTGCCTAGGTATCTGTTTCTCACTACATTGTGTTTAGTGTTTTTCCAATTTTTTTGGTTTTGTGTTTTTATTCTAAGAGGAAAAGAACTAAGTGTTGGTAAAGAGAAGTTGTTGGTCACACTAAAACAGAGCAAAACCTATTCTAAACTATGTATGGCACTTGAGAACAGAAAATGAAAAACTTTAATAAGAAAAATAACTCATAGCAAGAACTAAATAACTCATAACATGAACTCAATAACTCATAACATGAACTCAGTCCAATTCGTTCATTAGAAATATGTTGGAATAACTTGAGAAAAGGATAAGTTTAATGCAATGAGGTTCTTCTAAGTAAACAACAACTTACAATATCACAAAAATCTCATCCATGGTTAGAAATTTGTTGGAACACAATTGGAAAAGATTATTTGTAGCATAGTAAGGAACCCTACTCTAAATTAACTTATGACACTGAAATTAATCCATTCTGCAACTCAAATTGTCACTACTAAGCCTCATTCGAAAGTTAGAAATATTTTGGAATAGTTCTGGAAAAAAGGCTATTTGCAAAATTATAAGACATTGCAGAACAGTCAAGGCCTTGAACTGATATCACTAATTCCTGTCCATATGATGATGTGTTGGAAGAGATTAATAACAAGAGTATTTTGTAAATAATGAAGGCCTTGAGGTCTAATGGAATAGAACTAACATACAACTAACTAATGAAACTTGAAATACATTAAACATAACTGAACAAGAATGCAATCAATTAACTTGAAATACAGTGAACAGAATTAAACTAGAGTGCCATTAACCTCTGGAGTTTTACAACTAAACTAAAATGAAACTAATCACTGAAATACTACAGCTCTATCTCATTCGGTGTTAGTGATATTTTGGAACAATTCATAAGAGCAAGACCGGCTGTAACATTTGATGTCAGTGAGCATAAAAATATGAAGTTCATAAAAAATGCAACTAGACTCTAAAACACCACAGCTATATCTCATTCAGTGTTAGTGATATTTTGGAATAATTCATAAGAGCAAGACTGGCTATAACATTTGATGTGAATGAGCGTAAAACATAAAGTTTAGAAAACTACTTGAATTAGGAATGAAACAAGGCTAAAGTTACTTATCTAAACAGTATGCACAGAGCTTCTCAAGTAGTAGGGGCCCTCTACCACCAGATTAGCATACAAATCTCCTCAAGATTGCCTTAGATCATTCAATGAAGTTGAATGTCTTTCATTAAAGGGAAAATTCTTCAGAAACAGAGTATTACGGACTTTTGAGATCTAACAACAAAACATCCATCTAGCTAGCTGTCTCTCGGTCTCCCGAGTCATTCTTATAAAAGAAATACATAACTACCCTTGAGAGGAAATAGGGATAAGTTTCTTTCCCAATTAAAATCAAATTAGAACTCTTTTGGAAGCCTTGTACTCTTGCTGGAGACATCTGTAGAGTCCATGTCCTGGTAGGAATCTACTTCTTAGTTTTGATCTCTTCCACATGCATAACCACCTATAGGTTCTTGCTTAGACTTCGTAGAGAGAAAGAAATGATGGGGGAGTGTTGTGGAATTCAACCATATGCGTTTTTCCTTGAAGTGACACCTGTAACCTGTGAGATCATGAAGATAGCTACGGAATAGGCGACTAGCTACAGAATGGCTGCATTCTGTAGCTGAGTCTAGTCAAAAATTACTACAACAACAAAACCATGAAAATATAGCAAGTCAGTCATTGTATATATTCCTAAAGTGACTTTAATTAATCGTATTGATCATTTAAGCCTGTAATTGATAAGGGACAAAGGAAATGAAGTGAAATTTGGTGGAAGGGAAAGGACATCTTTAGGGCTCAACAAGGATCATCATTGGGGACAAAATTTTCCCATGCATGTCATCACTCCTACCTCGAGGAGGCCATAGCACATCAAGAAGGTTTCCACCTACACCTTTTATCTTTCCATGATGTGCACCATTCCGGTTTGCATACTTGGGAGGGAGCATTGGAGGACAAACTTGTTGCAGAATATCTTGAGTAGTGGTGGAGATTGTTGATGAGGAGGCCACAAAAGAAAAGGGGGAGAAATTTTTTTCTCTCTATGCAGTTACTTGGGGACAAGCAACATGTGGGAGGGGAGGACTGTAATGTTCCCGAATTTTAGCCTCAAGCTAAAAGAAACATTATAGTTTGCATATTTTCATTTTGTTGAATAAAATGGGTAAGGAGACCCCTTAACCCCCTTAGATGGATAAATAACACTCCTTGTGTGAAAGGAGGGTGAATAAGCAGCTGAATTAAGCACCTAAGGGTGTGAATATGATCCTGATCACCTTGACTTAGTCATCTTTGACTAAGTCAATAGCGTTGTCCAAGAGGAGGAATCTCCATGACAAGGCAGCATAGTTTTAGAGGAGGATCCACTTGCATGAGCTAGGTGGCAAGTGTGGATGGGACCCATGGTGAGAGGAGTTCATTTGCTTTATAAGGAGGAGATGGCAACCCATTTTTAGGATGCTTTGGTATATCATTTTCATATGGTATGCTTAGACTTGCATACACGTGCTGTTTAGCAAGGTTGTAGTGTTCTTGAGCAGAAGGGTGTTCCTGGTCGGGAATCCCTACCTCATCCTCAAGGAAGGAGAGGGTTTTTGAGCTCCATTTCCTCATTTCGTCATTTGGCCAAGCTTCCTCCTACAGCTGCAACGTTTTCCTGTTGGGCAGAAAATGTTGTGTTGTTGGGTGTAGCAACAGAGGAACTCATAGAGTCATTCTTTGGTTTGTTCTTCGGTGGAGAGCTTATCTATTCATTGGAGGAGCAACAGAGGAGACTCCCGGGCTTATTTTTAGATCTTTAGCACCTGGCTAACCACTCACCATCTCTCACAGTGCAGTCTAGGGCTGGAACTGATTTATTTTGCAGGAAGTTGCTGGGAGGGTCATTAGAGCTCATCAAGAGGAGTTGTTTATGAGTAAAGGGATCAACCTTTTGCTTAGATTCACTATCAGAGAAAGGAATCATCATATCATATCTACTACAACCTCATTTCCTATTTTGATTCAGTTGCAGTGACAAATTAATTGTCACATTGTACATTCTCTGGCATTTCTAGCAGTCTCTCCTAGATTAGATATAAATCTTGTATTGGAGCCCATTCTTATATTATCGGGCATTTCTTTGTATCCTTCAGCCTAATTATCATTTTTTATGTATTCAACAGCTGCTACTCTCATAGAGACTACGTAGTCACTACTTTCCGGCATTTTGTGCAGTTGCAGCAACTCATGTATTTCGTAGTTTGATCACTAGAGGTTGATTCCAATAGCTTGAGTGGCTTGTCCCTCATGATTTTATTGTGTATTATTGCTAAGATAATAATATAATGTTGGCTGCATCATATTCTCTCTTTGGACATGTTCATATTTGCAGAGTTTCATGATTGTGTTCATATGTTGTTGTAGCTCACTCTTTGAGCACTTCTTTGAGATACCCAAGGGTAGGAGATCTGAATAACCCACCTAGGGTTATTTATTTGAGCTAATATTCTGGAAGTATAATGTATGAAGGGTAAACAAAGGGATCCAAGTCCCCATTCATCTTATTTTTTCATTGGCTTCCTTATACAACGTCCCCTTGGACCATTTTGCAGAAATTCCTGAAAAAGGAATATTACAGTTTGGTCTTCATAATGACATGTAATTATGTAATAAAGAGACAAATCTAATAAAATGTATTTATTGTAATAATTGCATCACGGGTTTCATAAGAAAGAATATTTTATTATAGGTCAAATAATTCTTTATGTATTTATGTATTTTTCATCTTGTCAATATAATTAGAGTAATGTAAATGAAGTGATGTTACACTTAGAAAATTTCTAGAATTCCCTCCAAGATGAGCATGGTTCTCCTCCTTGATGTCAGCCTCAAAGATGCATTTTATATTCATTTCGGCTTACAAAAAATTTGTCATGTCGATTCACTTTCAAAGGTCGACTTAATAGCATGGTCAACCACTATAAATATGTGTCTAGGAACTTCGCAATAGAGCAAGACAATCTCGCATATCTCTGAGATTCTTGGGCTAGTTCACAGGAGATGACTTTGGACTTGGGCATAGTTTTCGGTCTACCTTACAAAAGTCTGTTGGATACATGGCTCTGATGGGTATAGGAAATGATCCAATCATGGGTTGAGTACTACTCTAACCATCGTGTACGGTATGAAGATCTTTTAATTGAATATGGCTTATACAGGTTTAAATGAGCATGTTAGTCCATCGATTATAATGGATAAACACATAAACATAAATAAATGAACTTAACATATCAATAATCACAAACACGTAAGTAAGATAGAGACAACTAATTGGTAATGGAGTTCACCCCTCCACATCTCTGGGCTACATCTCCAGATCTACTTCAATTGGAATGCAGATCTTCTATATTCCATCTTCAAAGAAATATTTCTTACATTCAAGCTCTATGGCCGAGCATTAGCCAAGCACTATGGCTCTCAATGGATAATTATTCTCTCATTTCTTCCCTTCTCATGGCTCACAAAAGGAATATATATAGTTTTCCCTCACCCACCCTCCAACAAAGAGCATTAATTACAAGACCCACAATTGTAGAGCCTAATTACAAGGAAGGAAAAACAAGATCCATCAAAGTAGGATATCCAACTATCTCAGGCTCATAATTGGGAAAAGTCTCAAAATCATCTAAAGACTCTTCAACCATGCCCTTGATTTTCTCAACCTATAATTGAGAAAAATAGAGAATTGGTGTGAGGTGGTTTCTCACATAAAAACCAATTTCCTTAATTACATTAAATGAATAATATGTGAGGCAAATTTTCTCTCACAAATATTAATCATTTATATAATAATGCATGGGATTATTAAAGGCTCATAAAATGCATAATTAAATGCATGAGCATAATTTCACCCACTTAAACACTTTGTCACCAACTTCAAATCAACATGGCACAAAGCTCTTTCACATGCAAAGATCCTTTTGGATCACACCTCCCCACAAAGAAACTTTTGGTCTCCAAAAGTATCAGCTTCAATCCATCATCAACTACATGCAAATTTCTCTGAAAGTTACATCCCCACATGACTCCTTCACTTGACATAATTTGAAATCGGAACGCAATGCCAACACCTACAATTGTTGCAACGCGGATGTCTGGAAAGGCACATCCCTTGAAGACTCCTTCACCCAACGTACTTTAGAATCAAGATGTAAAACCAACACCTACAATTGTTGCAATGCAAATTCCTGAAAAGGCACATCCCTTGAAGACTCCTTCACCCAACGTACTTCAAAATAAGGATGCAAAATCCCGCATCTGCCTAAAGTTGCAACACAAATTTCTGAAAAGGCACATCCCTTCAATATTCCTTCACCTTGGGCCTTCAGAATCAAAACCCAAAATCCCACATCTGCTTAAAGCTACAACCTGTAGCTGATCATACCTATTTACATCTTTTGAAACACTTTCCAAGAGTTCATTGGTCAAGTTTACATGCCAAAATGGCTTAGGAAAATCGCCTCATTCAACTTGATTACAAAGAAGCCAACAAATATTAATGTGAAAATACACCTCTCACCTCCCTCACATAAGAGTGGATAAAACAAGCCTTTTACAATGCTTCATAATTAGCTTTACATCATGACTTTCATGGTGGAAACTATGGCCTTTTATATGGTATTCAACAATTTACATGCCAAAATATTATGGAAACTATGGCCCTTTTGCATGGCAATTAAAAAGAAATTTAATGTGCCAATTATGTGCACAAAGTGAAAATTACAAAGTTTTAGAACCCCCTTTTACATAATGTGTACATAAACAAAGAGCACTAATGGTGGGAAAAATAAAAATCCCACCCTTTGACATATTATTTGCCAAATAACATGTGCACTTGGAAGGTGAAAATAAGTTAAATCCCCCATTACAAAACGTATGCATCACAAAAGTGCCTCCCAATTTCTAGGCATAAGGCTATTAAGTAGAACAAATCAATTTACTTTCATTGAGAAAACCGCATCTCTGAGGTCAAATTTACTGTAAGGAAATGAAAATAAATACAGTCGAATCCAATGCGTACCTGTGTGTTTAATATCAAAATTATATGTTTTTGAGTTAAAATGTGTGCTTTCAAGTACAGAATGCAGAAGAGATTTTCAAATAATCCACTCTCTTGAAAGGCACCAACAGATCCAAAATAAGGACTATGGTGAGAACTACGATCAGAACACGTCCATTCCACCAATGAAATCCAAACCATTCTTCAAGTATACCAGCATGATGCATGCCATTTGATGATGTTCCAAATAGCACATCGCCTATGATAATCATATAGAGAATAAGAATGCCCAAATTTTTAATAATAACACAGATCTGCAACATCATCTTCCTAATTTTTCAAAAGGCATCTCCCATGAGGCCACCATAGGAAATCATTGCCCTGGATTTACTAAACCTTAAGAGAATGCCAATTGAAGCATCTGTCGACATGCAAATGAATATAATGAGGAGACTACCGAGGATCAATCCCAAGACCTTCATAGTAGCAGGTAGAGCCATAATCCCTGCTCCCACCACCGTAGTCGACATATTGAACACTGTGTCAGATAAGGAGGCACCATTGAATCCTCCGTGCACACCATCTTTGCCATCCTAGTGCTTCTCAGGAAGTAGGGGATTGGTTTCACTTGCTAAAGTCTTCTTCTTCCGAGATCTCCTCTCCCGCGAGGCCACAATAGTCATTGTTCAGACAAAACCAGGGCCCAAAAATTCATGTGTACTCAGATTTTTGAGATGGAGAGGGCAATACGATGGTCGTCCAACTATAGATCCACAATCAATAGATCATATTCAGTCTCTCTTTTAGTAAATTATGTTTTCTTCTCAATGGAGTCGTTAGTTTCCCTCTACTTATTTCCTTTCGTGGGTAGAAAGGGCTCGCACCTATGGTTCTGGGTGGACATGCTACCCCACGATTGCTCGCATCCATAGTTCCCAGCAGATCAGATGGATTACCACACCACACAATTCTAATCACTCTGCGCAAAAGCATCAGATCACTTACCACATCAACAAAAAAATGACTATGTCCATCTGCATCCTCTTGTTTTAGCAAGAGATGCATGACCTAAACTGAGCATGCCCAGATTTGGTGCCACAAAATTGGCATTCTAGTGATAAAATTGTGGAATGATGCCACCAAATATGCCACACAATATTCACCTTTTTTCCATGTGTCTTTGCAAGAATTATTAGATCCTAAACTATTGTAAGTCGTTGCAATAATTGATGCTTCGTTTCAGCTACTAAGAATCATAATTTTGTGCCTACGGTTTCATTTTCTGCTTAAGGAATGTGGTCTCCAAAAAACACCTTTCAGAATGAGATCGTTGGACATCCATAAGAGCTGCTACCTCTAGATCCAGTATTTTTGTATTGTATATGTTATTAATCATCCTCATTGCAGAATCTACAGCGAAGCCTTTGCAAAACAAGCAAGGAGATAAAAGCTAATATAAAGGTTTCTTCAATAGAAACCAATGTGATCTTTGAAAAATTGTTTATGAACATGTGATGATTCCTAGATCTTTTGTCGCTACTAGAAATATGAGATCAATCCTCTTAACAAGAGATTTATTTCTTGGTGTTGTCATTACCTGGAATAAGGCAGTTGTTGAAGCACTGTTGATAATGGTCTCTAAGTTGTGCCTTGGTCAATCTCCCATTCTTTTGCATCCAATTGGCGATGACTCCTATGATCAGATTAGTCTCTACCTATGCATTCTAACCTTCCCTGATAATTTCTTCAAGAAAGTATGGTTGTAGTCTTGTCGGGAGAGCTTTATGAATATTCTTGTTGACAAGCAGATTCAAAAAGTGTTGATCATTTATCTTCTGGAGGAGAGTGCCGGGGTTCTAGGCAAAGCCACGGGATATGTGAAGCTTTCAAATCTAGTTTGGCTTGTTTTGAATTGCAATATGCTGGGGAAAATCCCTAAGGATGTTGGAAAGGCTGATCCATCTGACTATAACTCTGATTCATCAATGGTAGATTCATTCCATATATTTGATATCACTCCAAATAATGTTATAGCAGAAATTGGGTAGAAAGAATATTGGAGATTCTGGAAAGTGATTATGAGGCTTCCTGTGATGGGAGGTCTATGTATACTCCATATTATGTTTCTCCAAATTCTTATGCTCCTGTAAATTATCCAGACCATTTTTTGGCACAAAATTTGATATCTTGCACTAACATCACTGCAATAGAGTTTGAAAAGTCGGCAAAGTGTGCTCTAGCCAAAAGAAGAGAAAATTTATCTGGAACAACAAGTTATAGTAACCCAAGGGTTTCAAAATCTCAAGCTAATCAAAACCCCCTCTCAACAGCTGGCATTGAATTTGAAGATTCATCACCACAATCAACTCATAGATTGAGCAGTAATAACTTAATGGGCAGTATTGTTGTGGGAGGTTTGCATGTGCATAAAGGTGGGCAAAGAACTAACAATCATGTGATAGCATGTGTTTCTGAGGGCTTGAGAACTGTTCCATTGCAGGTGGACAATGTGTTGAAATCTCCAGTTCAGCACAGTCAAAGTGTTGTATTGCCAAGTGATAGGATACATCATAGAGAGAGAGAAGCTAGTTTATTTAAGGATGGAAGCCAGCCTGTTCACAGTGATATATATTTTGTTCAAGACAGATTGTGTTTACCAAAAGGGTTTATATTTTGAGAAAGAGCCCCAATCTCCCCCAGGGGACTCCGTATCTCTCTCCACTAAAAAAAATAAATTAGATGAATGCAACCACTTCCACCTGGAATAATGGATATGCCTAACTGAATTCTCTTAGCCCTCCCATAAATTAAGAAAAGGTAAGGTTTTTCACTTACAAAGAGACCTATCTAGAATATATTTTTTGCGCTTTACAATAGCCATTATAGCTGAAATAGGATCTCTACTAATAAAACCATTAAGGACCTCACTTATTTTTCAATGGAAGCAAATACACCACAATTAATACTAGGAACATCATGCATAGCAAGGTATGGTGATCCTTCAGGTCGCAATAACTTTTCCATCCGGAGTTTGTTTGACGTGATTCAAGCACTAGTGGATTCCTCTTGTCGAGATCTTCGCAATGGTGCCATTATTTTTTATTCTGAGTCAGAAAAATTTTGAGAATTTTCCATCAAAAGAGGGATACCCGCCCCCATAAAACTTGAAATTTTGCAAAAGAGCATAAATATAAATTGTAGAAACATCATGAACTTCTTACCAAATCGACACCAAGAACTTTATTCTTGTAACCGTGTTGTCTGAATGGTGGATGGAGCCTCCTTCTTCACAGGCTATTTTACAAGCTTCTTTCTTGATTTGTGGTTAATTTCGAGGTGAAAATTCTAGCACTTCTTCTCCCAATGGCCACTAATCTTGCAGAAACTACAGAAATTATGTTGTTTCTCATTCAAATATGTCTTCATGATAGGAGTATTCATAAGGTTCTCATTCTTCTTGGTCTCACTTCTCGTGGACACATCTTCTTCTTAACCTGCACTTTATTTGTGTGATGCTTAACTACATCATGGTTAGAATATTTAGGAATCAATCGTTTCTCTTATATTTCAAAGAAGAATTTGAATGACTGTTATACCTTCCTGACTTGTCCTTGAACTGATGGGGACTAGGTGGCTTGAATCCCTTCTTGGAATCGCGTGATGAAGAGACGGATTCTGCTTTAGCTACCTTCGATCATCCTCCTTTCTCTTCCTGTCCATAACCCAAGCCTGCAAATGGTTGTCTTGGTATAAAATCAAAGGGTTGGGTGACTCCTTTGCCATTTATGCCAAGTCCACCTCCTATATACCCCATCTTCGTGAGGATCTTCATGCCAACATTAGTTTTATATTGAGAGAGAACAGAACATGAAGTAACAATATATACCTCAATTTGAGATGCAATGTCTATCGTCTCAACCTTCTGCAACTTAGAAAATAACTCCTCTTTGGCTCGTAGCATCTCTTGAAGCTCCTGCTTATTATTTTTATCTACTTGCAATAGTCTTTGCAATTCTGCATTATCTTCTTGAATGTTGTCATCAACTCTTGCATTCTTTCAGTGTGCTTTGCTCCTCTGCCCATCCTGCAAAGCAGTCACCTACTCTGATACCACTTGATCCAATCACAGGTTGAGTACTACTCTAACCATCATGTATGGTATGAAGATATTTTAATTGACAATGGCTTATATAGGTTTAAATGATCATGTTAGTCCATCAATTATAGTGCATAAACACATAAACATAAATAAATGAACTTAACATATCAAGAAGCACAAACACGTAAGTAAGAGAGAGACAACCAATTGGTAACAGATTTCACCCCTCCATCTCTCTAGGGCTACATCTCTAGATCTACTTCAATTGGAATGCAAATATTCTATATTCCTTCTTCAAAGTATGATTTCTTACATTCAAGCTCTATGGTCGAGCATTAGCCAAGCACTATGGATCTCAATGGTTAAGAATTCTCTCATTTCTTCCCTTATCATGGCTCATAAAAGGAATCTATATAGTTTTACCTCGCCCACTCTCCAACAAAGAGCATTAATTACAAGACCCACAATTGTAGGGCCTAATTACAAGGAAGGAAAAAAAAAATCCATGAAAGTAGGATCTCCAACTATCTCAGGCTCATAATTGGGGAAAGTCTCAAAACCACCTAAAGACTCTTCAACCATGCCCTTGATTTTCTCAACCTACAATTGAGAAAAATAGATAATTGGTGTGAGGTGGTTTCTCACATAAAAACCAATTTCCTTAATTACATTAAATGAATAATATATGAGATAGAAATTTTCTCACAAATATTAATAATTTATATAATAATGCATGGGATTAATAAAGTCTCATAAAATGCATAATTAAATGCATGAGCATAATTTCACCCACTTAAACACTTTGTCACCAACTTCAAATCAACATGGCTAAAATCTCTTTCACGTGCGAAGATCCTTTCGGATCAGGAAAAGGATCAAAACAGGTCTCGAACCTCACAATATATTACAGTATTGTGGCTTGGTGATGTTGTACAATGCTGCAGTTCAGCGATGCTTAGTGATACAATATTATTTTGGATCGGTGATGTTGTATAGTAATTCACTTTGGTGATGTTTTGATATGATTCAAAGATGTGGCTCAGTAATACAGTGAGGTGGCTTGATGTGATACAAGTACCAAATATAACAATGTTAGTCTTCAGTGTTGATTATGTCATACTATTATGATGCTTCAATGAGGATGATAGTGACAGTGATGATAACAATGAAGATATCCATTATGTTTTCTGTATAAAGGAATAGTATGAAAGGAGAATAAGACATTCAAGGAAACTAGTGTCTTGGTCTTGGAGGGGCTAGACAGGTCAAGGTTCATGGTCTTGGTATTCGTAAATTGGAATTTGTATAAGAAGAATTGATGCAGGTTTTCCTCTCAAAAGGTGATAGGTTTTTTCCCTGGCTTGCAAGCCTAACTATTGTGTCTCTTGTGTATGTTGTTAGTATCAATCAGTTCTGCCTATCACCTGATCAAATGTTCTCTTACCAAGTGTATTGTTTGGGTCATTTTTCAATTTTTTGTAGTTTCAACTAGGGTTTCAATATAAAAAAATTGTTTTTTGGTTAGTTTTCTAGGGTTATTACTACTCTCAACCATCATGGTTAAAATTGGTTCATCATGGTTAGATCATCCCTTCTTCAAAGGTGTCAGTGGCCTTTCTATCGAGAAATGCAAAATACTAACTATTGCAGTAGATATTGTTGAAAAACCTTCTATAATATTCATGGATGAGCCAACCTCTGGTTTAGATGCACATTTTTTTTCTATCATAATGTGTGCAGTTAGGAACGTTGTGGATACAGGGCATACTGTAGTTTTTACCATTCACCAACCTAGTACTGACATTTTTTAGGCATTTGATGATTTGTTGTTAATGAAACTTGGAGGTAAAATAATATATGTTGGGCCATTAGTCCATCATTTTGTAAAGGATATAAAGTATTTTGAGGCTCAGGTATGCCAAATATAAAAGATAAGTACAATCCTTCAACCACACCAGTGCCACCTCCTGGGTACTTCCATTCTATAGTGGCATTGAGTCTGCAACCTCATCCATATATGAGGTGAGTGCAGCCTATAATACCTATATATGGAACTCCACCTCCTCTATATGATTCCTTTTATGCACATGGGGGAATGTAGGCCATGCCACTGGCTGCCCATCCCTATGGCCCTTATGGAATACTACCTCTAGGACTCATAAATGAAACTGTAGCTTTTCAGGGTGCTTCAACTGGAATTACGGAAGCAATTATAAAATTGTATTAGGATAAGGACTAAAGTCCACATAAAAGGCCAAAAGGAATCTTAGGAACCCTTAGCATGCTCACTTGAAATCTAAGTGAAATATGCAAGATAATACCTTTTTCAGCAGATAATGTTTCTTCCCAGAGCAGTGAGAGCGGAAGCGAGGGTTGGAGTGAAAGATGTGATGACAGTGCACAAAATTTTTCCCACACAAAATAGAAGATCAACTCTGGGCAAGGATATATGGAATGTATGACGTTGACTCTACCTTGAAGCACTTATGTATATATCCACTCTACCATGGTGCACACGGTGAATACAACTCACTCACAAGGTGGTAGTGGACATGTTGTATCTAGGGGCACAACAACAAATACGAGTATGAACCAAGCCATTGTAGTCATGCCAATTTCTGTTACAAGCAAATCCACTATAGTTACATGGCTAAGAATCAACTTAAATATTGGCATGGATTCACTTCCTTCTGCCCTGAACATGTCACTTATTAAACATCCATTTAGTCTTCCTACAAGAACTTTGGCGACAGGATGAGAGAGAGCTTAAAAAAAGAAAGAAAAAAAAAATCTAATAGGGAGTCTGCAAAGCTTTGTGAGGGCCTCTACATTAGTTGCAAAGATAAAGTGGATGAGCTTCAAGAATTGAGACTCCCATCAATGGTAAAGTTCAATGCAGGGCTTACTCAATGTAACAAAAATTTTGAGGAAGGTTTTCATGGGCCTTTAAATATTTTCTATGAGAAACACATTGAGAAGATGCTAGGAAAATCTCGCTTACAGTTTATCAAGGACTACAATAACAGGCTTTTCAACTGGCTTGTGGGGTTCTCCCTTGTCATGGTTTTTGTGAGTCATTTTATCCTCAAATTTTTCCTTGTTGAAGACAGTTGCGGATCCTGCAGGGACCCTTTTGGAAAATATTAAAAAATTTAGACAAGACGGGAAGCTGCCAATTCTGACAGAAAATGAAAATTCTGCTTGATTGGCTAAGAAAATTGTAGAACATTTCAATTTTAATAATGCTACTCATGGAGATATTGTTACTAGCACCGAACCTTAATTTCCAAACTATCCAAATTTACTAGATAGATTTCATATTAACATATCTAATACTAGGGGTGGATTTATCCCTCCTGATTGTGATCCTAATTCAAATCCAGTGATATCATACAACAATTACACGGTTGTAACTTCACAATTTTTCCAATAAGCGAATGATACAAAATTTGTATCAATAGATGTAGCTTTAGAAGACAATTGGTTTGTGTTGGTTCTTGCTACAAATACAATTGGTGGAAATTTCCAAACATATAACGGAGGCACAGTTGATGAAACAGAAATATTGCAAGTATGTAGGCATGAAGAGAAACTTTCACCTTTTGGCAAGGGGAGTAGCAAGAACATGATCATAGTTGCCAATGGATATGTGGATGAGGTGTTGATTATTAAGAGTGTGATCCATAGAGACTTCAATTTTATGATCAAGGAGCTTTTGAATTCATTTTATCTTTTCCAAGGTGTCGTCCTTCAAAGAGGTGCGAAAGGAACTGGAATGAAATATATAGAATTAGCACTTTCCATGTGTGATATGGTTGATATATATGGCTTCACTATATATCCAGGTTACACATAATTGACTTGCTATTTATCAAGCCCACACAAAGGGAAAATCCATTGCAGGGATGAGCCTATTATCAGCTTCTTGAATGCCTTTAGGTCATTATAATCCATTCACCAATGTGAGAACATAGAAAACAAGATTGGTTAATTGTTCCTAGTCGAGCAATGATAAATGGGGCTTATATTGTTGTAATAAGGTTAAAGGGTTTCCAAATTGAGCACCTAAAAAGTGTTGGACCATTTAGTGTTTGTAAGTTTTGGGCAACAACATGTCTAAGAATGGTCCTATTTCAAGTTCAATAGACATGAGTCCTCTACATAGGGGCTCTAACTATAGAAAATGGGAGTTACTAAAGTTAAGTGATTTGCAGAAGGAAATACGTTGAACACTAAAAAATTATGAAAGGTGTCACGATGTACAAATTAGATGGAAACAAACTAGATGATCTTGTCTATGTGAAGCATCCTTCACAATTTGACACTTGATCTAACCCATACTAAGCAAAAAATTTATTTTTCAAGATATTCGATATCTAAATGCAACTAACACAGCTGGTGGAACATTCTCTTTGGGAGAGTTTTGAATTCATAAATTGTCCTAAGACCATGCATTATTTAAAAACGCGAAATAATGGCCATACAAGAAATATTGCTGAACATTTCTTCTGAAACATCTGCAGAAAACTTTAAGATGGTTATTTTGGAACTGGAACTTCTAAGGAAATCGAGGAGGAACATAGTGAAATTGAAGAGGATGAAGATCATCATAAGGAAAAAAATCAGTATTTCCTGATCTCATTCCAGAAATAAAGGTACAAATGGCAATCAAATGAACACTTAGCCACACTTGTAAAAAGAAATTCCAAATCTGTCTTCAACAAACTTCCAGCAAATTTCAAGTAGCTCAAGACACATTAAAACTTTGTTTATTTTTAATCATTCTTATGATTTAATTAGATTTTTTACAAAAATTCTCGGTTGTTAGTTTATTGTAATTAGTATTTAAGTTATCATTTGTAATAGTCAAGAAGTTGGATTCTACGACATTGAGCTAGTGTATTTTCATCTATTGTAAAACACTCCATTGAATGCTTTCTTTTATCCATTCAAAATCTATTGATTTCACTCATTGTCTTTCAAGGTTTTAAGCAGGATTCATGAGGAATACATGCCCTGTTTTAATAAGATGATGATGTTGTGTCTATTTTCTTATTAAGGGACGAATTCATACTCCTATGCTTGCTCCTAATCTCTTTTTTCATCCTACACTACAATGATAAATCCCAAAAGGTCATTATAGCTTACCTACCTTACCCCTTTATCCCCACTTCAATTTTTGCTCTCATAATTCTAGCATATTTTCAAACCTAGCTCAAAAGGTCCAGTTCCATCCAGCAAACCCTCAATATTTTACACCATTGAGCTAAATACCTAGCCTAATATATTATTTGTTGATTAATCTATGTGAGAGAGCCCTCTTAGCCTGGTAGGGCTAGCTACTAGGTCAAAGTGGTATGTGGTTACCTTTGCTAGTCTCCTTTTCAGCTTTTGGAGAACTGGTGGAGTGCTAACATTTTGGTGTTGTTTTCAGTGAACGAGGTGATAAATCTTCCTCGGGAAAGAATGAAAAGGATCAGATCTGATTTCTGATGGTGAATAGTGATCGGACACACGAAGGCTGAAATCATTCACCCAACGACTCCAGTGTCGAGGAATCCAAAGGTTCAGAATATTCATGGCGACTCCATTGTCAAAGAATTCAGAGCTTGAATAACTGATCTACTTGCTCCATTCATCAATATGACAGGGTATGTGGTTGATCCCCTTTCTATTTATGGTTTTAAAGAATATTGGGATCATTTTGAGGATTATCAAATTGATGAAGCATTTTCAAGGTTTTTCTCTATCTATTTAAAGACATACAAGTAGTCCTGAAGATAAGATCAAATTTTTAGATGTGTTTTCTAGTAAGCTTAAAAAGGATATTGAAGATTTATAAGCTCAAATACAATATTATCATTTTCAAGATAAGATGGAACCTTTAGAAAGTATTTTTCAGCAAAAACAGGAGTATATAGAGCTACCCAAAAATTTCCTAATTAATGAATATACTGCTTCTGAGGATGGGTTTGATAATTCAAAGTTGGAGCCAATGTTAGTGTCAATATATATAGCTTGTCACCAATGATCAAATGGGCTCTTATCATGTCTTTTTAGGGTCTCATAGTCAATTTTTTTTCATTTCATTAGGTTTCCAAATAAAAACTTGGTCACTAGGTATTAGGTCTAGGACTATTCCACTCCTTCCAAAAATTTTCACATGTTGGTCCTTATCATCACTCAGCTAAGTGTACCATAATTCAAAAATCATCATCATCATTCCAATCATCACCATCATGATTTCATTCAATTCAGTGTATTCATTAAGTCATTAGGGTTTCAAGGTCACCAAATCTGTCATTCCATGCATAAAATTTGGTAATTGGAGGAGTGGTAATAGGAAATTTTCTTCAATAAAGTTTGATTTAAAATTTTAATTTATTGTTTCTATTATGTAATAAGTTCCTAAATTCTAAAGCTGCAATTGAAGGTTCCAAAAAGCTACAATGCTCCAAAGGTTACAAAGTTTCAAAGCTACAATGTTCAAAAATGCAAGTTATGCTTGGAAATGACATAGGGGGGCCATCCTCACTCAAAAGAAGCCACTTCAGTTTATAAAGAAGCCTAAAAGAAAAAATGGAAAATCAATTGCACTCTTGTATTCTCCTACCATCGAGCTCTCATCTTAAATTGGCAAGAAAAATCGGTTTTTTACTTCTCACTAGAAACAAATTGAGCTCGTTGTGCATAGAGACACTACGTTACGCATATGAGGAGGGAGATGTGCACAGAAACACTCCGCTGCACACAGGAAGCTTATATTGTGCATCTGGCATAGTTTTGCAGAAGTGAATTCTAGTAGTCAAGTTGGTTTTTGAAGGCTTCACTTCAGATATTACAACCTCCATCCTCTTCCAAAAGTAAGTCAAAGCCTTCCATTTCCTCCTTTGCACTATTTACCAAGAGAATTTAATTAAAAAATTCTTCTCCTAAGGTTTGCTTAGACTTCATGGTTTTGGTTTCAAAATGATGAATTTATGTTCAAAGCCCTAGTTTTCTTGCGCCTACACCTCTATTTACAGTTTATAGACCACTTCTATACACTACACAACTCCATCCCTTCATTTTTATCATTTTCCCTATAAACCCTAGTCTACCCTATGTCCTTCTAGGGCAGGACTATGTTTTTCTATTTACCATCCACTCCCCTCACTCATTTCCCAAATTTCCATTTTCTCCTACTCACTAACATCATTCCTTACCCTCCTAAATTTTCTCAAAAATTTAGGAAACTCCCAAACCCATCTTATCACCTCATTCACTCATAGCTGAAAATTTCATTGTTTTGCTTGCTATCCACCTAGGGTTTGAAAGTATGGAAGATGACTCATCACCATCAAAGAAAAGGAAGTATTAAAAATGGGGGAAAATACTGAGGTTTGAGCCCTCCAATTGCAATGAAATCACTTCCTCTCCATTTATCAAGAAGTGCTTTGAATATGTGAATTGTTTAGGGTTTTGTCAAAGGGTTCAGGAAGTGGGTTATCATGAGTAGCTCACAGATATTTTTTCCATCACTTTGAAAGGAGAAAAGGCTACTATTGCATGGATTAATTTCATATTTTCAGTAGATTTCGTATCTCATGCTCTAGGAATACCAAATCATGGTAAGAATTGGTTCAAAGGCATGAACCTAGACCTTGAAGAATACAAGCCCTACTTTAAATCACAGTACAAAGGAACTCATTCACATGTTTTCCCATTTGGATATTTTTTGGATAGATATGCACCGTTAATGAAGTTTTTCATGAAGTTCTTTACATGCGAGGGCAGATTTTCAAGGATATATCAATACCATATTAGATTATGCATGCACTTCATAGCGATTAAATCTCTCAATGTATGCAATTTCTTGTTTAGGAGCATGATTAAAATGTTTGAAAAGGTGCAAGTTAAAGGCAAAGAGCATTATCCTAGCCTTTTTCATCATAGTTTGGTAAAGGTTATAATTCTCTATTAGTTAGCAAAAAATAATGTGACATGGGATTCCTTCATTGAGACAGCTTTGAAAATTCCCATAATTACTACACCAAGCCAGCATCAAACCATGCCACCTACCATGCAGGAGGTGGGTTCATCAAGAAAGGTGGAAGCTCAATCACCCAAAGAATCAGTGACAAAGAAATCTAGGCCTGAGATCACTCAGACATATCAAAGAGGAAAAGGGCTTGTGTTTTTTTCTCAAATTGAGGAAGGTGCCAAGCCTACATAAGTAGAGCAGGGAAAACCATTACAACATGAGACATCCATGCATGAGGAAGAGCATGATTTTGGCCTAGTAGACTTGGAGGCTAGTAATGAGCATGAAAACATTAGGGGAATTTTGAGGTCTAAAATGGACCTCCTAAGAAAAATGTACAACCAAAATAAACTTTATAAGAACCAATAGGATTCAAGATGATGATGTCAATCATGGGGGATGATTCACCATTTTTTAAGTAAAAGGGTAAAAAGATTAAAAAATAATAAAATAATAAAACTATTTTTTCAACTCATATTTTCAACTTGTCTCCCAAATTTTTTACTCAAATTTCGAGCAAGACTACTCGTTGGATGCAAAATTTATTTCTCATCGAAGGAGTACCCATGTTCCATACTTTCGATGGACACTGCTACATGAAAAATGAGAGATACATGAAAAAACGTGATTGCAATCACATTTTACATGTATTTCTCACTTTTCATGTCGCAGGGTCCATCGAAAGTATGCAACATGGATACTCCTTGGATGAGTAATCAAATTTTGCATCCAATGAGTGTTTCCGTTTGAAATTTGAGTAAATCCATAGAGAGATAAATTGAAAATACAAGTTGAAAAAATAGCTTTTTCTTTTTTCCCTATAAAATTTGATGAAGTAATATAATCTTATTTCATTATTTCCGCTATTATTTTATAATTTCCTTAGGAAGGCCATTTAGACCTAAAAATTCCCGATTTCCTGAAAGTTATCAAAGACAAATATGATTAGATCAAAGAGCTCCAAGACAACTTGGAAAGGGAAAATTTCATCATTCCCTTTTTAGAGCAAGAAAAACATCAGCCGAAGGCAAAACAATTGTCTTTGGAGAAAAGTCAATTTGAGGCAAGCATGCATGATGTGAAAGGAAAAGAAGCGGATGACATAGAATATTCTGATGAGAATGATGAACATGAAGAACAGGTAAGAAAGAAGAGGCCAAGGGCCATGGGTCTCAAAAAAGCATTGCAGAAGGAAAGAGAGAAAAACCCACTAAATGAAGAGATGAGTTTTGAAGAAAGGATAGCCAATGAATTCAATAAAAACAGAGAGTTTTGGCTTGAGAAAGTCAAAATCCACTTGGAGAAGCTCCTTGACAAGGCCAATAGGGATAACAAGATACATAAGCACATGGATGACCATTACTATGCAAGATATCAAATTTGTAATGTCAAAGTCAAACTGTTACAAGCCAAATTAAAGGAAACCCTAATTAGTCAAAAGGACAAGGGTAAGTTGGACCTACTTGTTGATGCATCCATGATAGCATAACGCACCTTATTTGGCATCTTTGGACCAATTTTGAGAAAATTTGGAGCAATTTTTTCATTTTGGTGAAATTTGGTGCATTTTTGGGAAATTGAGCCATTTTGACTAGGTCTAGAATCGCAGTGAGCTCACGCTAAGATTATTCCCTAGGCCTCAAAATGGAAAAAATTATACATTTTTGGAAATCTGGTGGCTTCCTCTCAAAACCCATTTTCTCAGTTTTCTGGTCCAGGGCACAAATTTTGATAAAAATCCCAAAAAGGGGTCAAAAAACACTATTATGCCTCTCTTTTTCACTTTTTCTGCGCACTTGGAGACAACTTGGGAGAATGGAAATATCTTAGCCTATAAAGGGTTATTTTTCATGCTTAAATACTATAAGGACAACAAAAATCTCCCATATTTCCATAATAGGTCTCAGATTTGGATTTGGTCTTCATAAAGGAACCCAAAAATGGCCTCCACGAGTTCATTGTGCAACTGCAAATTACTAATAATTTTCATGAAATTTCACTGTGTAAATTTTGGCAATTTTCAGTTTGACCTTGGTAAAATCAAGAGGTTAAATTAAATGAATTTAAGAGGTAAATGTAAATGGGTAAAAAATAAGTTTTCTTAGTGTTATGCGGAATTATGAATTATGGATAAAACAAATTCCCTAAATGTGGTGCTATGCATTTAGAATGATAGATCAAAGACTTTGCAGACACTTTCTCTAAGAGTAAATAGACACAAAAAAAGATAGAGGAACCTACTTGTGATCCAAGCACATCCTATTCTCCTTCTGTCGCTTTTGTTGTAGCTTCCAATCCAACTTAGATCACCAGACTAGTTCCTACAAGTATAAGCACTAAACAACAAAGAGATTGAAATATACAAATGTCTATTTATCTTAATTAGTTAAATTGATTAAACATGAAACATATATATCAGTTAAGAGTCCATCAGATGAGAAATAGAAACATAAAAAGATACATATATGGGAAAATGAACAACAATATTTATTAATGAATAGAAAGGGGAGGTTACAACAAATGATCTATTTGATGTCACCAGCTCCAGCATCATCCCAGCTTCATCACAATAAACATCTCACCAAAAGCACACTACAAGAAAAAATCACATTGGTGAGGGTCATGCTTGTGACGGACCTTTAAGGTCCGTCACCAATGTCACATATGGTGATGGTCTTTAAAACCGTCCTTGTGGTGTATATAGTGATGGTCCTTTGTGGTCAGTCACCAAAGACCTTTTCAATGACACTTTTGGTGAGGGTTGTTAAAGGCCCATCACTAATTCTCTCTTTGGTGACACTTCTAGTGGCAGACTTTTAATGACCCTCACGATACTCTTTTTGTTACTTTTGGTGTCGGTCAAAAAATGTCCGTCATCATTGATCATTAAAAAAGCGTCACTGTAAGTGTATATAGTGATGGTCCTTTATGGTCCGTCACCAAAGACGTTTTGAATGACACTTTTGGTGAGGGTCGTTAAAGGCCCATCACTAATTCTCTCTTTGGTGACACTTCTAGTGATGAAATTTTAATGACCCTCACCAATGCTCTTTTTGTTACTTTTGGTGACGGTCAGAAAATGCCCGTCATCATTGATCATTCCAATGAGTTTTTGATGACGCTATGTGCCTGTTAATATATTTTTTTGTCAAAATTTAACAATTTAATACCATTATTGTGGAGTATTTTTTATAATATGTCCAAAGCCATAGTGGTTAGGGTCAGTGAATTTTTTAGAAGTAATTAGTGTGTATAATTTCCCTCAAGTAATAACTAGTCGAATAGAGATTTCCTATGAGTCAACACATGATCGATATATATTAAGTTTATTATCTAGCAAATTCCCTTTAGATAAAGTTCCACTATTGTGTGTAGGAAATATATTATTTAATACATAATCAAGCTTTGACAATTATATTAATGAGAAAGACCTAACGATCCTCACCAATCTGGGCACACCTTAAATTAATGCTTTGGCACACACTAACATTTCTTAGCACCCCACATGTATTGGAACATCTTTGTACCTAGAACATCTTGTGATGACACTTATGCCCAAGCACATGGTGGCATGCACTAGCACAACATCGAACTCTTCTAACATGTGTTGGCATGCTGCATATAGTCCCTAGCATGCCCTGGAACACCTTGGTTGAATGCATTGACATACATTAGCACTTGGCACACAATGCCACTTGGCATGTATTGGGACCTATTATTAGTGTGCCTAGCATGCCCCTTTTCAAAAAGATAAAGTCTTGACTTATTAACCCTCTTATTGGTTCTTCCTTTTGTTGCCTTGACACATATTGACATACCCTGGTACCCTGCACCACATCCTTAGCACCCAAGATGTATTGGCATATCTTGGCACTATTAATTGGAACATGATATAATTAGCACACCCCGGAACTCCCAGCACACTTTTGGAATTCTTGGCATGCCTTGATATTCCCTAGCATGCCTTACCAAAGCTTAGCATACCTTGTCAGTCCCTCCTTGGCATGACAACTAACACTCATTAACACTAGTCTCTGGCACACGTCCCTCATATTCATTAACTTTCATGAATTTTTACTTAGTGCTCCCTTAATGTTTTTTCCTAGTAATCCTTAACACTCATGAACATGCATTATCACTCTCTAGCACACCTTAGCACTCTTCAACATTCCCTTCCACTGCATAACATGCATAACACTAGTCCCTGACACATATTGGCGCTTGGCACGTGTTGGTGCTTGGAAAGTCTTAGCATGTGTGGAATACATTGAGATGCCTTGGTATGATTTGGCATGGTTTAATATTAAATTTATTTTTGATTATCAGTTGTTGGAAAGTAGATGAGAAGCAACAAAGGAATACTTGGCACTTAGAATGCACTAATACTTTGCACTTGGCACCTATTGCTGCCTAGTGTTGGCGTGCCTAGCATGCCCCTCTTGGAAAAGGTAAATTGATGACTTATTAACCCTCTTATGTGTTCATTTCCTTGTAGTTTAAATTTTTTCTCCCTTTTGTTTTCTTGACATTCCCTGACACACATTGACACACCCTTGCGCATCTTGGCATGCCTTATCACTTGGCACATATTAGCATGTTTGACATGTATTCCCACTATCTGGCACATTAAGGGGGTGAAGAGAGATGTATTCCTAAAGTAGGTCAAGTACGAGGGCGAGTAAGGGTTGCTAAAGGGAGGTCATGATCATCCTCCAAGAGCAAGATCATCATGTGAGTGTTCAGAAGAATGTTGCATACCTTAAGGGTCGGTTTGCGCTAGGAAGTAGGATGGCATATTGTTGGTTCTCTTCTGGTAGATCGAGCTTAAGAGAGGTTTCTCATGAGAATCTGGGCATGTGATTTCAATGGTGTCCTTGTGTGAAGGCCGCATCAAATTTTGAAATGTTGAAATTTGCAACAAGAAACAGTGAGATTGGAAACCAGAAAGGACAAAAAAAATGCACCCACACTGGTGAGGAATTTTGATGCACCAGGTGTGAGGAATGTGGGGCGTCTAATTTATTTTTCCCTTAAATAAATTGGACAATAAATTGTAATTTCATCTCATAACAACTTGTGTCAGTTAATTAAGTCATGATGACCGAGTTAGCTCAAGAAATTCAAGTACTTGAGGGTCTAAGATGAGGCATCTAGAGGGATTCTAATATTTTTTGGGTCCAGTTGAAGTTAATGCATTAGTGGGGTGAAAGTGTAATTAACTCAATTAAATGCGTTAAAATCAGTTTAACTGGTTCTAACTGAGTTATGAGCTAGTGAGAGGTCCAGTGAATTAAATTAGATTTAATTCACAATGAGTGATCAATCATATAACTGATAATTCGCTATTAATAGTTGTATGCATGTCAGTTTCGAGGAATACCCAGTTGAGACAGAGGTTAAAGGGAACATAACTATCAGTTGTATTCAGAGAAAATTTCCCATGTAAAATTATAAAGTCATTGGGATTCCATAATGGATTGTGCAATCAAGGAAGATTGATTTTCCTAATTAATAAGCAGTTAACTCCCTAGCTAGGATTGTATGAGCAAGGCAGGCTAAAGTAAGGATCATAATTGGCTAAGTACTAGACCGAGTTTTCCTAGATCAACGGGAGACAATTGACAGAGTGTTGGAGAATCTCATGAGAGATTAAGCATTAATGTATTGTTTCATGATTCCTTGACTTAATACACAATAGAGATAGAGGGCCTTTGAGCAGTTTCTTTCCCCAAATACATCATGTTATTGTGTGATTGATAATTTATTTCTCTTACTTATATGTGATTGTGCGATCTTGTTTTGTTTCTGCAAATTGTAGGAAGGATTCAATATCTTGTTTTAGTAAATTACAAGAATAGATTGAATCTCGTTGGTTAGATTTTCTACATGGTATCAGAGCAGGAATTTTTTGGGCGGTGAGTTTGCATAGAATATTTGAATATTTTGGTGTAAATTTTTCAAAAACAAATAGACTATTTGGATTCCTTGCGAAAATATACCAAAATAGAAAAAAAAAATTGGTCGAATCGGAGCTCGGATGAGGGAGATATCATCGATAAAATCAACTCTTTTTTAGAAACTTTTTGTAACGTCGGGACAATTACACTGTGCGCGAGTCAAGAACCTATATGTAATTGAGGTACCAGATGCATGCAAATCTTTGAGGAGAAAGGCAGAAGTTAGAGACTTGGTGGTTTAAAGGGAGCATAAATACCTCTTAACATGAATCTTCATGAGAAGCGGTCTCAGAAGGTTGTGGAGTAGTTGCCACAATTGGAGAAGCAGAGAGGAGACTGAGTGGAAGCATCCACTCAAGTAGAGACCTCCATGAGGGGGAAATTTCGAGCCGAATGAGAAGAGGGAGCAGCCATACCTGGAGGTGTAAGCTGGTGGGGTGATGTGTAGACATAATCCCAAGATAAGAAATTTGGGCAAGGCCCATTGAGATGGCGTGTGATCTCATGGATCGAACCTGGCTACGAGGAGCCACAGTACAATAGTAGTAGGAAGGATCAGTTAAATTGATGTAGTAAGATGTCAGCAAGACAGAAATCAGAGTCAGATGTCAAATACTGGATCACAAATTAGAGTTAGCAATAGTTCAAAGGGCACGGATGCAGATGTCAGCAGCAGCGCAGAAAATCCATTACTAGACAGATGCAGTAGCTAGCAGCAGCCAGACGATTCTGATGACAGATGCATTATACTGAGTAAGTTGTTCGGAGGCTATTCAGTTTTAGGACTTGCAGGTGCAAACAACACTAGAGAAGTGTAGCATGCAGAACATTCCAAAAGTGCCGAATGGAGATAGATTGAATTCCTTTCTTGTTGAGAGGGAGTATTGAAATTTGCAACAAGAAATAGTGAAATTGGAAACTAGAAAGGACAAAAAAAAATGCACCCACTCTAGTGAGGAATTTTGATGTACCAGGAGTGAGGAATGTGAGGCGTCTAATTTATTTTTCCCTTAAATAAATTGGACAATAAATTGTAATTTCGTCTCATAAAAACTTGTGTCAGTTAACTAAGTCATGATGATTGAGTTAGCTCAAGAAATTCGATTTAAGGTGATCGAGGTGGATATTGGTGGCCACCCGCCTATTCCACTTGGGCCCTCGCCATTGTCTCTTTCAGTTTTTCAGTTTCCTTAATTATAGCACAATTTACTAATTTTGTCAGTTTTTCGAGTCCTAAACTTCCGGAGCCATTTTGAGGCCCCAAACGACATTTTTTGGGCAAGAAAGGTTTAGCAATTTCATAGAAATCGCATTAGCATTTGTAGTCCTCGGAGAGATCTTTCTAATGAGGTATCATGTGCATCAAACGAATATCATATGACCAAGTTACGACCCCGGAAAGTTGGCTGCCCAACTAACCTCAACGAGGCCCATAAACTCTTGGTGTTACATCTCCTCGGGTTAGGGTTTTGGTTGTTTAGGATTTTATCTTATTTTTAAATAATAAAAAATACCCTTTATCCTTATTTTAACACAGTTCAGAGGAACATAACTATCAGTTGTATTTATAAAAAATTTCCCGTGTGCAATTATAAAGTCATTGGGATGCCATGATGGATTATGCAATCAAGGAAGCTTGATTTTCCTAATTAATATGGAGATAATTCCATAGGAATTGCGTGAGCAAGGCAGGCTGAGAATTGGCTAAGTATTAGACCGATTTTTCCTAGATCAGCAGGAGACAATTGGCAGAGTGTTGGAGAATCTCAAGAGAGATTAAGCATTGTATTGTTTCATGATTCCTTGACTTAATACAAAATAGAGATAGAGGGTTTTAAGAAGTTGCTTCCCCATATACATCTTGTGTTGTGCGATTGATAACTTGTTTCTCTTACTTATATGTGATTTTGAGATCGTGTGTTGTTTCCACAGATTGTAGGAAGGATTCAATATCTTGTTTCAGTACATTACAAGATCAGATTGAATCCCGTTGGTTAGATTTTCTACATGAAATAGAAGAGAGGGTTGATACCATCTTGCCTTGTGGTGGTTAGTAGGCTGCAAGGTCTATGATAAATACCAACATAAATGGAGGAGGGCTTGCACTGTAATCTAGAGCCATAATAGAAGTCAACACAGGCGTAATATTGACTGATTTAACCCTAGTTTGAGGGTCGACATTGAGATCTGAAGTTCATGTCAAGATTCAGTCAAAGAAATGCCCAGAATCTATGGATCCATATGAGCTAGGCCGAGTCTCTTATGGAGGCAAGATTTGTGTTTTTTCTATGTGTGGATATGGTTTTTTCTACAACAATTAGAAGTACATAAGTATAATGCCCTAGTTAGGATAGTTTCCTAGCATGTTTAGTTCATAAGGTATGCCCTTAAGACTGTGACAAATTTTCGTATGATAAGACGGGTTGTGAACCTTAGAGCGAGGTTTATTTCTGCAATAAAGACCACAGATCTGGAAGATGGTTTGTAGATTCAGTATGTGTGGAGACAATAGATCCAAAGGAGGGTGGAACCTGAGCAGAACATTGAGCATGTAGAAGAAATGTGCCATATGAAGAGTGGATTGACATGTAAAGGAGTTGATTTTGGTGGACTTTCCATAGAGTTTTAGACAAATATCTGAAGAAACCTATAAAAAATTAGTAAATGGACTATTAGTGGCTGATTTGTGACCCCAGTTTAGTCATCTACAGATTGTTAGAAGTATGATAAGAGGAGTAGTTCATATTTGTTCGTAGATTGGACAACAAAGATCAAATTTTTGATACACAAGAACAGTGATCTTGAGAGGACTCAAACCCTTGTTAGGTGGCAGATTTGAAGAGCCCTAGATGAAGACAATATTGTGGGCCCTAGATCAGTAAAAAGAATTGACTGTGGTTGGGCAGATTGATGGTAGTCCAAGTACAGTTGGAGGATTGTTAGGTTACTGTCAAAGAAGAGCCCTAACTCTTGTTCTGGTGAAGGACAACAAAATTGGTAGAAGGGTAGGTGTATAAGGCCCAAGGATGTGCAGACTTTGAAGGACTAAAGCAACAGTCAAGTGGGCAAACCAACTAGCCCTAGTTCACTATATTGTAGAGGATTGATTCAGAGAGAAGAAGGGTAGCCTCCATAGCCCTGGACTTCTCATCTTGGAGCTGCAATATGGCAAAAGTGGGCATACCAAAGAGTTGTTCACAAATGGAATTGTGAACAACTTTTTACCACTCAAACTAGTAGTGGACCTAAAAGGGGTTCCTAAGAGGGAAACTGCTAGGACAAGGGAAATGATGGAGGCTTAGCCCATTGTCACCACAACTAAGGCTCCGTGCTCTTCATGGAATTTCATCGCTGGGTGGAGTCTCGATAGTTTGAAGTCAACATTGATATGAGTCAATGAAGCTGGTGGGAAAAGGGACTTTCCTTCTATGAAAGTGAATTTATCTTCTAGGGAGAGAAGAGGGGGATTGAAGGGTTGAGGGAGAAGAAAAATACCTATAAAGGAATTTCTCAATCCCTAAAATCCTTTGGGAACTTGGATTCCCAAATGGTCCTTGATGAAATGCCTTTGACACCAAATGGGACCACACAGGGCCAGGTGCACCCAGCCCAGGTTCGGGGATGGAATTTAGCAACCAATGATGTTCCTATACTAGACAAGGTGAGGGGAAAGGATCAAACAAGTTTTTTTACTTCGATAGGTCAAATTGATCCTACTAGGTTCTATCCTTGGGACCACCTAGGAAAAACTTGATCCTAGAGCTAGGGTTTGAGGTATCTGAATATTCCATGTCGGAATTGGCCCAAGTTCTGAGGAGAGTGAGGGTACCCAAAAACGCAGCTACCTCTAGGAGATTGAAGTTTTCCTCTAGCTAGATTCCTAGGAAATTGTTACCCTAGGTGACCTAATGGGGCTAGACCTAGGGAATGTGAAAATTTTCTTTAACTCTAAATCTCCAAATTCATAAAATTATATCCTGTATTCAAACCTGATCCTCTATGTTAACCATTTTGAAGATAAGGCTGAGAACTTACTGTAGAACCATCACCTACATGTAGTGATCTTATTCTGTGAGAAAAAAACCTACTTTCGAGAAGACACGGAAAGGTAAACACTCTCTGCCAAGATTTTTCATACAGCCCAGGTTGAGCAACCACATATACATTACCAATTTTTTCTCTTCAGATTTTTGAACTAGAAGAGCTTTGTCTGACCACCTCCGAGTTTCTCCCAGAGTCACCCAGGCAAGCCCTCTCAGCATCATCCTCTTTCTATAGTACCTAATTAGTAATTTAATTAACCATAACAGTTTCTTGATCATGTAGGTATTTCAAATATATTTCCAATAAGCATAAAGCTTTCATGTTAAACAATCACGTCAAAAGACTTTAGACTATGATGCAAAAAATACAAATAAACCTCACCAACACTCAAAGGACAAACAAATTCAAACCTCTACAAAGTATAAATAGATCTTTGATAAACTTCATTCCACCACAAAAATGTGCTTAACTAAAGAAAATTCTAATTATTGTGCTTTCAAGACAAAGCTTTCAAGGATAGTGATGTTATAAACATACCCCTAACACCTCATGAACAATCAATGTGTATAAGTAGACCATCATAAGGCTCATTTTAAACATCATTATTATCATTTGATAAATCATTTTTATCAAATCAACAAGAAGCAAGCAACAATTGCATTCAATTCCACTGAAGCAAAGTATATGGCAGTTTCATATACTTATTATGAAGCTATCTAGATTTTCAACTTGATTGTAGAGTCGACCAATTACTTGTTGAAGCCCAATATTGTCTCTTGTGAGAATCAAAGTTACATCAAGCTCTATGAAAATCCAATGTGTCATAACCATTTCAAACACATTGATATTAAATACAATTTCCTAAGATTCCAAGTTCATTAGGGAGTTGGTAGTGTTGGACCACATTCTGACAAAGTTGCATATGGTTAATAGTATGACAAAGCTCCTAACATAGGGGAAGTTGCATATGGTTAATGCTAGTCATATCTGTAGAAGGAATATTATAAGCATAATTTACCAGAAAAACAAAAGAACATTATCAAAGGAATAGTCATGAGAATGCAGGTTGCACAAAGGATATTTACATGTACAGGATTTTCTAAAAGTTTAAACACCAGCCCAAGGAAAGAAAATCAAGGGGAGGGTTTGTTGCTTCATCAAAGCACTGATCCTAAGATTTGCCTAACAAAAACAGAAAAAAAAATGCAGCAAACTAGAATTTTCTTGCTATGAAATGACAGAAATATTGCAGATTGGACACTTGTTTTTCTAAAGCAACCACTGCTTGATGCAGGCCTCGTGATAACAATGACTGCACTTTAAACTGCCCAGCTCATATCTTTCTTCATACTCTTCTTGTATAAACAATTCATACCATCATTTTCATACTTTCAGAAGCAAGGGTTTCCATATGTTTTTGAATCTGAAGAGGGAGAAAATTTTACACTTTAAAACTACCAACTAAACCTATAAATCTACAAACAAATTTTTAAGTCCAAGCTTGCTTCATTCTTTGATAATCTTACTGATTACTCTCTTTTTCAGTGATGTTTGCATTATGCCTTGAAAAATATAAGGTAACTTGGTGTGAAATTGTAAATTGATAATTCCAGCTGGCAGCATTTCAAGACTTATGGACAAGAAGTGGACATATATTAGTTACTGCATTCAAAGAAAAGTCCTCCCCACAGATATTATAAATACCTGGAAATTGCTGCATTTGACTTCAATATCCATACTCTGAGAAGCATACTCTGTTTTTGAGGAGTACAAGCTTTTCTCTAAGCAATTGGAAATAGTCTCCTCACTAAGTCTTGTGCTAACATCCTTACAATGTATGATGTATTTCTGTAGTTTTTTTATTAATAACAATAGAGATTTATGCAAATAAGTGTGCATTCACATTAAATAACTACAAGTACTCTGCTGATTATACACAAGGTATGTGTGTGGACTGCATTCTTGTTGGTTTTGCTGACCTTTGGCATTTAGACTTCATTTGGATTCTGAGAATCACTGCAGTATGCTTTAACTGGTCTTTTGAAAATGATTCTAACAAAAAAGGTAGCACACTTGAGGAAGTTTTGGCATTAGAGATAAACTCCACTAAAGGACTCAAGATATATCTTAGAAAAAAAAAATTGTTCTAAATTACTAGGAGGCTGTTGGAAACGCTTTTGCAGCTTCATGTACATTCAAGTTCCATGTATCAATTAGGGGCCTTGGTCTGATCTACACTTTGACAGAGGAAAACTTCATTTCACTATATCTATATCGCAAGGAGATGCAAGTTTTTTGTGGGAAAGGGATTTGAAGATTATTGATCGTCTGTGAAAGTAATAGACCTCATTGAAATCTACCATATGTGCACTCCATATTGTTGCATCTAGAGTTGATTTCCTCCATAGGAAGTCTAATACGAGTCAAGTTGTCTTTGTGGCATAACTAATAATATATGAAAGGAATAGTTTTCATGTAATAGTATTGACTAACAAGCATTCATTGCAGGCATATTAACATTCACCCCTTGAAAAAATTCATTCTTTAAATTTGCCAATCACTTTAGTTATTCAGATGAATCTTCCATTGGAATTGGTCAATAATTTCACAGAAAATATGGGAAAAAATAGCAATAGGATTAATAAAAGCTGCATTTTTTTCTTGCTTGAGGCTTTACTAATAAATGCTATTAAAAACTGAGTATCAAAATGCACTGCAGATTGAATCCATACTGCAGTTCAAACACTGTCATCCACTGCAATATGTGGCATCATCCATTCTATTTTCGAAGGTCAGCCTTTGTTAATTCTTGGGGTGGCTGAACCTACTGTGCTTATGTATACATTCATGTACAACTTTGCCAAAGATAGAGAAGACTTAGGCCCAAAGTTGTTTCTGGCTTGGATAGGGTGGTATGTACTTAAAATTTGATCACCTTGTGTCAACAAGTTACAAATTCATTCTAAATTGCAATAGTAGAATGTTTGATACCTGTAGTACGATGTATTTCTGTAGTATTTTTATTAAGAACAGTACAGATTTATGCAAATAATTGTGCATTCACATTAAATAACTACAAGTACTCTGCTGATTATACACAGGGTATGTGTGTGGACTACATTCTTGTTGGTTTTGTTGGCCATTCTGGGTGCATGCTCAATTATCAACAGGTTTACCAGGGTAGCTGGAGAACTTTTTGGGATGCTTTTGTTCAAAGAACTTATCAGTGAGATGAGTTTGTTGTTTAGATTTAAAAATAGTATTTAGTAGGTTATGCACTTGAGGCATACTCAAACCTAAAGGCTTTTCTCTTGGCCTTAAGTAGTCTTGTGCCTATTGGATATTATTTGTGCTAATCACATTTTATATTAATTTTAGCAGCATAGTAAGCAGCGTAAAAGAGAGGCCGAAATTTGATTGTGTGCCATGTTAGGTTCTGGAAATGCTATAACATGTGAGAAGTAATGAACCAAAACCTCTCATTGCAATTATGAACCAAAACATAGTGCCATAACACTTACCTTATGTGACCCTCAAATATTGATTTGTGCATCAAATTTGTGGACATTAGTACAGATAGACAGTGAACCTATCTACCCTAGACTGATATGACCTTGAAATTTGAGCATACTTGACTGAGATATCATATTTGACGAAGTTTGATACATTGACATATTGCCATGATGTATTGGTCTTAACATTGACACATTCAACCTCCATTGACATTGAAATTACACATAGACCACAATGTAAGATAGACCTTTGGCATTTAGACTTCACAAGTGTTTTGGGCATTGATATGTTGACCTCAGGGTAGTAGCAGTATCCAATGTCCTTGAGCTAGTTCATCCTACATCTTAAATCTTAGACCCTAAAACTTTAAATGCATTATACCAAAATGTGAAGGCTTTAAACCTTGAACCCTGCTTATTAAGAAATATGAACACTAAAATACCCTTTAAAGCCCAAAATCCGTGATGGACATTGGTTAAAATTTCCTCAAGAGATATCCAACTTGCTACAAGGGTAGTTATGCACACAGATATTCATAAATAGCCCATTGTAAGTTCACATTCCATACTATGACCCAATTACCTTTTGACAATGACTAAAAGCATTGCAGTATGCTTAAATAGCCCATTGGACGTGTACATTCCATACTATGACCCAATTAGCTTTTAAAAATGATTCTAAGCATTGTAGTATGCTTTAAGAAATGACCTTTTGAAAACGATTGTAAAAAAATGGTGAAACACTTGAGGAGATTTTGGCATTATAGATAAACTGCACTTAAGGACTCTTTGATATCTCTTGGAAATACAAGAGAAATGATTCTGAGAATCATTGCAGTATGCTTTAACTGGTCTTTTGAAAATGATTCTAACAAAAAAGGTAGCACACTTGAGGAAGTTTTGGCATTAGAGATAAACTCCACTGAAGGACTCGAGATGTATCTTAGAAAAATAAATTTGTTCTAAATTAATAGGAGGCTGTTGGAAAGGCTTTTGCAGCTTCATGTACATTCAAGTTCCATATATCAATTAGGGGCCTTGGTCTGATCTACACTTTGACAGAGGCAAACTTCATTTCACTATATCTATATCGCAAGGAGATGCAAGTTTTTTGTGGGAAAGGGATTTGAATATTATTGATCGTCTGTGAAAGTAATAGACCTCATTGAAGTATACCATATGTGCACTGCATATTGCTGCATCTAGAGTTGATTTCCTCCATAGGAATTCTAATACGAGTCAAGTTGTCTTTGTGGCATAACTAATAATATATGAAAGGAATATTTTTCATGTAATAGTATTGACTAACAAGCATTCATTGCAGGCATATTAACATTCACCCCTTGAAAAAATTCATTCTTTAAATTTGCCAATCACTTAAGTTATTCAGATGAATCTTCCATTGAAATTGGTCAATAATTCACAGAAAATATGGGAAAAAAATAGCAATAGGATTAATAAAAGCTGCATTTTTTTTCTTGCTTGAGGCTTTATTGATAAATGCTATTAAAAACTGAGTATCAAAATGCACTGCAGATTGAATCCTTACTGCAGTTCAAACACTGTCATCCACTGCAATATGTGGCATCATCCATTCTATTTTCGGAGGTCAACCTTTGTTAATTCTTGGGGTGGCTGAACCTACTGTGCTTATGTATACATTCATGTACAACTTTGCCAAAGATAGAGAAGACTTAGGCCCAAAGTTGTTTCTAGCTTGGACAGGGTGGTATGTACTTCAAATTTGATCACCTTTTGTCAACAAGTTACAAATTCATTCTAAATTGCAATAGTAGAATGTTTGATACCTGCAGTACGATGTATTCCTGTAGTATTTTTATTAAGAACAATAGAGATTTATGCAAATAAGTGTGCATTCACATTAAATAACTACAAGTACTATGCTAATTATACACAGGGTATGTGTGTGGACTGCATATTATTTGTGCTAATCACATTTTATATTAATTTAAGCAGCATAGTAAGCAGCGTAAAAGAGAGGCAGAAATTTGATTGTGTGCCATGCTAGGTTCTGGAAATTCTATAACATGTGATAAGTAATGAACCAAAACCTCTCATTGCAATTATGAACCAAAACATAGTGCCATAACACTTACCTTATGTGACCCTGAAATATTGATTTGTGCAACAAATTTGTGGACATTAGTACACATAGACAGTGAACCTATCTACCCTACACTGATATGACCTCCAAATTTGAGTATACTTGACTGAGATATCATATTTGACAAAGATTGATACATTAACATATTGCCACGATGTATTGGTCTTAACATTGATACATTCAACCTCCATTGACATTGAAATTACACATAGACCACAATGTAAGATAGACCTTTGGCATTTAGACTTCACAAGTGTTTTGGGCATTGATATGTTGACCTCAGGTTAGTAGCAGCATTAATGGGATTAAAACAAAAGTGAGAAGTAGAAAGAGCTTCATTAATGGGATTAAAGGCCATGACCCTAGTTTTACTAACTTAAGAACCAGGTGTCTAATATCACAAAACCAACCTAAGGAGTCAACCTGACACTAAAATCTTCCTAGGGATGAGGCCAAAAGAACTGCTTGATCTGCAAAAAGGAGTAGTGACATCAAAACACGATGAGGAATCACACTATCATTAGCATATGCAAGCTCCTTAAGGACTTGTTCCAGCTTATCAATTTAGATTCTAAAGTGTAAGAGAGAGAGTGCATATGTGCCTGATAAGCCAAATGTGTGCTTCCTTGAGCATCAAAAACAAAGGAATAAGAAAAATATAAAAATGAAGAAAGAAGTTGGCTAACACTGAACAAAAGTAATCAAAAATATTATTCTCAGAGGATTAATATATGGTCCTCAATTATCACTAATTCCAGCATTTTTTTTGTGTCAAAGGTCTAAAATCAGTTCAATCACCAGTGTACTTCAGCTGGTTCCATCCAACCTTGGTGAACTTCAAATATCCTGTTTGGAAGATTTTGAGGCTTGAGCCTAATTTCTTCGGAGCTTGTTGCAGTCGTCACATCAAGCCCAGTTTTACCAATAAGGCTTGTTAAGATCATCACATACATCCTCTGTTGCATATAAAAACAACCATTGTTTGCAAAGAGTCTTGAAGAAATAGTCTAGTTTCGATTTTGTGAGCGATTCTGAACTACTTGCATTCATATTTGATATTTACATACTGACAGGTTAATATCTACTTGTCAAATAGTAACAATTATGGGGGACTCAGGTTATGTAACTGCATTAACTATAATAAATCTAAGACATATTAATATGGATAAGTCTAAGTCTGTGCCATGTGAAATACTACCATCAGGTTTATTTTAGCAAACCAGACTTTTATCCAGAGGTTCTTTCCCAAGATTAACAAAGCCATCTTGGAGTTTAAAGGCTTATACTGAGTGAGCTAAGTACCTTAAACTTTAAACAAATGTTTTATAGATTTCCTCTATCTTTAGAGTGTTAATCCTCAAAGGGAAAAGATGAGGATGAGCATCAAAAGAGAAATGAAGTAGTGGGAGTGACTAATTGAAATATCGATACAATCTATATGGTTGAACTAATCGAAAGAAGTGAACTTGTTAGAAAAAAAAAACTTAAAGAAAGGGTACCTATCACATCTTGAAGTGGTCACCCAATTAGTGGAATCTATATAAGCAAGAGGTAAACCTAAAGATAAATTCAATGTAAAGCGGTTAGGCCCCAAACTCTACTTAAACAATGACACGCTAAGAGGAAGATTCCATGTAGCAAATTGCACTAAAGCATAATAATGTGAACTCTTTCCACTCATATAACCAAGACTTCATCACACCATACAAAATTATGGATTTTATGACAACATCAAAGAGCCTCATCCCAAAAAGATATCCTAAATGTGAATCTAGAAATATTGCGAACGTGAATGAGAAGCATACCCTTTACACCAAGACACTATAAGAGAGACATGTAAATTGCACTCCTAAATGCTATGCATTAGTTGTTTTCTACAAGAAAAGTGAGAAGTAGAAAGAGCTTCATTAATGGGATTAAAGACCATCACCCTAGTTTTACTAACTTTAGCACCAGGTGTCTAATATCACAAAACCAACCTAAGGAGTCAACCTGACACTAAAATCTTCCTAGGGATGAGGCCAAAAGAACTGCTTGATCTGCAAAAAGGAGCAGTGACATCAAAACATGATGAGGAATCACACTATCATTAGCATATGCAAGCTCCTTAAGGACTTGTGCCAGCTTATCAATTTAGATTCCAAAGTGTAAGAGAGAGAGTGCATATGTTCCTGATAAGCCAAATTTGTGTTTCCTTGAGCATCAAAAACAAAGGAATAAGAAAAATATAAAAATGAAGAAAGAAGTTGGCAAATATCTATCATTAGCAAGTGCAGGATGGATAATTTAAATGGTTTCATAGTTGTTTAAGCCTTAATTGAAAGGGATTCTGGCTATCAGCAAAAATCACAGATAGCTTGCAACCCTTACACAACATTTACAAAGCATGATAAGACAATATATATCTAGCGCGATAAGGTTTATATATCCAGCTTACAAACAATAACCAAACAGTAGCAAGAACATTGCAGTACATTTGATGTAAAAACATATAGCTTAAAGAAGTATAATAGTAATCATGTATCCAACATCTTAACCATGATATTAATCACAAATAAGCTATCACAATCTGTGTCCAGAATCCTCAAATGTTTGGGATAGTAATTTACCAATTCATTGTTCTCTCTCAATCATTGATCAATTCAATGTCACTACTCTTCCAACATATAAAAGTGTTAAGTGCATCTGCTAAATACTCGCATTGACTACTTCTACGTTTAAGCTTAATTTCACAATATGAATCAACCAAGATTGATTGTGGGCACACAAAATAATATCCTTCTCCTAATACTTCTCCATTGGGCATGACAAAATTTGGTTCAGTGTTTTTTATGTAACCCTTTGCAACCTTCACTTGACCATTAAAATATGTAAGTGAACATTTTTTCCCATTCAATCCTGTATTTGAAGGTAGTAATTGCGGTTGACCCTGCAAATAAACAAATTCTTGTAAGATTCCATAGAATAAAAAGATAATATTAAAAAAGAAAATAAACAAGTATAAAACTTACCCGTGTTATTGAGTCACCAATTGGGTCATGAACAGGTTGTCCTGAAGTCAATGGAGTTTGTTCTAGTGAAGCCTGACTAGGACTTAAGGAACTCTGCTAAAAAATAAACAGTTTGAATGCGATACAGAAGATGAACGGTTGAGCTACAGAAATAATATTTCATTAATTACATATCTACAACAATACAATCCTGTTCATATTGGCATTGTGCTTTTAAAATTTCAATCTTCAAAGATGGCATACATCAACAATTAAATAGCCTACACGTAATTCTTACATTGTTGGTTGGTTCTGGATTAACTCGACCATTTTCTTTTCCCGCCTCCGTGGCAGCTTTCCATTGCATTAGTTCTTCAACAGCTGCCTTCAATATTCCAAGTTCCTTGTCTTTTTCTTTCAATTTTTCTCCTGTATTATGTAATTTCCTCTTGTAAGCACGCCCTTTTCCAAACAAATCAGTTGGAGTAACCCCATAGCCAACCCCACGTACACGACCCCTCCTCTCAGGCCCCAAAACTATTGCAATGGCATCTTCCTTTGTTGCATATGCAGGAGACACTGAATCATTTTGTATCGATTCAATTTGTTTCTAACAAAGACAACATTTCAACAAATACATGTAAGAAACATCATTAATATTTAAAAAAGGAAAAAATTAAATAGATACATGAATAGGTCGGGAACTTACTATTCTCTCTGCACTAAATGATGACATTGGAGTGCCATCCTTCTTTGTATGACATTTCATCCACACATCAGCCCTAGTTACAGGCACATCATTTTGATTGCAAGTTTGATTCTAGTCACAAAAATTAGAATGGTCTAGATAAGTATATTTGCAATTGGTGATTGTGAACAAAAAATAGATTTGGTTACAACTTACAAGGTCATGTTCAACTCTATAGTAACCTCTATGGCCAGAAGTGTGGGTCTCTGGTTCTAATGCCCTATTTTCCTGATTGAATTTTTTCTTCTCCTGCAACTCAATAAAAAATGGATGCTTAGATTGAAATTGATTATATGCAAGGATTCAAATTCAAATCTGATTTAATGATAACAAGTAGATTTGTCATTCATTTTTACCTTGAATTTAGGGTCAGATCGTATTCTAACAAATTAAATCCAATCGGTTTCATTTACTTCGATAGGAACATTTGTCATCCTCTCCTCATCTCTGTTGTATTTCAAATAATAATTTTTATACAAATTATATCTGTAAGTTCTCAAGCACTGAGATATTGCTTTATAACACCATTGCTCTGCTGACAAGTCTATTTGGTAGGTACGCTACAATAGATAAACAACGAATTATTAGATACAAATACTTATTCGAAATTAAACTTATCATGCACACGTTCACATACACCAATGAAATTTAGAAAAAAAAATCCAATAATAATTTGGTTGATACTCACATTGATTGCACTCCATATGTCTTTTTTAAGTGCTTCAGGCACTTGTTTCCATTCCATGTGTTTGATGCCTACAATCTCTCTTGCAAGGACACCTAAAAATGAGGAGAATTTCTCTGACTGTGGACCAACAGGTTGTCCCCTCTCATTAAATTGAATTTCAGGCAATGCAGAGGCCTCTGTAGTGTTTCCAAAGAGGCATTTTGTTGGTCCCCTACCCTTCCTTTTCACATTTGTTGTACTATGGGCTTCAATAATTGGATATTCCCCTTGCAAGCCATGCTCTTGTTGTGGTTGTTCTTGATCCATATCATGATCTAGTTGTGATGGTTCTTGCTCCAAACCATAAAGTTGTTGTGATGGTACGTGCTGAGAATTTCTGGAAAACAAATCACACTTTTTGAGACAATAACAATATGAATCTCTTAACATAAAATCTTGAAGTATTTATACAAGAAATATAAAGTTGAAAAATGATCATACCTTCCAATGGTTCATCCACATTTTTCTCAAGAATATGTGCATTAGAATTGGTGTTGACACTAAAGCAACTAGATTCATGTTGTAATGGGGAAACGGATCCTAGTGCTCTATTTTGTGGGTGTTTTCTGATGATGCCACATCGAATGTTGTCATTTTTTTTGGTAATGTGGCTTGACTTTGTGGTTTTACTCACTGTTAAAAGTGATCTCTTACGATGTCTTTCATTCCTATTGGATACCTACACATATAGATTGCGACACTTAATAAAAGTTAGTAAGATATCACTTAAAGTAAAAAATAAAACACAATAATTGTTAAAAAAGCATTGACTTCCAAAAAAAAAAAAAAAATCTTACCTCGGTATGGATATCCGCGGATAGACTGCATAACAAAAAAAACATTTTTATTAGCAAATCCTTGTCATTTCATAAGAGTTCAATTCAGATCATAAGAGTTCAATTTCATTTTTGTTCTTAAAGAGAAGTATGAGTTGTAAAATTTTATAGTCTAAAGCCACAACGACATTACCATTTCCTAGGAAGAAATTGCAGGGTGGTGTGAATGGGTTCACATATAACAATAATTGAGGAGTTATTTTGCCTAAAGATAAAAAAATAAACTATTTCCATGTAAACAACTAGGCTAAAAAAAGTTAAAAACAATTGCTATGTGAACAACTAGGCTGAAAGAACCATTACAGAAGTCCAATATAAAAAAAGAAAGAGAGAAAAGCATCTAATGGTAATCATGTTGAGTGAAACAATTGAATGATATATTGTAGCAATGGATGCCATGTGCATGTCAATAAAACTCCCAAAGCCATTGTGGCTATCATTCTATGGACTCAAAAAAAGGCAACTAAACAATAGAGGCTCATACTTTTCATGAATAAACCCCAGTTTCTCTGGAATCTATCTATATTCATCTTCATGTGACTACCTTTTATGCTTCTACATAAAATTTGTAACATACATTGTTGTAAAGAGACCTGTTGTGTCATCGAGCATCATTAAATAAGGATTACAATTTTAATTCTAAGTGAAATAGTTTAGGAAAGAGGGCTAGACACAGATAAAACAAGATGGAATTGGTAGTTGAACAACAGTAGAAGAGAAAATTGCACAGGTAGTTGAACAGCAGTAGAAGAGACAACTGCACGCTAACATACTGGGCTTCTAGTTGAAAAAGGCAAAGGAAAAGTCTGCCATATACAAAATTATGAAATTCAATGGGTTATCGTAAGCAGTCCAATTATATAAGAGATTCAAAGCAGTCTAGATTCTTGATGTTTTTGAGCCTTTGTTTATAATTTTGGGACTTGAAGAACTATATGAATTAATGCAAGTCCATTTGTTGACAATAATCTATAGCGATTTGCAATACTTCTAGTTACTTTCTATGCCAAATAAATTCTGAAACTAATGAAGATAATGTCATAATAAAAGTGCTAACATAAAAACGTAATAGTGCAACGCTAACATTTCTGGTAGAGACAACCAACATAACACTTGCTTGCAAGTCTCATGTTTTTTTGAATTTTTTATTAAGAAAAAGCTAAGATGGGCTAACAAATTTCTCTTTAATAACTTATCCATTTTTTAAAATTCCTTCCTTAATAATCACCTGCAATAAAAATATACAAAACAACCATATATATAAAAGAAACCAAGGAATACCAGAATTAACAAGGATTTATTCAAACGTTCTTAAGGCATGATAGTGTTTCTTGATAGCACATGCTTCTTGGGTATTTACAGCTTATGAATTACAACCATGGAAGACAACCATATATATACAAAAAACCAAGAAAGACCAGGATTAACAAGGATTTATTCAAATGTTAAAGCAGTGTAGAGCATTATACTATGAAAAACATCATTTTACGGGTCCACAGATGCAGATCTTATACTGTGAATCTTGAGTGATCCTCCTATATATAATTATGAGCTGAAACATAAAGAGGCAGACAATTTATATGACATAATCTGCCATTGCTTGCAGGCCTAAATTAGACAAAATAAGTGTGATGAAGATGAATCGTTTCTGGCTTATAAAAAGTCTATTTGCTATATCGGAACCTCCTCCAGTAAGGCAGACACCATATAGGACTGGTTATATGACACAACTTCAGAATTGACATCAGAAATGATATGATTTTCACCCCAAAATGTTGGTTGAAATTGGGACAAAACAGGGACAAATTATATATGGTTCATCTTAAAGTTTCAGTTGATCAGTATGGCAGATATATAATTTAGGGACTTAAAGAATTATATAAATTAACGCAAGTCCATTTGTTGAAAATAATCTACAGCGATTTGCAATACTTCTAGTTACTTTCTATGCCAAATAAATTCTGAAACTAATGAAGATAATGTCATAATAAAAGTGCTAACATAAAAACATAATAGTAAACCAACATATCCCGGATGCGGGTGTAGAGGACAGAGTATAAGGTGATGGTATGGGGGTGCGGCATGACGAGGCGACACCTGCCCACCCACCAAGCGGTTGGCGCTTCACATTTAACGCTGGCTGCATTATGTGTAATGGCATTTACTCTCGGCGCTGGTTACAATCCCAACTTCCCTCCTCGATACGATCTCACGTGTGACGATATGGCTCAGCCTTCGGCTCTCTTTAATGGAGGTTTATTTCAGGGGGTCTACCAATGTAAGGTCGTTTGGATAGATATAATGGAGGGTTGCTCTGGTTCGACTAGCAATCCCTTGCCGATAAATCAATGGTGCACCCGGGATGCAGGGCTCTCAAATTTGCGCACGGCTACTGGCAAGCGGAGCAGGTTGAATTGTTGTCTGGACTTTGGAGATAATCTCCATTTCTCTCAATCCGGATTCTGTATGCTAGCCTCAGCCTCCCTCCAATTTCATACGCCTCAATCCTCTGTCAATTCTGCACTTCCTTTGCTTCTCAGTCCCTCAGTCACGACTGAGAACATGCCGCGTCTACGGCAAAGGATGAGGTGTCGAAGAGGCACCACCCAACGACAACCACGGCATTCTCCCTCTACCTCCAGCTCTCCTTCAGAGTCTTCCTCTCATTCGGATAGCCACACCATAATTCAGCGTGGTCGCCTGCTCCGTTCGGGCAAACGCTTGGGCTCCCCTGAACCTTCTTCTCTCCCTGCACAGACTCATACTGCGCACTTTTCCTTCAATTGTTCACTCAATCACCCTCGGGTCACGGCCTCCATCTATGTCGTCTTCCACGAAGAGTCTCAAGAGGAAGCTACTAGTACGCGCCCGACGGGTTTGTGCAACACTGAGGCCCAGACCTCGGGTCCGATTGCAGGTGTGATGCACCCAACGAGCAAGGATTTGCAGGGTCAGGCCAGTGGGATTCAAGTTGTGGACATGGTGCAAGGCAACACGGGACAAGCGAGCGAGGCGCGGGTGGCACCTTCACCCTCCAGGAAGGTGGTCACCTCCATTGCGGACTTGTACAAGGATGACGGGAAGCAGGATGAGCTCTGGTGCAGAGTCGTGGAAGAGTCACCTGATGAGTAGCCGTCCCTTCCTAGTCTAGTTTTCATGTTTAGTTTCAGCCCTTACACTTGGGCTTGTTTTTTAGTTCTCTGTAGTTTTTGTTCATATATCAATTTTTGATAGCTATGGTTTCCATAAACAAAACTCTATGGCTCCCCTGCGTGGGAATTTTCTTGAATATTGCTCAAGGCTGGTTTCCCTCCTTATGGGCAATCTTTATCACTGGTTTTTTTGTTAAGTTTGCCCCACTGGGCATAGTTTAGGCTTCGGCCCACTGTAAATTACTACCTCTATTAGTAGAATACTTTAACTTAGAAAAAAAATAGTAAACCAACATAATATTCATCAAAAATTGAAAACGTAGTATTATAACCGAACAAAACCCCAAAAACACTTATATTGGGAAATCTGTATTGATCGTTAAAACTTACTTCTATGAAAATATTGAACATCTGGAAGGTGAAGGAATAATATGCATGCTAATTCGGAAATCTTGTGATTGAAAATATTGGTATTCTCACATTAAAAGACACTATATTGAATATTCTTTCGAAATAAAACTTTGTAAACAGTGTTTTGGCAGGTTGAATGAAATCTGTTGTCACCGATATAAAAGTCTCAAATTGCAGAGCAGTGCTATGCAAACGAAAATAATGATATAGGGATTTCAATTTAAATAAAAACCAAAAGAGAAAAACAAAGAAAGAAACCAATGGTGCAACGACAACATTTATGGCAGAGACAACCGACATAACGTTTGCTTGCAAGTCTCAATTCTATTGTCACTAATATAAAAGTCTCAAATTGCAGAGCAGTGCTATGCAAGTGAAAAACATGATATAGGCATTTTAATTTAAATAAAAACTAAATGAGAAAAACAAAGAAGGAAAGCAATGGTGCAACGCTAACATTTTTGGTAGAGACAACCAGCATAACATTTGCTGTACACTGGCAATTTGCTGTACAATGCGGATGATGTCTGTGATTGCTGTACACTGGAAATTTGATGTGTTTGCTGAGGAACTGCTAGCTGTGGTTTTGATGGAAGGGATTAACATGCAAACATCTAAAATTGTGGAGGAAATCCAGAATTAAATGTAGATGGCGTGGTTTTGCCTCATAAAAACGGTGGAGGCGATCAAGAATTAAAGCACATGCAGCGGAGCTGAACATGCATTGAGGATAGATGTCACCAACGTGATTCGGGATTGATGTCACCAGCACAATAAAAAGGTTGATGAACCCAAAAAAGAACTGATTCAAAATAATAGACTTATCTGCCTAGATATACATGCACACCTACTTCACACATAGAAAAAAAAGATAGCTAAAACGTCCAGAATCACAAAAATAACAACTTAAAATAATTCATTATTATAAAACATAAAATTACCTCTTTTCATTTCTTCTTCTCGTAGTCATGGCGTGCTTACTGTTCAGTGACTCCAATTGCATCTATAGCACACTCAAATTTTATTGAATAGGAATGAGTTCTATTCTCAACTTAAATAGTAAAAAATCCTAAAAATATTGGTGGGAAATCTAAATCTTAATAAAAATGGTGGGAAATCTAAAAATAGGAAGAAATCTAAATATTGATTTTATTGGATAAGAATGAGTTATTTTCTCAATTTAAACAAAATGGAAATTAAAAACTCTTAAAAATATTGGTGGGAAATCTAAATCATAATTTCATTGAATAGTAATGAGTTTTATTCTCAATTTAAACCAAATTATTAAAAAAAAAAGTAGGAAACTCCGGAAAACATTAGTGCAAAATCTAAATCCTAATAAATATGGTAGGAATTCTAACTCTTTTTTACTCTTATGACATTCTTGAGATGTTTCCACTGGTGCAATTGTGCTTCCAAATATGTGAACTCAACAATAAAACACACCTTAAAATACATGAATCTTGTCTCTCAATGTGTGAAAGAAAAGGTAAACCAACTAGCTATGACGTTCTTCTTTTATACATGATACCCTTGACTATGCCATGAAATATCCCAAAATCTTCTTAAAGCATGCGAGCTTCTCTTCATGCACGAAGCTAGTGGAATATGACAAGTTATCCAAAATTAATCCAAATATGTGATTTGTGCCTTAGGAAATGTGAATTAAGGTACCCTCGGTGGAAAAACATGCATAAATATTTGTTGCTTAGTGCCTTTAAATGTGAGATGTTGCCACTTGTCAATTGTGACTCTTGTTGATGATGAAACCGACACCCTAGTTTTGTAAGGATCACTAAGTGTCATTTTGTGTCAACCCAAGGTCGTTTACATTGTCACCTTAGCAACGAATCCTCTCACTTTAGATTAATTATTGAATCCTAGGGGTTTCCTAAAGCACAAATTTATGGGGGACTCTTTTATGTGACTAGATCACTAGCTAACATTGAAAACCATCTTTACATTGTATGGTTCAACATCTTGATGATTCCTGTCCTATTGACCACAAATTTTGTATTCATTATTGCTTTCATCACAACACCTACAATAGCTATTGATGGTGTTCATAAGCCTATTTATAGTTGTGATAAGTGGATTAGGGGCTCCCTTATCACAACCCATAACCCCTAATATGTTTACTCCCTTAGCCAAGGGGGCCCAAGGGTGTACTTGTAGGGGCATTGAGACCAAATTTGGGGGATCATAACATTAGGAAAAGTGGAATGACATAACCACAAAGTTTCTTTGGGGGGCAGGGCAGGGGGCGGGGTATCTTATGGTGTCTTGAACGGGCCAAGGGGACACAAGGGTAGCATGTATGTGTAGAAGTCAAAGGTGCAAGCATGGTTTACTAAGATCTATAATCCTAGCATTAGAGAATGAGAAGGGGGCTTAGACCTAATTTCATAGGGCCTAGGGACCTAGAGGGAAGGTAGCAAGAGAAATTGATAGGGGAACCCGAAATAATGGTGATAAGGGTATAGTTCCCCTAACCACTTCCCTCTGAACAACTCTGAATTTCTGGGAGTCGCAAGGGTTAGGGATGTTTTCAAAGATGGTTGCCCCTTCTGCTACCATTTTATCGATAGGGAAAAGAGTATCTTTGAAGATCAAATGATTTCTTGCAATCCACATTCCCCAGGCAATCAATAGGGGCATAGTTCTAACTTTGTCATTAGGAGCTTCCTGCCACCATCTTTGCCATGCTTCTGAGAGAAGCTGGCCTTCCTATCTCTGAGGAATATTTGTCATCCTCAACGTTTCATTCCAAAGGCTGATGGTAAAGGGGCAAGAGAGAAAAATGTGCTACACTGATTCTTCACTGTCTTTGCACAGAGAGCACCACCCTGGACCAATTTTCCCTTTTTTTTGAAGGAAATCCCAGGTGGGGACTTTCTTCTGAATCATACACCAGAAAAACAATCTTGTCTTAGCCGGCCCTTTTAGCTTCCACAATGGTTTTGACCACCAGACGGGATCCTCCCACCCATTCTGAGACATCAACCAAGCATAACCCAGCTTAGGGGTATACATACCAGTCTGAGAGTGCACCCACCGCAACTCATCGTTCTTGTCAGTAATTCAGATATGGGAATTTAGTAGGCTAGATCTATAGTTCTCCCATTCCTCAAACCATCTTTCCTCCAAGAATAGAACATTCCCAAACATCCATTCTTGTCTCCAAATCGAATAATTTCCAGAGTCAGCTACTTGGTTTAGGAAATGTAACCCTCTATTATTAAGGTGCTTGATCACATCTCTCGAGAGCACAAAAGAACCTGTATAGCCCACCCAAGGATCTCGACCCAGTCTGACCAATCTCCCATCCCCAACATTCCAGGCCAAACCTTGTTCAATAACTTTTAAAACTGCCACCAAAGATTTCCACACCACTGACAAATTCTTGAATGATTTTTAAGGCAGTCTGAGCCAGACCAGAGTTGGCATAGGGTCTATGTATTTCCTCCTTGTTACCGAAGTCCAGAGGTTCTCCGTAGTGATTAGTCTCCAAGCTAGTTTCGTTGCTAGAGACCTTGAGAATGGAAAGAGGTCCTTTATTCCCCAGCCATCCCAACATTTTGGTCTAACTAATTTTTCCCACGCAACCCAAGGGGTTATGTGTTCCGACTTGGAGCCTGCCCATAGGAATCTGCTACAGATTTTTTTAATCTTCATCAAAATACTTTTTGGCATCCAAATGAGGCTAGCCCAGTAAACCAGAATTTCCATCACCACGGATTTGATTAGAACCAACCTCCCTGCTCTGGACAGCCATTTGAAACTCCAGTGATTCATCATGTTCTCAATTTTAGCTAAGAGCCATTTCCAATCCTGAATCCGATAATTATCTGGCTTAAGAAAGAAGCCCAGATACTTAAAGGAGTCCTGTAGAGTTTTAACTTCAAAGTGAAGGTAGTTTTTTATTCTGTCCACTTCCACCCTTAAGAGCCCTGCAGTGGTTAGGGAAGATTTTTGGCCATTTATACTTAGTCCAATCGCTTTTAGAAAAAGATCTAGGATCTTCTTTAAACACCAAAAGTCTTCTATACTCCCACTACTAAACAGCAAGATGTCATCTACAAAGAGGAGATGGGTTACCTAGAGATTGATCGCTACTTCAATACCTTTGAGCTCCCCCTGTCTCTTAGCCTCATGAATCATTAAACTAATGCCTTCAGTAGCCAATAGAAAAAGAAGGGGGGAGAGAGGGCACCCTTGACGAAGGCCCCTTTGTGGGTTGAAGAAATCATAGGCTGCACCATTTATAAGGACAGTGATCGACGAAGAAGTGACACACCCCATAATCCATCTTACAAAATCATATCTGAAGCCAATATGCGTCAATAAGAGTCTTAAAAACATCCAACTGATCCTATCATAGGCCTTAGAGAGGTCAATTTTTACTATAGATCCTTTTTTCCCACTCTTATTGAGGCTGTGGAGGGTTTCTTGAGCTACCCCCACTGCTTCATGGATTTTCCTTCCATCCAAAAAGCCGAATTTCTCTACAGAAATGTTCTTGGAGAGAAAGGGTTTCAACCTGGAGGCAATAACTTTAGCAATAATCTTGTATAAGCAAGTACACAACGAAATGGGCCGAAATTCATTAAAGAAAACAAGATGGTCAGACTTAGGAATGAGAGTTAAAAAAGTGGCATTGAAAGGCTGATAGATAGAGCCAGAAACCCTAGACTCTTCAATAACCGCAACTAGCTCATCTCCAAACGATTCAAAGAAATGTAGGAAAAATTATACTATCTTGAACGAGGGGGGGGGTATCTTATGGTGTCTTGAACGGGCCAAGGGGACGCAAGGGTAGCATGTATGTGTAGAAGTCAGAGGTGCAAACATGGTTTACTAAGATCTATAATCCTAGCATTAGAGAATGAGAAGGGGGCTTAGGGCCTAGGGTACCTAAAGGGAAGGCAGCGAGAGAAATTGATAGGGGAACCCAAAATAGTGGTGATAAGGGGATTAGGAGTCCAATTCTCACAAAACATAAGCCCTAAACCCATAACCACTAAATTCCCTATCCCCTTAACCCACAATCCATATTTCCTTAACCCCTGCACTCATAAATCATAACCCATAAATCCCTTCATTCACTAAATCTTATGACATTAACCCCTAACCTATATTAATCCATGAACCTCCTAAGCCATAAATCCTTATACTCTTAACCTATGACCCTTAACCCCGAAACACCTTAACTATTAACCCCTTAACCACTAACAGCTAAATCTCCTAAATATTGAGTCCTTAACCGCTAAATCCTCTGACCCTAAATCCCTTTGGCCCTTGACGCTTGACCCTTGAAGCCCTTAACCACTAAGTATCGAAAGCCGAGAACAACACCCCAAACCAGCAAATTGACCTCCTAAGAGAATTCTTCATCTCTAATTGAGCATATTAGAAACATTACTTGATTCTTAGAGAACTAGGTACTAGTTACGAGGATATGTGTTTGTGGGTAATGCCATTATTATCATGTATACCAAATGTAGACAATTGGATAATTTGCAAAGCCTCGATTTGAATTACTCACAATATCTACACTTCATCACGTTGAGATGGAGCTTGTAGTGTTCTCTCACATAAGGAGTTGTAAATGAAAAGGAGCAAGCTCCCTTTATAGGGAGGGTTTAAAGAGTTTAAAGAAGAGAAAGGTTAAGGAGATAAGAGCAGGAGTGCAGTCCTGGTTACTTAAAACCTTTTTTCCAAAATTTCCTACTATGTTTCTGGCATAATTTTTCTCTGTCCTATTGACCACAAATTTTGTATTCATTATTGCTTTCATCACAACACCTACAATAGATATTGATGGTGTTCATAAGCCTATTTCTAGTTGTGATAAGTGGATTAGGGGCTCCCTTATCACAACCCATAACCCCTAATACGTTTACTCCCTTAGCCAAGGGGACCCAAGGGTGTACTTGTAGGGGCATTGAGACCAAATTTGGGGGGTCATAACATTAGGAAAAGTGGAATGACATAACAAAAAATTTTGTGGGGGGGGTATCTTATGGTGTCTTGAATAGGCCAAGGGGACACAAGGGTAGCATGTATGTGTAGAAGTCAGAGGTGCAAGCATGGTTTACTAAGATCTATAATCCTAGCATTAGAGAATGAGAAGGGGGCTTAGGACCTAATTTCATAGGGCCTAGGGGACCTAGAGGGAAGGAAACGAGAGAAATTGATAAGGGAACCCAAAATAATGGTGATAAGGGGATTAGGAGTCCAATTATCACAAAACATAAGCCCTTAACCCATAACCACTAAATTCCCCACCCCCTTAACCCCCAATCCATATTCCCTTAACCCCTGCACTCATAAATCATAACCCATATACCCCTTCATTCTTTAAATCTTATGACATTAACCCCTAACCTATATTAATCCATGAACCTCCTAAGCCATAAATCCTTATCCTCTTAACCTGTGACCATTAACCCCTAACCCTTCACCCCTAAACACCTTAACTACTAACCCCTTAACCACTAAAAGTACAACACCCCAAACCAGCAAATTGACCTCCCAGGAGAATCCTTCATCTCTAACTAAGCATATTAGAAACATTAATTGTTTCTTAGAGAACTAGGTACTGGTTACGAGGATATGTGTTTGTGGGTAATGCCATTTATCATGTATACCAAATGTAGACAATTGGATAATTTGCAAAGCCTCGTTTTGAATTACTCACAATATCTACACTTCATCATGTTGAGATGGAGCTTGTAGTGTTCTCTCACATAAGGAGTTGTAAATGAAAAGGAGCAAGCTCCCATTAGAGGGCTTCTCTGTGTGGGAGTGTTGGAGGCATATTGGTTTCTGGTATTCCATCGAGTTTTTTCACAAATTTTGTCATAGTTGGGCGTGATCGTGGAGGTCCCATTGAGGAAACCAAAGAGACAAAAGCGATTGCAGATTCATCATGAGGAGGTTGTGCATCATTTTGAGGAGCAGCAGGGGGTGGTTCCCTATCGAGATCGAACTCTGGGGGGCCATGGTGGTGGAGGGCCAAGTCAGAATTTCAAACACTAGCCTAGATCAAGCAGCACGCACGAGCTCCCGTGTAAAAACTATATTCCCTAATATAGTTTTTATTGATGCTCTAATTAAACTAACATTATTACTTTATGGATCTTCGACATCATTAAATATTAAATATAACTTCTATTTGAATTGAACTTCTGTTTTTGAAATAAAAATAAAGCTTAATGAAAACAAAAAATACTAGATGACCTCCTTTTACTCAAATAAAAATAAAACTTAATGAAAACCAAAGCCAACATAGCAATTGCTTTATAATTTTTTACTACCTATTAAAATTTAATTTGGCCGCTAGTCTAAACTCTAAATGGATCTATTAAAATTTATTCCTAGATGTGAAATGACCACTTTTTCTCAAATAAAAATACTAGATAACCTCCTTTTGCTTAAATAAAATTAGAACTTTATGAAAATCAAAACGACTATTGCAATTGCTTTATAAAATTTTGGTACCACTTAAAATTTAATTTGGGGCGGCTTTTTCAAATTTAATTTCGGCAGCTTCTTAAAATTTAATTTCGGGCGGCTATTTTTCCTTGGCCAGGTTCGGGACAGAGTTCGGTGATCTTTAACAATCTTTATGATTTTGGCGCAGATGCTATACCCTTCTATTCTTCACTGCCCTCTGGATTCGACTATATTTTTAACGTGAATTTATTATATCAGATCCGGTTTAACTCTTTTCCCAGCTTTAATTGAAATATTATTCTCCTGATTTGGGGGTTTCTCTGCAATTCGGAGCAGAAAACATGTGGTCTGTTGCCATCATATGGAGATAAAATTGCAACCTTCGACAACTCAGAGAGGGAGAGTGTGTATTGATAAGTTCTAAAGGTATTTTCCTAATATCTATGATTTTTATTGTTAAAATTTCAATAGATTTAAACTTGTATACAGAATTATGTAGAAGGCAGCGGTAGGGTTGACAAGATTTTATAAAATCAATCATATTTTTTTTCATGCTTAGCAAGACCAGGCACTCCTTAGAGCTACTACCATACGGTGATTGTCCCTTACTTTTGTTGTAGGAATTAGTCCTTACGGCCCCTCCAACAAGCCTAATACAGACATGTGTTATCCCTGTAATAACTACAGTGCCTGAGACTCTCTTAAACAATAAATATGCCACCCCTTTTGGTACCAAAACAACCCTACTATCAACGTATTTATGCAACTACTCCTCGGCCCTGTTATATCTCCCAATATGACCTCAAAATAGTCATTTCAGGCTTCAATCTTCTCTTCTTCAAGCTGTGGCTTACATCAGAAGGTGTTTTACTCCTAAATATTTTTGCTTGGATGTTATCTTAGCCTCCCTCACCTTCTATTTATACGCAATATAAAGGCTTCATTTGGGTGTCCACATTGGCTTGACAAGTTGTCACATGGCTTATTAACATCAAGCCAACCTAGACTCTTCTTTAGCTGAACCTTTTTCTCCTTGATCTAGACACCCACAACTCCCTCTGAGTTGCTTCGCTGACCACACTCTGATTCACTATCCCTTAAAGTAGCTCAGATACTCTCTGATACCATGTTGCTTTTCCACGATCTTGGGTCTAGGATAGTGTCTTAAAATATTTCACGCTACCAAACCAATAATCACAATGACACTACTTTGCACAACAAAATATAAATAGCAGTAAATCTACTAATGCACAAAATATAGAAAACTTCTTACAATTTTTAACCCAACTTCATTATGTTAATCAACATATGATACAACAGTCTAGGGCTCCCATACCAAGGATAGTGGCCTTCATACACCCATTGATACAAGATACAAAACTAGGTTTGGTGTCAGTCCATCAACAACCAATCTGCCCTCAAAAAGATACTCTGACCATGTTGCTGTCGCATTCTCTCTCAGCTCTTCTCGGTCATGCCCTGTACCAGCTCAGTCCTTTGGCTCCCCATCTGTAGCTCTTGACTCTATCAATGCTCCAAGTCCATCTAGCCACTAAAGCTTGGCTGCCAATCTGCTCACTAGTTGTGCCTTAGCCCATCAAGGGCACAACACATTGAGACTCCTGTCGAATTGTTCACAACTCCGTTTGTGAACAATTCTCAATCTTCTCATTGTTGCTCCTCAGTTACTTAGGGACTTCAAACCACTATGGTCTTTTTGTGTTGCACTGATGAACGCCAACATAAGGCATGAAGGGCTACCACCTATCGCTGCAAGATGTCTATATCCCACAATGAACACAGGCTAGGAGGACTGCCCATCATCTGCTGTAGAAGTTCTCTACACACAAGTCTAGGGCTACACAAAACTGCCCCTGGTTGATTATGTTAGCCTCCTATATCAATAGGTTTCATCTTTCATGATTGTCTTGATGGAAGTGTGGAATATATTCAAAGCTTCTTTCTTGAGCAAAGGTGTTCCATATTCTTAAAAAACCAAAAAAAAAATCAAAAAATTTAAAAAATGTAAAGAGGGTATACCCTAAAAGAAAGATCAAAGGGTAAAAAGAATAAAAATGGTCAAAAAGAGAAAGAAATGAACCCCAAGAAAAAATAGACCAAGGAAAGTGTGCAAATCTAAATGCCACTACTTTTTTCATCTGTTGTAATAAATCAATTGTGTGCAACTTGTGAAACTTTTGCCACAATTTATGAATAAGTCAAACTGTTTAAACTTGGCTTAGTCATATTTCAATTTCGTGTTATAGATTAGAGAATAAATATCTAGCCAAACAGTTTAATCTTGGCAGATAAGTAGTTAGGTAGAGTGAATAAAAGGTGCTCAACAGTTTAATCTGAGCCCTTGGATGTAATAAGGGTAGAAATAGATAGATTCATCATGTAAAAAGAAAAGATTGATCAGGGTTTTCAAGTCTAAATGCACCCTAATAAAGAAGACAAAATGGTAGTGTTAAATAGATAGGGTAGGTAGATGGTGCTGCAAAGTGTTATCTGATGAATGGTGCTGCTACATGTTGGTTAATCATTTACTTTCATCACAAGTACTAAAGCAGGAAATGCACTGGAAAATCACAACAAGCAAAGTCAAATTCATTAACCTCCCTCATCATTTTTCCCTCAAGAGTTTTACTAATTTCCCCAAAAGTACTAAGGTAATTTGAGATCAAAGGGGCTCAAGGCATTTCCTTGACTTCTGGAGGGACCGGACCCTCGGCCTAATGATCAAAATGACCTAAGCACTTGAAATAATTCATCATTGTTATCTTCCATCTTTAACTTTTTCCTAAGTAAAATCCTATTTTACTTAGGAAACTGAGGCAACATTCCATAAAATTCCTCAAGACACCTTGTTATTCTAAGCTTAAGTGTTGAAGATAAAATGTGCAATTTACTTCATAAGTTTTCACTTTCTTAGATGTACAAAGATGTTTTGATTTTCCTTGTCCTTTATCATATTAACATTTAACTCTATTATATTAAATCCCTAGTGGAATCCCTTTTCCTAAGTATATAACTCCCCTTTCTAATAGATATCCCCAAAAACCCTCTTATTATAATGTTTTACCAAAGTATATATTCCCGCACATTTTAAAATAAATATCCCGCTTTATAAAGCCCTTTGGTTAAAACTATAGCCTTATATATAATCCCCGCCCTATGGTGAATTAGTTGTGTTTTAATTAATTCATCGTATAATAAAATATATGTAAAAAAGCGTTAGACACGTAATATATGTGTTTAACACCAAAAAAAAAGAATAAAATGCGACGGAGTCCTGTGCCATAGTGTTCCGTCCACGTAGCATTCCACCTGGCCAAACTACCGCCGCAAACCAATTTCATAATTCCATGGGGTTAATTGATCATTTGGACTAATTAACAACCATTCCCGCCTATTAACTTCTCCCCGGGGTGATTAGATTACACGTTAAAACCTGTTTAAAACCCCGACGGGCCCACCTTTGAAGTCGTACAAGTTCCCATCCCTTTCGACCGTCAGATCGTCCCTCCGTTGATCAACGGTCCTGATCAATCCCGCTGCCCATCCCGTGTGAGTTATTTAGCCAGCGGGGAGTGGGCGGTTTTTGACTATTCAGCATTCCACGTGGCAAGCGTCCTGTGGAATCGCTGCCATCACGTTTTTTACCGCCCTCGTCCAAAAGCGGTGCGGGCTTATCGCTTACCGCCTACCGCATACCGCCGGCCCCACTCCCCTACGTCACCCCGTACGTCAATGACGTCATCACCTCGAAAAAGACAAAAACCCTTTTTGACTTGTAAATAAGCCATTTTCGTGTTTTTTCAGTTATTTTTAGTTTCCGAAAGAGACTAAACTCCCGCTGCAATTTTCAAATTTCACTGCAAATACACCAAATTACTCAGAAATTCCGCTGCACCAGTATTGAAGAACGTCTACTAATAATAAAATTACTGTTGAAGAACCGATTTCCATTAAATCCTGTCTATTCATTCCCGCGCCATTATGATGAATACTTAGTTTTCTGCTATAAGAAAAAAGTGGTCGAAAAGTCCTCTGAATTCCTCAGGTGAAGATTTAAAACTTTGTGAATTTAGCCCAAACACGAGGGTGTTCCAATTTCTCCTCTTTTGTCGGATATCAAAAAATCCCGATGCTGTAGAAAAACTGAAACCTCCATTTTGAATCCCCAAGAACCAAAATGGAGGCCCCTACTGCTCTAAATGTCACTCCTTTGAATGCTCCTCACCGAGATTTAGACTACTTGCCTCTCATAGATGAAGATTTCCAAATAAAAGACCTGCATTTCGATGAAAGTCCCCGTTTGAGTTTCTGTCGCTGCGAAGACGAATACTCAAAAGGGCAAGATCTTATAGGGTTGTGGGAATCCAATCTCCCAAGGTATTTCATTCCTACAGTCCACGTTTTCCTTGAAATCATTCATTATTGTCATGCAAATTATGATCCCACACAAAGAGCTGTATTAGCTCCTGATCAAAGTGTTTTGTTCCCTATAACACCTCAGGCTATCAATGCTATGTTACAATTTGAGCCAGAACAAGAATTAGCACCTCTATCCATGGAAGGGATAATTGAGAAAACCAGACTGTTAACTCCAGAGAAATTGAAAGCAATGTGTCAGTACTTCATGTTACCTGAGCATCAGCCAAAAGGGACTCCCCCCTATGGTTTTTGCTTTTTCAATCAATTGGGAAGGCTTATTGTGAATGTAATATCCTTTGTCTTAGGATTCAATACCAGTGAGTATGTTGACGAGATAACTCTGGCTTTGCTATCCATCTTTACCCCTGGGCAGCCTCCTGAGATTAAGTATGACTATGCTTCCTTCATTGCCAACAAAATCCATGATCAATTTTTAAGGCTAGATGATGAAAAGGTGTTCAAGTACTCCTCAGTTATCTATCACCTCATAATTTTCTATCACTCAGACAAATTCCCTTTCCCTGTTCAGAAACTTGATGCTAAAGGTAATCCGAATACATTATTTTTTGGTCCACACATCATTCATTTGTCCTCACAGTTCTCCCTGCTCTTATTCGAGAATTCATTGATCGATTCCTTTTGCTACAACCTTGACTGTGAGGAGTTCCCCCGGAGCTTAGTGCGAGATTCGAATACACACGGTGTCAAAAAGTTGTCAAAGAGTTGTGGATTGGTACTTGTACCAAAACCATACAGTCATCAGGATTTATGGATGTGAATTACATCCAGTCAAGTTACCCAGATATGTACCAATGAGAATTTTTGCTTTGGAATACTTTAGGCAGATGAATAACTCAGATGTAATCCATTTCTGCAATGTAAAGAAGAAAGCACAGTTAAGGATCAAAAGCCAGTTAGGTCCTTTCATTTGCAATTCTAGAGAAGCTGAGAGAGATGCAGAACTTATATTAGAGAAAAAATTCCAGACATCTTTCCGTTGGGTCCCTTATGACCCCTTTGGTTTCATTTGTGAAAGAAGGTTAAAAAATAAGTCATCTCCTTATATACATCACATAATTCCTGACATAGAACAGTATGCAAATCAAGATGAATGGTTACAGGAACACTTGTTGAAGAGGGAAGTGGAGCTACCAAATTGAATAAACTTATGAAAGATACTGAGAATAAATTTGACCTAGAAACATATGATCAAATGCAGGTACCATACATTGGCACATCTTCAGCAGCTACTCTACAACAAGCTATACAGGAAGACAGCCCATCAGTAGCAGCAGAGCCCAAGGGTAAAGGAAAATAACCTATAGTTCAGGTCGTTGAAACCCTGGTCATGGCAGAAAAATCACAGAGTTCCAAAGCACCAGAACAATCTCAGGCTTCTCAAACACCAGCAAAGAAAATCCAAGTTCCAGACATGCAAACTCCACTGAATGTGGAAATAGGGAAAAAGAGGCCAGCTCCAGATACCACACCTTCAAAAGGAGCCCCACAAGTTTATCAAGCCAAAAAACACAAGTCTGATCCACCTCCAGATGTAGAGATTCTAGATGAGGTATTTGATGATGGTAGGGAGGATAGTCAGCAAACAGGTACAGCAAGTGAGACAAACATAAGCCAGAAAG